>CM014278.1:66563318-66608145 GCA_004135705.1 Alloteropsis semialata | reverse complement strand
GTACAACCAAACCAATCTTTCAGGACTATTTCTTCTAGTCATGAGTTGCATAATGCTAGTGCATCGCAGGTTTCTGCATTGCACAGTCTGCCTCCTTCACGAACTTCATCAGTTACTCTGAGGCCATTTGATGCTCATAGACCACATAGCTCTGCCACCACCCAATCTGCAAGTACTTTCAATTTAAAATCACAACTCCTTGCACCCATGGCATCTACGCAGTCAACACTAGCTAATGCTACTTCATCACTGTCTACTGTTCCTCCACTTCATCCTCCCTTTGCCAATCATCAACCGCATGTTGCTCCCTTGCTCCATCCTTTTCCACTACCCACTGCACTCCCCAATCCACCTTATGGCATGCCCTTGCTTCAACCATTCCCACCACCTAATCCATTGCCATTGCTTACTCCATCAGCATCTTATAGCCAGTCGATAACAAGAGAGCAAGTTGGGGCTGCACTGCTGAGGCTTGCACAGGTATTCTCACTTTATTGGACTCTGCTCGTTGACTGTTTATTTGAAAGAGTTAGCAGTTAACTGAGGCTTTTTATTTCTGTAAGCATGTTATAGATGTATAGCCTTGTTGGACAAGAATAGATATTATATTACATTCGCACAAACACGTCTCTAACAGAATTCCTCACATCTTCAATGTGAAACTTTTTTGCTGAAACCGCCTTTCTTTTGACAGAATGATAATTTTATCGACATGGTCTACCGGGAGATGGTTAAGAGACCGTACCCTTGAAGACATGGTTGTGTATCTGTGGCAGCCGTATAGGTGTCTCATGTGTTGCCTTCTGTGAAGCCTTTGTTGACAGGTCTATGAAATGTAGACGCTAAGTTTTAACGGCGCTGTTTGAGTTGTAGGTTGATATATGACATGTAGAGGTTGTGGGGTTTAAAGCAGCATGCTTTTGTAGTTTGAGCCGTTCTGAAGGATGTTCCATGATCTACAGGTTGCCGAGTTGCAACATCTGAGGTAAATTTATGGTCAAAAGTACCTTGAATTATTCTGAATACACTCTTACATGCTAGTGTGTCAAATGAGAAGCTGTCTATTAAGCAGTCACGAAAGACAATATGTCACCAACGCATGGAATTGTCTGACAAGTACATTTTCATTGACTCTGCTCTTGTGAATTGTGACACACGGAATGGTCTGACCCGAGGAGTACATACAGGCGATTATAAATAGTCGCTAGGAGCAGCTTTGAGCTGAGGCGTGTTTGTTCAGGTAGTCGATGGCCACGGCGGCGTGGAAGGCTGCTCCGATGGGGAGCGCGCCCTCGTCGATCACGACGTGCGGCGAGTGCACGTGGTGGATCTTCCCCATCTTGGCATTGCTGACCCCGACGTCGAAGAAGACCGCCGGGATCTTCTCCGCGTAGAAGCCGAAATCCTCAGCCCCCATGAACTGGGGGCACAGCCTGACGTTGGCCTCCCCGAGCATGCCCTCCGCCACGGCCTTGGCGTGCGCGTACATGGCTTCGTCGTTGACGGTGGCTGGGTACGGCCTGTGCTTCTCCTCCATGAAGTCGACGGCCGCCGTGCAGCGGCTCACGGCGGCCTGCCCTTGGATCACCTCTCTGGTTCTCTTCATTAGATAGGATAGGCCTTCGGTTGTCATGCTCCTCAAGGTGCCACCCAGAGTCACGGACTGTGGGATGACGTTGAAGGCTTCGCCTCCTTTGATGATGGTCACGGACACCACCTGCAAGCAGGGCAAGGAGGACATTCACGTTGACGCTTCATCAGCTGCAAAGCTTATTTACTCCACAAACCGAACGAACGAACGTACAGCGCCCTGCAGGGGATTGGTCTCGCGAGCGACGAGCTGCTGAAGGCTGAGCACGGCGGAGGATGCCGCGACAATGGGATCGACGGTGAGGTTGGGCCCCGCCGCGTGCCCACCTTTCCCGGTGATGGTCGCCGTGAATCGAGCTGATCCGGCAAGGAACGGCCCTGGCCTGGAGCCGACGGTGCCCACCGGCAGAGCCGTGTCGACGTGCAAACCGAAGATGGCCTGCACATCGTCCAGGACGCCTTCCTTGAGCACATGGTACCCGCCGGCGTGGCCCTCCTCAGCCGGCTGGAAGACAAGCTTCACTGTGCCCTACGGACGAAATCGCCAGCTGCGCAAATCAGCTATTTTTTTTGGAACTAACAAGGATGCGAAAGCAAGAGTGCATGCAACATATGGAGCAATTCGCATAATCAAATCAAAGCTTGCAATAATGCCTGAATCGGATTTTACCTTCAGGTGTTGTTCACTGTTGCATTTTTTTTTATTAGCAAAAGGTTAACGCTCAAACCTGCTATACAAGTTTGCAACTGCAATTGGTGAAACGTCTCAATTCTCAAGTCAAACAGGGACTCCTTGAAAATTCATCACGTGGTCTCACATGTGCAAACTAGATCAGGGGAAAGCATCGAAGCTCATGATTGGCGTGCAAGAGCATCTTTGCCCTAACTGGAACCAGCTGAGATTGGGAATTTCTCTCTCTTTATTTTTCTCTTATCAGACTCTCTCGTTGATCCCCCCCTTGTTCCCTTTTTGCCCCCGCGTCGCCCCCCGCTCGGGCGACTCGGGAGGCGGCCGGAACCCTAGCCGCCGCCCCACCCCATCCCCTCCACTCCCCTCGCCGCTGCCGGAGGGGGCTACCGGAAGTCCGTGCGGCCCCCCAGGACGGCGGCGGCGAGGCCTCGGGCTGCGTCGGGCCGTGACGGGTTTCTCCGTCCCTGAGCGGGGTGGCGGATACGCGTTGGCGGCGGCCATGGCGCATGGCACGTCCGGTGAGGCGGCGCCGTGGAGGTCCTTGTCTGCGAGCCCGCGCGAGGCTGCGGTGCAGCTTGGGCCTAGGCTCTGGCGCGAGGAGGAACGCTGCGGCGACCGACGTGACGGCGCGGCGGCGGGCCGGCGGCCGCCCGGCGGCCGGATCCGTCTTCCCCTGGGATGGATCCGCTGCCCCCGGGGCTGGATCTGCTGCGTTGGCGACGGGCCCGGTGGGGAGTGGTGCCGGCAGTGGTGGCGTGCGACATGGCACTCCTCTTCCTGTACTGCTCGTTCCCCAGCTCGTCATGGAGGCTTGTGGCCAGAGCAGGCGCGCGGCGGCCATGGGCGGATGCGGGTGAAAACCCATCCCTGCTTGGGGCGGCGTCGATGGCGCCATTGGTGTCATTTCCTTCCTGAAGGCGACGTCGAGCATCTCGGGCGCGGGCCATGGCTCTGGTCTGAGGCCGGCGACATGGGCGTCGGTCTTCCTTGTCGGATATGCGGGTGAAAACCCAACCCATTTTGGGCTGGCATCGACGGCGCCTTCGGCGTCATAACCTTCTTGAAGGCAATGTCAGGCAATTCCGGCATGGAGGCTTCCTTCGGCGATGGCTGCTTCCAAAAGATTCTTGGTCTCCACGTCCAACAGATTTCTTTTGAGGTCACTTCGTTGCTTAGATAGCAGCCGATGTATGGTCTTTGAGGTGGCGGCCGGTGTTGGCCGGATTTGCTCTTGATTGGCAAATCTAAGCGGAGGTGACCAGATTCTCAGTTGCCGATCCGCTGAAGACCGCCGGGGAGCGACGACAAGATTTGTATGTCTCATTTCCTACTCAATGATGACCAGAGATAGAAGATCGGCGTTCATGATGGCTACAAGTGACCTCAATAGATTATGGACTAGACGGTCTTTAGTACTGATTTTCATGTACTAAAGCTTTAAGATATTTTTTTAGATGTTTGTAATAAGCAAGGCTGTGTGCAGTCACGCAGAGGCCGATAGGCTGTGTGCGTTACTGCAGAGGCCGGAATATAATTCCATTGTCTAAAAAAAAATGGAACCAGCTACAGGAATTGACTTGTCATCAGTTTTCTTATGCATATTATATGCTGGTAAGAAAAGCTCATGAAGTCTACTACTTGGTACTCCGTGGTCCGTGCCATGTAATATGTATTCTTGGGAATTAAAATTAAGTGGGAACGGAGAGACTTGACAGAACGATCGAGCCTGCAGAGTGATCACCATCAGATCGTTTCTCCGAGACTGAAGCAGCTTAGCAGCTCCGAGAAGCATGGCTACATGAGCATCATGGCCACAAGCGTGCATCTTCCCATCTTCCTTGCTCTTGAACTCCCATTCGACCATTTCCTGCCAATGGAGAACATGGCAAATGCGAATTCAGTCATGGAATCTTACATCGGTAGCAATAGGACTTTATGCTCAAAATGCAGCTCCAGCAAATTTGTGTGTACACTAAACTACTAGCGACATGAATGGGCAAGTATCTGAGGTAGAAAGAGAGTTTTTTTTCTGACGATACTGTAATATTACAACTTTGCAGGCAGTTCGCGAAGATACAAATTGGACCAGACCATGCATTATTGAGTCGTGGAGCTCCGGGCTCCGGATGGATCCAAGAAAAGCAAGGCGCGCTCGCGAACCTGGATGGGGAGCGCGTCCATGTCGGCCCGGAGCGCGAACACCGGCCCCGCGCCGACGCCATCGGGGCCGGCGATGGTGGCGACGACGCCTGTCTGCGCGACGGGCCAGGCGTAGGCGACGCCGAGCGCGTCGAGCTCGGCTCGAACGAGCGCGCTGGTGCGGTGTTCCTGGAAGGCGAGCTCCGGGTGCTGGTGGATTTGGCGGCGGACGCTGAGCTGCCACTCCGCGAACTCCGGCGCGCGCGCTGCGTCCAGGAGCTCCCGGGCTAGCGCTGCCGCTGCCATTGGACAGGTCGTCGATTCAACAGCTGAACAGCCAAATCAGCAGAAGAAGAATGCCCGTGGTTGGTTTCAGCAGCGGTTCCTGGTGGCTGGTGCATCCCTGTCTCGTCTCGCCGTCCACGATGGCAAGAATCCGCCACCGTTGACCGTTCCAGGAGAAAGGAAGGATTCTCTTCCCGAACGGTCCATTTCGTTCCGGTGCGGAAAGCCCAGCCCACTGTGTATAGCCCAGCAACTGCGGCGGTCCAAAAGGAAATGTAGCCCATATTCTACTTACGAAAGAAAGAAACAATACAACTATATACTGTGCCAATTCCTCTAAAAAAAATACTGTGGCCAATGACACGCTCGCTTTAAAATTCCTCGCGCTGCTTTTCCCAAAGCGTAAAGTTGACTGTTGATGGCTTGAAGGCTGAAGCAACCTCTTCAGCACTGGATAAATCAAAGCCTGCTGGAGCTGAGGAAGATGATGTCGTCGATTGGGTAAAAATTCGGGTGTGGAGAAGAGCAGAAATACCCGGGTATAATATAGCTTTGTCTACAAGTTTTCTGTTCAGATATTTCAAGGAATGGCAATACACAAGTCCTGTTTCTACTCGTCTCAGCTCTTTGGATGCATGAGATGGTCGGTGAGAGCAGATTCAGGCTGTGTTGTGTGTTGGCGAATAGCTAGCTAGCTGGAGCTCGTGGCTGAGGCGTGTTTGTTCAGGTACTCGATGGCCACGGCGGCGTGGAAGGCGGCTCCGATCGGGAGCGCGCCCTCGTCGATCACCACGTGCGGCGAGTGCACGTGATAGATATTCTCCATCTTCTCGTTGCAGACGCCGATGTTGAAGAAGGCGGCCGGGATCTTCTGCGCGTAGAAGCCGAAGTCTTCCGCCGCCATGATCTGGGGGGTCAGCTTGACGTTGGCCTCTCCGAGCATGCTCTCGGCCACCGCCTTGGCGTGGGCGTACATCGCTTCGTCGTTCACGGTGGCCGGGTATGGCCGGAGCTTCTCCTCCATGAAGTCCACGGCCGCCGTGCAGCGGCTCACGGCGGCCTGCCCTTCGATAACCTCCCTGATTCTCTTCATGAGATAGGAAAGGCCTTCGGTTGTCATGCTCCTCAAGGTGCCACCCAGGGTCACAGACTCCGGAATGACATTGAAAGCTTCGCCTCCTTTGATGAATGTCACCGAGACTACCTGCAAGCAAGACCCTTCATTACCACGGCATTATTAGGCCAAATAATTTACACTGCGTGTGCAGATTCATTCTGAACGTACAGCGCTCTGAAGCGGATCGATCTCGCGAGCAACGAGCTGTTGAAGGCTGAGCACAACAGAGGATGCCGCGACAATGGGATCGACGGTGAGGTTGGGCCCCGCCGCGTGCCCGCCTTTCCCTGTGATGGTCGCCGAGAACCGAGCCGCTCCGGCGAGCAACGGCCCTGGCCTCGAGCCGACGGTGCCCACCGGCAGTGATGTCGCGACGTGCATGGCGAAGACGGCCTGCACGTCGTCCAGGACGCCTTCCTTGAGGACATGGTACCCGCCGGCGTGGCCCTCTTCGGCAGGCTGGAAGACAAGCTTTACTGTGCCCTGCGGATGATATCAGGAACAGGAAGGGTAATTTTGAGTCCTGGCAAATGATTTACTGGAACGATTTGTTCATTTCTGTAAATTTTATAAGACAAACTGTTCGTTTCGCAACACCTAAACCTGCTGCAGAGTTCAGTTGACATGGTTCTGTTTCATACAAGGTACTACTAATTGATAATAGCAGTTGGATAATGAACTTAGAACTTTGAAAGTCAGAGGGCAACAATTTTGTCCTGAATTCCCAACAGACATGTTCGTTGCAGCAAATTAGAATGATCTCATGCACAAACTTATACTGCAAGCATCAGGATGCAGTTTGCACAAACATCATTGAGCATATATCTTCTTCTTTTTTTTTTCCAAAAAATGCTGAGAACGATTGCTCATCATTCATAATTTGGCAAGATAGCATCTCGCCAGTTGCCACTGTTGGGACCAGCTATAGGAATGGATTCCTCATCAATTGAAAGCCAACTTAAGCACATGGAACCTGTAGTGTGCCAGTTTGCTCTAATTAAATTACTCCGTATCTTGTAAAAGTCAAGCAATTGGAAACAGAGTAACGAATTCCAATGGGCACAGAAATTTTCTGACAATGACGATGCAGAAGAGGGGGTGGGTCCGAGAGTACCTTCAAATCGTTCTGGCGCGACTGAAGCAGCCTAGCAGCTCCTAGTAGCATTGCCACATGAGCATCATGCCCACAAGCATGCATCTTCCCATCTTCCTTGCTCTTGAACTCCCATTCGACCATTTCCTGCCAATGAATTACATGGCAAGCAGAAAGTTACTAAGCCAAATATCTGATAGTAAACATAGAGTGATATGCAGTACCAGAAAGTACTATCACGTCTGGCTGACATCACAATCTGTTTGTTCTCTCTATTTCTATTGCAGTGTTCACGTTTTGTTCTCCTTTTCTCTTTTTTCTTTTTTTAAAAAATCATGTTTCTTTGTCTAGTGCTGCTGAAAGTGAAAGGCATCATCCAGGGATCTGAAGCCTATTCAATTGGTTTAACGTCACGACAGGCGAAGCCATTAAAAATGTCTGATTTTCATAGTAGTTGTTAGTCGCTATCAAGCTTACTTGGCGGATAGCACAAGGATCACTGGATCAGTTTAGTTTTTGGACCATAGTACAACAAGTGCGCTGGTGACGTTAACGAACGGTAACAATGGCATATTGCCTAACATGGGAGGTAGAGACGAACAAGATGCTGGCTAGCGTGGTTTCACACAACAGTGGCTTGTCACAAAATTTCAATCTGCTAAAATACAGGTTCGAATTCGATAAGCCATCGTAAAACGGGGCCGATGCCAATGAGCAGTGAATGAATCACGGGAGAGAGGCGCACGCAACGCACCTGGATGGGGAGCGCGTCCATGTCGGCGCGGAGCGCGAACACGGGGCCCGAGTCTGCCGCGGGGCCGGCGATGGTGGCGACGACGCCCGTCTGCGCGACGGGCCAGGCGTACGGGACGCCGAGCGCGTCGAGCTCGGCGCGCACGAGCGCGCTGGTGCGGTGCTCCTGGAAGGCCAGCTCCGGGTGCTGGTGGATTTGGCGGCGCACGCGGAGCTGCCACTCCGCGAAACCCGGCGCGCGCGCCGCTTCCAGGAGCTCCCGCGCCGGCGGCGCTAGGGCCGCTGCCATCGGCGCGCTGCCTGGCCTTGCCGCCTACGGAGACGCGAGAAGACGAGCAGCAGGAGGAGGAGGAAGGAAGAGTAGAGCTTTGGTGGGCGTTGAGGGTGCCGACTTGGGGGCGTGTCGACGCTGCTCGGCCCCCTCTGGTCGCCGTGTTTGTTTCCGCTTGGAATCTTCGCCGGTTTTGATACGGCAGAGCCGAGAGGATCCCGCGTGCCGCCCGTGGTAAGTGCCTGTGCGGCTCAGCCCGGTGTGCACGTCGCGCTCGCGCCGTGCGGAAAGCCCAGCCCATTGGAAAGCACAGCCCATCATATGCCATGGGTAGAGGCCTGGAAGGGCCCAGTGACACGCTGCGTTGCGCACGAGCGACTGAGCAGCGACCGAGAGAGAGATTCAGTCAGCCACCGGCCAGTACTTCAGTCTCACAATAAATCAGCACCAGCTAGCCAACAGTACTTCAGTCTCATAACAAATTAGCACCCGCTACTGGTTACCAGTCAACCGAACAGGCTGATTACCTCGAAAAAAAAATAGAGACAATTTAAAACTCCGAGAAATCACTGGAATTAACGGAGGGGGAAATTGCACGCGCACGAATATTTCGACGTCGTCTTCTTCACGACTCCAAAACCTGCGACCTAGAAGTGGAGGAAAAACCAAAACCAATAGACGAGTCGCCGCAGTCAAAGAGCGGCGGGCAAGCTTGCGATTCACTCGAGCTATCAGGGAATCGGAAGAACCTCCTACTCCCGTCGACCCGCGTCCCGCGTTGGTTTCCCCCAATTTGCATCCGCGCCGTGAGATGAGACGGTGAGATTTCCCCTTTCCGTGATCGATAAGATTGTTTTTCTGATTCCCTTTGATTCAGGCGTCGGATCTCTGAGTAAATACCGGAACCGGTAGATTCGTTTCAGTTTGTGGTAGAGGTTGTTTACTCCTCGATGATCTGGCGCGCTGTAAAGTCAGGATTTTAAGGCCGTTTCTTGCTGATGTAATATTTGTCTACCCATTTCTGGCGTGCTTTTTAGGGCGTTTCTTTCATGTCATGGGTATTGTTGCCGGAATCGAAGTATATATGCTGCTCATAACGGTCAATCACAACCTCAATTATGATAACTTCTTCAAGTAGCAAGGCTAATTTACCCTTATATGTAGACAAAGCGTGTGGTTATCTAATACTTTTCTGCCAGTCGATGTTTCAGCAATTGACTGGAGAAGTTGAACTTGTTCATTTTGGCTGAATCACTCTGATGGGATCAGAAGTGATCTTAGTAAGCATATAGAGCAGGAGACTTTCATTTCATAATAACATTATTGGTCCTATTCAGATCTAGGCTCATCCTTTGAATATGTGCTTCTATTTGGATCTCTCGAAAGACTTACTGTAAAGAAATCTTAAGGCCAGTCAACTAAGGTTTACTGCCACCAGTGTTCCAGACATTAAAATGAGTAGCCATTTCAAGCAGAAGCCACATAGTTTATCTTAAGCAGCCTGTTCGGTTGGCTGGTGGCTGGTGCTGATTTGTTGTGAGACTGAAGTACTGCTGGCTGGTGGCTGATAAGCCAAGCGAACAGGCTAATTTCTTGCCTTTTTCATCGCTTTGGTGTTCTTCCTTCAAAGATCATTAATCTGATGCTGAACTTATTGTAGTTTGCTAGCACAGGGTCACTAATCAGATTACTATGGCATGTTGTATAGGTTCTGTAATTGCTAACTGGCGTAATGAATTCGAGGCCAGTGGTTCTCATCTTCCTCCTGCTCGTGCTCATTATCACATCACAGTTTGAGTGGAAGCAGCAGATCGGTGAGGCTGAGGCGAATCCAACTACACGGAGGAGGCAACAGGCACTTGAAAGGGAGGATGCTGTTAAAGAGAAAGTGAGCACCCTGTATACTTGTTGAATTGATCACTTTAGTTAATTTTCGCATTTCCAGCTTTGTGCTTGGAATTGAGTAGCCATATCAAGCAGAGTCTACGTAGTTTATCTATAAAATTTGTTGCATCGATGCTATTTTGTTATCAATTTATCATGTTCTGAGCTTTGAGTACTGATATTCAAACCACCACTGTATGTCGTATGCAGAGGTTGATTGAAATCTCGAGCTTTTCAGGTCTATTTTCTATTTTTGTGAGGTGGTTATCTTAACAGACTTTTCTTTTCTGAAATGGTAATCGCACCACTCTTTATGTTTCTTAGCTGCTTACAGATTAGTTCCTTTGTAGATCCTACTATTAAATATTTAAAGTTGTAATTGAGTGAAGTCTGCCAAGGGCTGAATATCTATGACTCGGGGGAATTGTAGGCATGGCATTTATGTGTCTTGATTTTTTTTTTTTGATACTTTGTGTCTTGATTGAAAAACACTCCTGACTTCCTGATTGCTTGTGTCTCAGCATGTAATATAATGCTTTAACTCATAATATATTATTCACCTACTTACGAGTATTGGCAGTAGGTCCCAAGCTTTCATAGTTTTGATGGCATGCAAGTTTGCTTGTGGGTCTAGCAATTTTTGTGGACTTTTCATGTTATAATAATTTGCTGTCATAAGATATATTTGGAGTATGGTGATTTGAGTGGCCATTATCTAGATGATTCGATAACCTTGCAGTTACCTGAATGGCATGACTAGAGTTGTATTTATCTTTTGTTTCACATAACTTTGGCGAACTTGCTTTTGGCCTGTTATGGTAGAAGGTGATGTTCAATGGCTTTGTAGTTCTCATATGAGTGAAAATGAAAAGCAATGGGTATTTGGTTGTATATTTCTACTATCGTTTGAGCACTTCAAAAGGTGCACACCAACCATGAACCATCTTCATCATTTCCTTTGCGTATCCATAGCTGGCTTCATTTCAAGTGATTCCTGCATCGATAGCCTTTCGGCAAGTCTTTTGTTATTAGGAAGTTTCACTGTTTTAGTATCTGTAACTGTGACAAGCACTTTTCAGTGTGAGTAGCTACTTGTTGCTCTTTCTTGCATCCATTGCTTATATACGGATTCAAATATGACAACTCATAAGATTATGTCTTATGTACAGATAATATTGGCACAAGAGAAAAACATCCAGCAACTTAACGAGCTTATCCAAAGCCTTCAACTGCAGCTGTTGCATTGCCGTGGCAGCAACAGTACTGCCCATACCACCTCAAGCCAGTCGACTGGTGACAACGAAGTAGAGGGACATGAAATGATTGGTGGCTGATAACCCCTCAGTTGACATAGTTAGTTTGCTTCAGAGTACAACCAAGACAAGAACAGAAGCTTTTCATGCAATGGAAACCCATAGCATCGCCATCTGGTCGGCTGGTAGCGAGTCATTTTTGCTGTACTGGTATTGTGATCTTGACATTATCACCTCCCTATTCCTTTGTCCCCAGTTTGTACAGGATTGTAGTATGTTGGTTTAGGTTGCTTTCCCGACCAAAATTCCAATATGTGCGCGAGTCCTTTTTTGTGATTGTTGATTCTGTTATCATGTGCTCCAATCTGTATATGGCGAATCATTTCTCCATGATCTTAGTTTCATGCTCTGTATTTTTCGTAGCTCTTGATTTTGTGCAAGTTGTAAATTCAAAATTTCCTCAGCAGTTTTAGATCTTTGCCAACGCTGTACTCGTACACTCCCTTTGTCTTTGGTACCACGATTCCACGAACGGTGAAGGGAGGGGGCAAGAAAGAGATAAAGCGGCACTCTCCATTCTCCAACCTGAAGCAAGGGATTAAATTCCACTTTCCAGCAATGAAGGCATGGGTAACAAGCATGCTTGCGCTGATTCTCTCCTTGATACGGTTATACTGTCTTTTTGTAACTGCATGGGTTCTTTAGAACACGAGAATGAATTATACTGAACTGGTTCCTTCGAAATTCCTTTGGAATTTCCCAGTTCCAAACAAGCCAAGTACACCCAATGTTTCATCACACATGGCATTCAATATGATCACTCCAAACTCACGCGAAGAAAAAGGAACAAAACCACGCAAATTTAAAAAGATGTTGATCGATCGAAGTAAGCAAGTGTTACGGGACAATGGATGTGCTGTTAATTAGCACCACTAAACGATGGATGGGTCATCAGCAATTCAGCATCCCCTCTGCGATGACCGGAGCAGCTCGCAAGTGGTCTTCTGGAAGACGACGGCGCCGCCGTCCTGCCCGGCGAGCTGCAGCTTGAGCGGGCACTTGGCCTCCAGCCTGCACCAGGAGCTGTGCAGCTGGTACTTGACCTGGCCTGAGAGCCCCGCCTCGATGTCGAACACTCCCTTGTCTCTCTGCCTCCGGTACGCATTCACGCCGGCGCTCCCGAGCATGACGGCCACGGCGTCGGCGCCGCTGGCGAGGCGGAAGACGGCGGTCTTCCTGGCGGGCAGGACGTAGCCCGGCGCGGTGACGTCGACGCGGTCGAAGCGCTGGCCGTCGAAGAGGTACTCGGCGTCGAGGGAGCGGAAGGTGGCGCCCATGGCCCAGTTGGGGTTGCGCACGGCGAGCGTGAGCGTGAGGTTGTAGGAGATGGCGGTGGAGGGGGACGTGGCGAGCGAGAAGCGCGCGAGCGAGGCGTCCTCGACGTCGAACCGGGGCTGGGCGGCGTGGCCGTAGCCGACGACGAGGACGACGATGACGGCGACCGCGGCGATGATGGCGAGGCCGATGCAGAAGCCGCAGGCGAAGCGGCGGTAGGGGCCGAAGCAGGCGCAGCACTCGCAGTCGTCGCACATGGTGGATCGATCGGGTGCTCGTACGAGAGGTCGCTGGCTAGACGGCTAGTGTTGTGCGTGTGACGGTTATGGCAGTTAAGTTGCTGGCTGTGGCTTGCCAGGCCTGTAGTATATATAGCATGTCCGTGGTCTGTCCCATCTTATATAGGCGCGGCTATCAAACGCCAAATGTTACAACATGTAGAAAACTAGATCGTATAGTAGTAGCATGAATGTTAGCACCAGCCACTAGCTTGCATTAACCTTAAACTTTGGATGGGGCGGGATATGAGACAACCGAGAAAACCGTTCATGATTCTACCACATTTTTATCACGGCTGTAATCGAATACTACATGATCATATACGATTAGAGTCACAGTCGTGCCATGACATATTGACATTCATACAGTTCCCACTAGAAATTGACTCGCAAAACGTTCTATACTGTGGAACATGGTAACATGAGAATGTTCTAAACCAAAAAAAAAAGAGTATTACCGTTCTCATGCAATGCATGTCTCTCATCGATCACGTTTGCTGTAATTCCCTTGCAGAGAGAGAATTTGAGAAACACACTGAGTTCAGCGTCAGCACTACGCAGCAAGCTATATCCAAGGATCAAACAGCCTTCAGTCATCCCGTCCGTGTTGCAGTCATATATAGATCGTTTTTCTTACCGTGTCGTCAGTACACGTTTTTGGTGCCTCGTCATGGCAACGGCTTTGTACGTGTGTACAGTAGTACCGACGGGCGTTGTCGGGGATGAATTAGCAGATTAGCTACCGTGATCGTGACTTTGACGAAAATATAACGCAGCTCTGCTCTGCGGCGACATGTCGTAAATGAAGAAACCGCGTACCCATGCATCCCGTCAGCTTTCAGAAGTGCCTGCTACTCGGATCCTACGCGCAAGACAACGCGGGCGGGGGCATCCGTCTCAAAGCAAAGTTGCGTGGATGTGGAGGTGGAACAAGAACATCTCCGATCCGAATGCTAGCTTGTGCTCGCCGTCTTCTTCGATCGTCGCCCACTCGCCCAGCCGGGCCTGCACCTGATTCCTGACAGACAGGACAGCGGGCGAAATCGGCCTGCATATTTTGCCCAGAAAAGAAAGACCCTGCTCGAAACCGTGTCCCCCAGAAATAAAAGTCTCCTTCTCTCTCCTCGTCAAGCAAAGCCAGTCCCTCCAGATGGTGAGAGATACCGAGATGGATGGATGGATGGATAGAGCAACATCGAAAGCGATAGTAGCTGAGTGCATCTCGGAAACGCGTCGGCGTCGTCACTGCGTTTTCGTGGCAAAACCAGACCACGGGGACGTTATGTTGTGTCAGCATCTGATAAAATGCGACCGCAAGCCATGCATCTTGTCGCTCGCCTCCAGCATTTTATTTCTTCTTTCGTGAACTGTTTTCTTCTTCTCCTGAGACATCATAAGAAAAGTTGTTGTAGGGGCAAAAAATAAAATTTTGTATTGGAAAGAACAATTGTTGTATGAATAAGAGAAAAATGTTCTCTTGGAAGATTTTATTTTTTCGGATCTCGCCATAGCAGGGATCTAGTAACGTTAGTTTAAACTACTACTACTAGTAGTACTAAAACGGTAGTTTGTTTGATTGACAGCGGTGTACCGTGTACGGTGGGTGGTGCATGTCTTGAGATTGATACCTGATTAGATGCCTTAATCATGTGCTTCCCGAGTAATCTACCGGTTGGTGTCAACTTTTGGTAGCCGCCACCACGTTTGCCCTCCTCTTTTGTGGGCGAAACACAGGCTAGGCTTTTTCCTCGGCACCGAGTAGTAGCGTGTCGTGTGGCTCCGTCCTTTTCTTTTCTTTTTTTATAACTCTCTCTATATCATGCTCGCGTAGTTTTGTGCTCCCTCCGTCCCACAATATAAGCATTTATCGATTTTCGTGGATCACGTTTGACCATTCGTCTTATTCAAAAAATTTATGAAAATATAAAAACAATTATGATATACTTGAAATATATACGATAATAAAACATGTCATAACAAAATAAATAATATTTTTATAATTTTTTTGAATAAGACGAATGGTCAAACGTAAACAGCAGAAGTCAACAAATGCTTATATCGTGGGACGGAGGGAGTATATTATTTTCTTCTCCGGCAGCCAATTCATCGGCCTCCTCTGTTTGTTTGAGTACTGGCGTCTTGCTGAGACAGTGAGACAATGGCTTCGAGCTCTGCAACTGCAAGCGTTTTGGTTTGGATGGATGAGAGTTGATTCTCGGTTCAGAATCATTGGCTGTCTCATGTGTTCAACGAACAAACTGAAACGGGTCAAAAGTCAAAACCGATGTGTTCAAGTGCTCGTCCTCCATGTCGGACAGAGGCAGGCAGGCAGCCAAGCCAATCCCCTGTTCTCGAACACCCAACACAGTTGGAGTCGGAGGAGCTCCACTACTCGCCGTTGGCCGCCGATGCCTCCCTGGCTCCTCTCCTGGGGTGCTTCTTCTTCCCCGTTCCCTTCGTATCCACTCATCAAAGGGCCTGGGTGGCGGCATTCAGTTGACCGCGCCCAATCCGGCTGAGAGTCAACCCCCTGCTTCAGTCGAACGCAGCTGGAGCTCAACAATTCTTGTCAAAATCACAACAACACAACATAAATCGTTGGGAACCATCCAGATTTATACACATCAAATCGAATTTTGCAATCCTACACGTAGTCTGTCTTCCAATGCAAGCACATACAAAAGCAATCTCTTGAAGGGGATAAAAAGACCACAAAGAATCCTTGGAAAATGGAATTATACAGGAAGCAGCAAGAAAGGCAGCGGAAAATCGAGCACTAGCTAGTAGTCAATAATGGAGTTAGCTAGCATCCGGACTTCCTGGCCCGGAGGATGGTGCACTTGGTCCTCTGGAACGCGGTGGCGGCGACGGCGGGGTCGACGAGCTGCAGCTGCAGCGGGCAGACGACGACGAGCGGGCACTTGGCTTTGCGGCCCTTGTACTGCAGCACCGTGTCCAGCCGCATCTCCACGTCGAACTTGCCCGTGTCGTTCTCCGCGGCGAACTCCTTCACCCCGGGCGCCGTGAGCTTGGCGAAAGGCTTGGCGACGCCGCCGACGGTGACGCGCACCGTGGCCGTCTTGCGCGCCTTGTTGTCGAACGCGGGCACGGTGGCGGACTCGTCGAAGCGGGAGCCGTTGAAGGAGAAGGCCACGGCGAGGGGCCCGTAGGCGATGACCCGGTAGATGTTGGGGTTCCGCAGCGACACCGTGGCCGTGAGGTTGTAGGAGATGGTGGAGTTGGACGCGGGGTTGCCCGGCGCCAGCGCGAACCGCTGCAGCAGGGCGTCGTCGGCGGTGGCCTTGGGCGGGAACACGACGGCGAAGGCGATGACGAGGACGGCGATGAGGCCGCCCACGACGAGGACGACGGCGGTCCAGATGGCGACCTTCTTCCAGCCGCAGTCGCAGTCCCAGTCCTCCCAGACGGCCATGGCTAGCTGCCGCGCTCCGGCGGTCGGATCGGATGGGCACGAATCTGCTGCTCGCGGCTGGCTCTAAAGCTCAGACGGCGGCTCTGAGCTGGGGAAGCTAGCTGCCAGTGCGGAAATGCCAGCTATAAAAGAAAACAGGAGTCGATGGCCTTGGCCGCCCTCGGAGGCAGAGATTGCTGTTGTTAAAAGGGAGGGGACGACGAACGAAGACTTGAGCGCGCGACGTCAACGGCTGGCTGGACGCGGGGGGGAGGCCCCCCACTCGGCGAAGCCACCAATGGGCGTAGAGAAATGGCCAGCAAGGTGACCGTTGGAAGGAAATGCTGTTCCACCGGCCGCCGGACGCCGGTTGGTCGTGCAGTTACTCCGTCCGAGGGCTACTACTGTGCTGTAGGCATCATCAGGAGAGGAGAGGGAGCAGCATCTTGGGTAGTTGTAAATTCCAAACCGATGGGGCTAAGCGCTTTTGTCGCTGGGACTTTTGGGCCCCGTTTGGATCCGGAGGACTAAAGTTTAATCATGTCATATCGAATGTCCTGTTACTAATTAAGAGTATTAAATGTAGATTAATTACAAAACTAATTGCATAGATGGAGGCTAAATGGCGAGACGAATCTAATGAGCCTAATTAGGCCATGATTAGACAATGTCGTGTTACAGTAAACAATCTCTAATGACAGATTAATTAGGCTTAATAGATTCGTCTCGTGAAGTAGCCCAGGATTCTGTGATTAGTTTTATAATTAGGTCATATTTAGTCCTTCTAATTACCATCATACTATTCGATGTGACATAAACTAAACTTTAGCACAAGATCCAAACACCCCCTTGGGCGTGATGACAGGGAGATGCAGAGCTGGATCTCAGCGCGTCCACGTCGAGATCGAGTGGTTGGCTGCATAATAATTGTACCGGGTCTCCCCTCTCTTCTTTTTTCTCACTTGCATTTCATAATCTCAAAGTCTCGCAATATTTTTTTAGAACAAGCTGGCATTGGACCGTTGATGATGGTCTTGCAATAGCAAGGCACGCAGAGTTCACGGATCGTCCGTCCCACCCGACAACTGGAACGGGCACAGTCATTTTTTTTTTGTTTTTGTTTTCCGAGGATAAGGAATTTGGGTGCCAATCACTCAACCACCTGTTTTTTTTTTTGTTCCGATGAGAACTAATTTCCCCAGCATTTTTTTAGAAAAACATGGGCTTCCATCCCCACGGGCCACGGCCCAAGGCCCAAGTCTGGATTCTGGTGCGTAGAGTTGACGCGTCCAAGTCGCGGCCGACGGCCGACGGGCATAGCCGGGCGAGCTGCGGACCCCGCCTGCCACGCCCGTGTCGCGGGCCCCACCTGTCGTGCCCAACCAGGAAATATCTCGCCCGCCGCCGCTAGGATTTAGGGTTCTAGCCCGGGGGTGCTGCTGATTTTTATTTATTCCCCATCCGCGCTCCGCTCCCCCTATAAAGCGCCGACGCGACCCGGCCGCGCCGTTCCTCTTCGATCCAATCAATCCCTTTTGCTAAAAATAACAAGGCAGACGCGCGCGTGCTCCTCCTTGCTAGCAGGTAACTTTCTACCATGGTCTCATGTTCTTTCGACCTAATCACGGTAGCTACGGATTCGTCCGATTTTCCTCTTTTCTGTTACGCTATATATGATTCTCACATCTGTTTTCTAGGGTTTTAGTCAGATTTGGTTAGGTTTCTCGTTCAACACTCCTGATCTGAAGCTTACATCCCCTTCTATAGTTCTATTGCATATCTAACACAGTGCCTATCGTCAGCGTAGGCTCATATGGATTTAGTGTTGACCTATGTGCTGTGTTGTTCTTCTGATTCAAGCGTAGTTAGATTTCTGGATTTTTTGTTCCTGGTGAACGAAGTGTCATGCCGATTTGTGTCATGTTGCCTTCGCGAACTAATTACCTGCCCATGTTTCTGCAAATTAGTATAGGGGCAACAGGTTAAGCCAACTTTCGTGAGCATATGCTTGGTTACAACTGCTGCTTCTGCTTTATGCAAATTTGCTTATATGAACTCTCATCAAACTTTGAAAAATATGTCCCATGTAAGAAATTTTCTAAAAGAAGATTATCGTAGTGATTGTTTTCATTGGTTGATTTGTACTCTGTTTTGCCCTCTTACTATTTAGTAAGAACACCTGACCAGACTACCTGTAATTATCACATAGTCCGCGCTATTCACTTCTGATACGCTCTAGCTTCCTATTTGCTCATATGGTACCTTTTTTTTTTATCTGCTCAAGAGATGGCTGATGTCGAGGAGTACCGTTGCTTCATTGGGAACCTGTCCTGGTCGACAACTGATGAAAGCCTCAGGGATGCATTCAACAAATTTGGCAACCTCACTGAGGCAAAGGTGACATGAAGAATCTCTCATCTTTAGTTATGCAGATAGTATCGGAGGCTGTGTTGATAACTGTTGCTTAGGAAAGTTATTTGCATGACCTGATTTATCTACAATGATTTCAGCCACATTTTACTAGTCAACAATGCCCCGCATTTTACTAGTCAACAATGCCAAAAGCCTAAAAAATTTTCTTTTGCCCAATAGAGAATATGGCAGATACAAGTTAGTTTATCTTCATAGTAACTTAAATCTAACTAAGTTGATCTAACAAAAGGTTTCTAACAAACAAGTCTAATATTAATACAGTATTGTTATCAATATTGATCTTTTATCTTGTTTTATTCATGCCAAAAGCCTTGATCCAGTAATTTGTATCTTTAATACAAGGTTTCTAACAAACAAGTAAATACAGTGTTGTTATCAATATTGATCTTGTATGTTTTCCTGTCTTTGTGTACACTTTGGGAAATGTTTTTGCATTGACTAAATTCAGCGAATGATCCATGCAACTTCAGCATATGCACACTTTTGTTCCTATATTTTTTTCTTTGTATTCATTTGTTATCTAGCATGGTCTCTTAATTATTGTTATTAGTAAGTTAGTTTTGCTGGTAATATACAGGTGGTTCATGACAAATTTTCTGGCCGATCTCGTGGTTTCGGCTTTGTAACTTTTGATGAGAAGAAAGCTATGGAGGATGCTATTGAAGGAATGAATGGACTGGACTTGGATGGTAGGAACATCACTGTTGATAAAGCTCAGCCACAAGGACCTGGAAGAGACCGAAATGGTGACCGTGATTATGACCGTGGATCTCGTTATGACCGTGGCCGTGATTATGGTGGTGGCGGTGGCGGACGTGCACCACGTGGCGGCGGCGGTGGCGGGGACTGCTTCAAATGTGGAAAACCTGGTCATTTTGCTAGGGAGTGCCCATCTGGGGATGGAGGGAGAGGGGACAGATATGGTGAAAGAGATGACAGGTATGGTGGTGGCGGCGGCGGTCGTTATGGATCTGACCGTGGTGGTGATAGGTACTCTGGCCGTAGCCGAGATGGTGGTAGCTACGGGGGTGACCGCTACAACCGTGACCGATCTGGTCCCTATTGATAGCCTAAATCTTGTGCGTGCCATCCAGGTATGAAAGTCTATCTGCTATTATAAGGTTTGTTATCGTGTGTCTGGAACTTTGTGATCCAGTAGTTGGAGAATTATGATGTACCATGAGAAATCAGTTGCTTTGTTATAGACCGTATTTCTAACTGGTTTATTGTCGTTTCCTGCTTGCCAGTCATATGACTTGGTCATAGTGCTTGGCTCTTTGATCCTGCATGTTTGCTTGATATGCTGTATCTAGCTTGTTAAAAGATGGCTTGTCTCTGTGTGTTGATGGTCGTGATCCTAGTTATGCTTATGGGGATTATTACCATAAATGCCTGGGTTATGGGGGATTGTGGCACTGTTCGTGTTTGTGTTTTTCGGGGAAGCAAGGGATCTACTCTGTTCTGCTTGAACACACCTACAAGAAAAATCTCTGTTCTCGTCTGCTTGAACACACCTACAAGAAAAATCTCTGTTCTCGTCACCTTCTGAAAGGAGGCAATGAATCTTCAATAAAGGATTATTAACTGGTAAATCATTTCATTCTTTTATCTCCAATATTGTGTTACGACGTCATTCTCAAATGACTGTTTTGTTTTGGCAGGCTTCTTTTGGCTATTTGTTCTCTTGTTCTGAATTGGTTACTATTTGTCCTAGGATCTTTTCAGTTTCGTTATAGTCCGGCAAGTGGTTACACGATTGCAAAGAGTTCTTTGGTTCCGTTATTGTGCTATATTAGCATTGGAGGAACACTGCAAAGAGTCTCATTGGTCCCATTCTATCAACCAGTAGCATTGGATGATCACTGGCTTACTGCAGCGTACCACACTGAAACCTGTTGGGTGGTTTGACTACATCATGCTGTGGGGTCCTTTGGCATGATGGGGTGGCAGCCTACTGGTGTTCCTTCAGTTTGTTGCTTATGCTGTCTCGTCCCTGGTGTGGCAGCCTACGGTTGTTCCTAAAGTTTTGCTTATGCTGTCTCGTCCCTGGTGTGGCAGCCTATGGTTCTTCCTTGAGTTCTGTTTCTTATGCTGTCTGGTCCCTGGTGCGGCAGCCTATGGTGTCTCGTCCCTGGTCCCTGGTGCCGTGGTGCGGCTGGTGTGCCATCCTACGGTGGTTCC
Source organism: Alloteropsis semialata (assembly GCA_004135705.1). Taxonomy (NCBI): domain Eukaryota; kingdom Viridiplantae; phylum Streptophyta; class Magnoliopsida; order Poales; family Poaceae; genus Alloteropsis; species Alloteropsis semialata. The sequence goes on along the minus strand of CM014278.1, from coordinate 66,587,430 downwards.
TTCAGTTGTTCCTTGTGCTGTCTTGTTCCTGGTGACTTGTCCCTTGTGAGATCAGAGGTCATGCTTATGCAGTCGCTTGTCTATGGCGTCTTCTGCCCTATTTATAAACCGCAGCTGCCCGATTGAGGAGTTCCAATGACGTGATGCTTCATCTGCATAATTTTAATTGTTGGGTCACATATTTAGTCTCGATTTGACATTGATTATGATGGCAACGTATCAGGTGCAAACCAACCTCCCCGTGCAAACTATGCAAACCTCAATCTGGACCACATGATCTCCCTCCCACCTCTCTCTACGCGCCCCCTTGGATCAAGATCATGTGGTCCAGATTGAGGTTTGCATAGTTTGCACGGGGAGGTTGGTTTGCACCTGATACGTTGCCGATTATGATTTGTCAGATTGTTGCGCCATCGTCTCTTGTTATACGCTAGTCTTGAGTCTTTGTTATTTAGAATAGTCTATTGGAAGCTTTGTTCTGCTAGTGATTATTAGCCAAAATTTGAGTTTTTGTACTCAAGTTCGTTACAAAAGCTGCAAAACATTTGACCCATTTTTTGAATTATACTTTGACCTGTATATTCCAGTATGTTGCGATTAGTTTACCGTGAATCAAACAGATCCAGCATGTTTTTCTCAGTTTTGTTCACAATGTTTTTTCAAGCTTAATGATTATTGATTTAAGAGCCGGCAATACACCCAGAATTCATCTTTTGGTTGCACAAATACATGCGCTAGAATCCGATGATCCTATCTATCGGCCGTGATCCTATCTATTGGCCGTGGTGGTGTGGTGCACCGATGACAACCTGTATCTTAGAGCTGAATTCATGGAATCATGGTCTCTTTAGAGCGCGGTTGCGATGATGGGGTACTTGTTCTTGGGCATGCGCACCAGCGTCGGCTGCACCGAGTCGTCCTCTGCCAGCGGCTTCCAGCTGCAAGATAAAGATCAATCCAGATCAAGCAACCAAGCGTCAGCTGCTGCTGCTTCTGCTTTTGGCAAACCTGTATCGGCAGACGAGGTGGTGCACGAAGACGCAGATCTCGAGGCGTGCCAGGTTCATCCCGGGGCACATCCGTGGCCCGCTCCCGAACCCCAGGAAGCTGTAGGGCTTGAGCGTTTGCTGCGTCAAATGGAAATGGAAATCACAGCACAAATCAGTATCAGCCATGGTGTCGGCTGCGTCAGTTCGCCGGATATATACTTACGTCGAATCTGTCGGGGTGGAAGCGCTCCGGGTCGGCGAAGACGGCCGGGTCGTGGTGGATGGACACCACGTCCAGGTTCACCGACGTCCCCTTCTTGATGTCGTACCCTGCATCATATCGATCTCAAAGCATCAGCAGTTCTGTTGTTGCTGCAGGTAGCCTTGCAATCACTGAATCAGATGCCACCCACCGTCGATGCTGAAGTCCTGCGCGGCTTTCCTTGAGAACCATGGCAGGATGGTCGCTCTCCTCAGGGTCTCGTTCATCACCTGCAGCACCGTGGTGGCACGATCAGCCCTGGTAGACACGAACCGTCGATCGCTGACGGACACAAAATAAATACCTTGTTGGTGTAAGGCATGTTGTTGATGTCTGACCATCTGAGATGCGACACGCCGTTCAGCCTCTCCCTGATCTCCAAATGCTCCTCCTGCATCAAACAATCAAACGGAGGAGACCATCCCACTCAGTTCAGCAACTACCCATCTGAGAAGATGAAAAACCGGTACAGTAGCGGCTCCGGATGGTTTCCAGGACATCGTTGCAAATAGCCTGAAGCCTGAAGTTTCAGAGACTCACCCGTAGCTTGTGCAGGACCTCCGGGTTCTCTCCCAGGAACTTGACGAGCCACGTGAGCCCCGCCGTCGTCGTGTCGTGCCCGGCCACCAGCAGCGTTAGGATGTTGTCCTTGAGCTGCGCGTCCGTCAGCTTGTCGGCCTCGTCGCCGGCGTGCTTCCGCAGGAGCGTCTGCAGGAAGTCGCTCCGGGCCTCGCCGCCGTCCCTCCTCCTCGAGATCACCGAGTCCAGCATCGCGTACATCCGGTTCCTGGCCTGCGCAACCGACCCAACAAGCTCAAGATCACACCACATTCTGATCTGATGTTCGTGCAAACACTGCAGAATTATTCGTAGCTTCTGATGATCTGAAGAAGAAAAGCACCTTGAGGCCGCGGTGGAAGGCTGTGCCTGGGACCTTCAGAGGCAGGGACGCGAAGGAGGACGAGATCACCTTGAAGTTTGCCCGGAACTTCTCCTGCTCCTCCCCCTCCGGCTCCAGGCTCACCAGCATGTTGGCGATCACCTTCAGCGTGAACTGACACGAGGCGCCAGACACATACCAACATCTCAGTCAAAATCTCGACAAATATCTCGTACTTGAATGATTTCACGAACAACTGACAGTCTTGAGTAGTGTGCTTACAGACGAGGCCTCCTCCAGCACGAGGACCTTCCTGCCGAGCCACGTGTCCAGCGTCTGCACGGCGAGCTCGTTGATGAAGTCGAAGTGCTTCTTGAGCGCGTCGATGGAGAGCGGCTCGCCGATGAGCCGCCGCAGCTTCTTGTGCTCCTCGCCGTTGGTGGTCAGCAGGCTCGTCGGCCCCAGCACCTGCTTGCCCGTGTAGAACAGGTTCAGGCTCACCACGCCGTCCTTCCCGGACAGCAGGATCTTGGCCGCCTCGCGCCCCGTCATGAACACCGTGATCCTCCCCAGCACGTACGTCTTGAACACCTTGCCGAACCTGATGACAAACACCAAGCATTATATCACAGTTCACATCAGATCTCTGCTTGTGACGCATATGATTTACTCTTTGGATGCAAGGTAACCTTTTCTGCCTGTCACGCATGAAGCTCAGGATGCCTGCCGGGCTCGAGAAGTCGGAGATGAAGGAGAAGGTCTCGCCGATGACGGGCCAGCCCATGGTGCCGGGGATGTCCCTCATCTCCTTCGAAGAGCTCCGTGATCTCAACCAGATGAGCCCTGCACATGCCACTGCGAAGGCGACGAGCACAGGAGCTCCAAAGACAGCCATGGTGGATGTCGGAATACCTCCCCTGCGATCCGTCTTCAGATATCTTCAGAACATATCGTCGATGTCAGGAGCTTATATATATATGTACCACACGATTTGTCTTGAGATCTCTGATTCCTCGGGAGCATCATTAGCTTTGTTCTCTTCTCTTGTCATCGTTACATGCGAGGGAACCATCTGGAGTTTCTTCGGTATCTTTGTTATCTTGTTTTGTCACCCTTACATCGCTGAAGCTTTTTTCAATCTGTTTGGTTTTCCCTTTGTTTTCTTCATCTAATTGTAGTGTCTGCTAGAAAGGACACGCGTACTGCGCTAGCTCGTCCTTTGGATCAAAGGCTATGTCATTGCCGTCGATGATCAGTTTTTTTATAAGGACTAAAAAACTATAGTACTTCTTGTGCAAGTTGATGAAAGGTACAGAGCAGTGGCATTTGCAGTGACCTAAGCTCTGTTTTGTCCCTGTACAGGCAGCGTAAGGCCTTGATAAGGTCCTGGTGTTGATCGTTGTCAGTACTCAGTACCGCTTGAAAATATACATTTCTGTTTACAAGAGAACAAGCTTTGGACACCAAGCAATTCTCCTGGGAATAAACATCGTTGCCGTCCTTGTTCAGCCGGATAGGCTGCTATATGCTTGCCATTTGTAATGAGCAGCTGCAATGGCCAAGTGTTCAGCCACTATGGTTTTTAATATGACAACTTTGAAATTCTGAGATATTCCAAGGCTCGTAGAATTTGGCAACTGGATGCTATTAGTATTCATCAAGGCATTCATCCACGACAGGATAGCTATTGCTCCTGAAACTGAATCTTTTGCATAGAACAGGCAAAATTAAAACAACATTTTCTTTGAACGAAAGAACACTATAGGATTGCTTCCATAGGATTCTAGTTTTTTTTGGGAAGAAAGAACTCTAGTTTCCCCTCCTCCTCCACACACCCCACCCCCAAGCAAGAACAGTTGACTACTTCCATAGGATTGCTAATGGAAGAACTAAGAAGAATGAAATATCTTTAATAGATGGGCGGGTTTGGTTGATGGGTTCATGGTGTTCGTTTGGGTGCTGTCAGCAGGAGCCTCGGCGCGGCACGGAGGCAGAGATCATGGAGCCGTGGTGCCGTCAGCTGGAGCCGCTGGACGACGACGACACCGTGAGGTCCCTAAAGTTTAAATCGCCAACACAAGCATCATAAAGCAAGCCAATTCATGTCACAAATCCTTCCTTCCGCTCAAATATACGTATCTGGCACCACAGGCAAAACTTGCTGATACTCGGTCCACAAATACTTTAATATCTTTCATCAGCTACACGACAGCAGGACAATATCAAGAAACTAGAAAAAAGAGGGGTCTGCATACGACATGGGCACAAGCAACAGAAATACCAGCTGACTACTCTTCCATCAGATTATCTTCTGTCTGCGGCTGATCAACTTTGACCATGACCTTTATTTTCTCAGCTGCATGCTGCTTCTTTGGTAGAATGTTGATGTCCTGCTCCAGCTCCTTGTTATCTCTCTCCAGCTCCTTGTTCTTACCAGGTTTATGTCTGTCAAGAAAGTGTTGCATATTAGCCAAGGAAACCCTTTCACAATAGAACATTCCACAAATTGGAGTACAAGAACCAACCTGTTTGTAATGTGCTTCTTCAGACGCTCATGCCTAATCTTTGTAATAAGCGGGATGGCCTTTAGAGTTTGCTCGGTCACATTCCGGTCATAGCGCTCAGGCCTGTTCCGCTTCCTCTCAAACTCAAAGGTTGCATCCTGGTCAAATTCAAATAATATCAGTCAAGGTTTGCACAGCAAGAAATACAACTTTCAACTATTAAAACATTTAAAAAATAACAAAAAAAAATTCTAACCTGGGTCATGTCCTTGCCATGCAAGCGCCTGTATGCTTTTGTCCACTTAACCTTCCGAGGATTCCTCTTCATCTTGAAATTTTTATGACACTTTGATCGGCAAAAGCGAAAGATCTGCCAAGGAGATATCCAGTCATACAGGGCACCAACAAACTTCCAGATATATACAAAACAGAAGCTATAACAAAATTACTTTGAAGGCAACATAAAAATATGTGTTTCCCTACTTTGCTCCATGTATCTTATTATTAAAATTTTCATCATAAACGCTTAAAACTGTCCAAGAGAAGGGGGGGGGGGGGGTGGAGGCGTGTGTGGAGCACAAACATCAGTCAGATCTTAATAAGGATAGTCAATCGAGAACCAGAAGTAACATTCATGGAACATTGATTATACGGGTCATTTAAATATAGCTGTCGAAGAACATTTATATTTAAAGTTTAAACAGAACAGCTTCATCTGAATAAAGCCATAAGATTAAAAAAAAATCAACTTGGAATTATAGCTAAAGATTGTATCTTACATTTTTTTACAAAAGTACAGTCAATCAAATTCTCAAAGGTGTCATTTATGAAACATATGAATTTTTAGGAACTATAAGCATACTTCATGACTCGTATATTTTGACATTTAAGCATACTTCACAACTTTTTTTTTTGAAAATTTTGGCACATATTACTTTTCACAGTATGTCGGCACAACTACAAAACTACAATATCATTTCCCCAAGAACCATCCTAATAAATATACGTTACAAAGATCAAACAAGCCTACATGTTCCTGTATTGTAAGACCTGAAAAGGCTAGCATTTTCCTCAAATTCACTCACACAGGCACAAACTAAACAATAAGTAACATTCATGGGGCTCGGCAACAAGCATCATTGTTCATTGCAGAATCATTAAAGCAAATAAATGGATTGGAAAAAAGAAATTACATGCAGAAATGATAAGGAAAACTGAATGATGCTTGCATCACATGCTTGAGCAGTGCAAAACGCACAGATGGTTTTCTACAAGATTTAGTTTTCTTTAAAGAAAAAGCTAATTTAACTAGTATACAGAAAATCAAGCTATTCTAAGCATGAAGCAAATAATTCCATATCCTCTAGCGGATTCCTACATTAACCAGAGAAAAACTAGAGTCTAGAAGCCTATGCTGTCACTATAAAGAATCACATTTGCTGACTTAACTATGATCATAAAGAAAGCAACCATGGGTGAAGGTAAAAGTCCTCTGAACAAGGAAAAAAGAACAATTGTCTTACAACGAAAGCAGGCATCTAATGCATGAGGTAGCCAATCAGGCAACAAAAGCTAAATTATTATGGAAGTAAGCAGCAGCTTCTCAGCAAAATCGTCAGGTTATTCCTCAGGTGAGGGCCAGTGTTTGGACGTTGTTACATGTTAGCTTGTTATGTGCCTTGCCATCCGACTACGGTGTAATCAGCTAGTATAATCTTAACTAGTTTCAGAATTATTATTCTGCTAAAGCTCCTGAAAAGACACTTTCAACAGTTACAACCAAAATTAGGAACAGCTATGTGATTTTTCAAAGCCACAGCGATGGCAAACAGATGATAACCCAGGCGAGAAATTGATTGAACACAAGCAGCTAAAAGTTTCATAGTGACTAAAGTTTGATTCATTAATGTTCACGCGCCACCAAGAAACCAAACAAACACAGCATATATACTGATACAAACCAATTAAATCCAAAGAAATAAATGAAACCCAGGCCGCGTTCCTCATGTCAAACAATAGAGCCTGCGAGGAAACGAGAAGATAGGGACCTTGGCGTCGTTGCGGACGAACTGAATGCCATGGCCCGGGTAGATGGTGGAGGAGCAGAACCAGCACTTCTCCAACCTCATGGCGCCGCCTCCTTCCTTGGCGCAGCCCTACCGGCCCCCTCAAATCGGCAGCCGAAACGTATCTGGCGCACACGAAGCACTCGATTTGGAGCGAACGTGGAGGCTTGAACTGGTAGCGGCTGCAAGCAAAGACGACGGCGGCGGCGGGGGAATATGGCGAACCCTAGCTGAGAGGAGCCGCAACGCCGGGTGCGCGCGGCCGGCTGGGAGAGGAAGGCAACGAAAGGCGGTAGGGTTTACGTATGAAGACTGCTCGGCCATTCTCAGCCGTTCGTTTCCGCGGCCTCGGATCACACGGCTGTGACGCGTCGAGGATGGTTGGGCAACTTGGGCTAGACTTGAGCATGGGCCACTCTGGGCTGGGCCTGAGGCCTGTAACGTGTGCGCTAAGGGACCGCAGACAGGTGGATCCCTGAACCGTGTGGGACCCAGATGAAGGCCCGTTCGGCGGCCGTTCCAAATCAGTTGAACTTCCCTCTCCTCTGAGAGTTCTAGCCACAACTCTACTATAGAATTACAGATAGCTGTACTAATCCATAATTTGACCATACAGTTTTGAAGAGGAAAAAACGAACAAGTAAAAACGCCAGTCAAATTGAAGCATCTTCGTTTGTAGCTGTAGATTTTGAGGCTGGATTCGGTGCTCGGCAACCTAACTGGGTGCTTACTGAGCTTTTGCTTGACAGACCTCACTGAACCTTTTTCCTAACTAATAAGTAATATGTTCATATGGTGTTGTTATTTTGTTAACCATACTCTTAATCTTGTCATTCTTTAGTCAGATCGTCTTGGTCTAAACAGGTCAACCTTTCAACTTTATATTAGCAAACTGACTGCTTATTACCTTTTCTTTTCTGCATAAACAGTCCAGTTGAAAAATCTTGCTAGCTGGAATCAGATTGTTGGGTGAGACTACTGACTACCCGCTGCTACAAGAACTTTAGACCTGGATAATCTATAACGAAATGAATTATCCAACTATAGGCTGGATGTGCAGCCACAGCAATAACTGTGATCCAGTACACCTGTTGTTTTATTCGTTTTGCTAGGCTCAGCAGCACATGGGTGAGTAAGCTGCCTGCTAGGACGGCTTATAGCTCTCCTATTAACTGATGAATTTCTGTATAATAATTTCATCTCTGATTCTCTTAATTGGTGATCTGACGCCATTCTCTCTATGTCTTATGCAGGTATCGTGCTTGATTCTGGCGATGGCGTGATGCACACTGTGCCAATTTACGAGGGATATGCGCTTCCTCGTGCTATTTAGGTTGGATCTTGCTGGTCGTAATCTAACTGACTGCCTAATGAAGATCCTCACAGAAAGGGTTTAGTCCTTCACTACAACACAGAAAGGGAAATTGTAAGAGATATGAAGGAGAAGCTAGCTTTGTTGCCCTTGACAACTACGAGCAGGAGCTTCACACTACTAAGACGTTGTTTAGATCGGCAAGTTTCAACTATTCACCCATCACATCGAATGTTAGGCCACTAATTAGAGGTATTAAACGTGGATTAATGACAAAACTCATTTTATAATCCCCGGTTAAATTCGCGAGAAGAATCTATTGAGCGAGCCTAATTAGGCCATGATTAGACAACGTCATGCCACAGTAAACAATCTCTAATGACGAATTAATTAGACTTAATAGATTCAAAATTTAATTTCCAAACAAGTTGTGTAATTAGTGTTTTTATTAGTATCAAATACCCCTTCCGACATCCTAATTTCCATCTTTCGAACTAAACAAGGTCTAAGAGCAGCTGCTCTGTTTTGAAGAGCTATGAGTTACCTGATGGGCAGATCACCACAATTGGTGCGGATAGGTTCAAGTGCCCAGAAGTGCTCTTCCAGCCGTCACTGATTGTCTGATTGGTATGGAAGCTCTTGGCATCCACGAGACCACCTACAACTCTATCGTGAAATGTGATGCCGACATCAGGAAGGAACTCTATGGCAACATCGTTCTCAGTGGAGGGACAACCATGTTCCCTGACATTCCTGACAGGATGAGCAAGGAGATTACTGCACTTGCACCAAGCTCTATGAAAATCAAGGTGGTGGCGCCTCCTGAGAGAAAATATAGTGTAGAGCTAGGTAACTGTGTCAGATGAGTTTTTGTAGGAATGACACATATGATAAAACCCCCTCTATTCTCTCTTCATAATTGCATTGTCATGTCAGCAAAAATGCTGATGTGGTATACTAATTAATGAAAATGAAACTCTTGATATAACTCTCACTGGGACTGGCCTAAAGGAGAGTATAATGAATCTGGCCCTTTGAATCGTCCACCGGAAATGCTTCTGAGCTCTCTGGTCCGTGCCTTATTTAGTTATCAGTGTCTCCAGTCATCAAAACCTTTGTTTGAGATAACTCCTGCTGGCAGTGATCCTTGTGCCATTTGTTCAAGCGATATCGGCAGTGATCCTTATGTCGTTTTTGTTCTAGCGAATATGTTAGCATTGATAATAGTGTGCGAGCAATGTATCGTGTTGGCTTCAGCTGTTATGGCCCTGTTTGTTTCCGCTTATACTCAGCTTATCGGTGAAAATAAACGAGAATTCCACCAAATACCATCTTATTTTCGCTTATTATGTGATAATCCATTTCAGAGATTTGAACTATAATAATCGAAAATTGAGAAAACTTCCGTTTACCTTAGAATCTAAACGTGGTTTAGAGAAGCGGAAACAAACACGACCGTAACATCAATTACTGCCTACTAGTACTAGCTCTGTATCTATATGCATTCAGTATTGGCTGTATGGTCGTTTTCCGTGTGGGTTGAGTACAGAGGTATCAATTTCACTCTTATTGCTGTTTCCACCAAAGCAATGACACATACAAATGAACAATATTTTTAGGATAAAAATTGGTGGATAAATAATCAGATTCCGTCTTGGTTGCAACGCATAGCAAGTCGAGAAGCGACAACAGTTTTGAAGATGGACAACAAGAGGACATCAGTTTTGAAGCTGGGCACCAAGAGCCAAAACGTCACCAGTCGAGTGCACCACCTACCAAGGCATTTGCTATCACACGACAAATGCCAACAGTTGCCTTCAGCATCCCGACCCACATCGGAAACTCGAGATTCTTGGCACAGAAAGCATGTCTTCACTCTCAACTGGATTTGGCCAGTTGTAGTTCAGCATCTCACGCATTGTTGTTTCTATTCTGCAATGGCCCACGCATCCAGTCCAAGCACAACAAGCTCAGCTCCAATTGGCAAAACCGCAAGATCACGAGACTCGGTTACTTCCGAAATTTGGATGCTACAGTGAATTCAGAATCAACAGCTGAAAAAACAGATCCCCGAAGCCCTGAACATACACAAAAGTCATAAATTATATTATATGGCATGGAGTTTTTATTGCTAGCTAGTATTCCCACGGATTCCCAATCTTTCAATATGCCAACCATGAACTCATACTAACGCGACAAACAAGACAACCACCATGCATGTTTGATGCCAGAAAGTTCACACAATTGGTAGGAAGGATGGAGCTTGCTTGATGATACACTTGAGAGCATTGGTCCCTTGCCAGACTGAAAAGCCCTAGCCTAGTACAAGTCACCTTCCTTGTGGGTGTGGATGACGCAGTCGGACTTGGGGTAGGAGACGCATGTTAGCACATAACCCTCAGCCTGCTGACCCTCGTCAAGGAAGGACCCATCTGCCTGGTCGACTGCACCAGCCTCAATTTTGCCAGCACAGGTGGAGCAAGCCCCGGCACGGCACGAGTATGGCAACTCCACTCCAGCGGTCTCAGCTGCATCGAGGATGTATGTGTCATCTGGAGCCTCAAACTCGTGCTCTACCCCTTCTGGTGTGACAAGCTTCACCTTGTAAACAGCCATCGCAGAGACATCAAGCTTCTTGGAGGTCTTCAGGCTTGGAACATTCATGCCTTGGCCGAAGAAGCTTAGAGATGAATGGCTCTTCACCACTGTCTGTGAGGCCTGTCTTCTAACATTGCTCAAGAGCACGCAGGAAGTAGCAAAAGTGCTGGTCGACATCTTGAAACCTGACACAATCTTCAAACCCAAGTGGAGCAAAACAGTCAGTTATATGAACTATCCTGGCCTAACTCAAGAAAACATACATAATTATCAAATCCTCCTTATCCAAAGCTACATTTGACACCAGGAAACTATTCTCAGGCATCCACAGATAAAACATGTTCTCACAATCAAGAAGCATCTAGCAACCAAGTACAACTAACAAATCAGCACCAGTTTTAAACAAGCTTCAGATATTCATATGAAAACAATCTTACATTTACAATATCAATGACCAAAACCTGCTTCGATATTCACACAAATGAAAACAAAACTCATTGCTTCCTCTGTGAGGATTCATCAGCCGCTCCCCTGTCTAGTTCAAGACGCGTGGTAATTCTACAACTAAAGCAGTTCATAGAGACACAAACGGCTCTGTTGATGTATCCCAATGGTATCTTTACCAAGGAAGAAAAATGGGCATATGCCATCCATTCCCTCCATGAAAAAGGGGTAGGTTACTCTGCGGAGCAGTATGAGAAAGGCAGGCATTGCAAACGCTTCCCGCCCTTCACTCGAAGCTCCAGGATCTCACTTAAAAAAAAACTATGAAAACATGGTAAAGCAATCCAATAGAAAAATTCCCCGACAAGGACTACCAAAAACATGGAAGCCAGAAGAGGTTTACAAGGCATGCACAGAGCTTATAACTATCATAAATTCCAAATCCATCCCCTGATGCGAAAATCTCAATTCCTCTGCCACTTCCTCAATTTTTCATACAAAATTACAGAGCCACGGAAATCTGAAGTGATAAAAGCTACCCATGGACAGCGCCTCACAAATCCGCCCCACCTCAGGTTAGCTCCAAATCACCGTAATTCATAATTTCAACAACATGGCACAAGATCCCGTCGCCTAGATTAGTCCGGTTTTAAACTAGCGCACACAAGCGAGCAACCAAATCAAACACCTAACGACGGAAATCCTTAAGGGGGAGCAAGGATAGAGTCAGGTACCTCGCGCCCGAAGCGGCGGCGACGCGGATATTGGAGTAGGAGGCGGCGGCGGCGGAGCGGCTAGGGTCTCTCCTTCCCCTTGGCTCTCCTCTATCGCTTGGCGGCGTGAAGACTGGAGAGAGGAGCGGGCGGGGGCGTAGTGGGAGTGGGCGGCCGAGGCGGCGGCCAAGCCCTCGTTTTAATGGCGCGGTGGAGGTGGAATGGGGAATCCCGGGTGCGGCCGCCGCCCGCCTGCCGGGTGGGGAGGGGTTGGTGGTTTCCTGTTTCGGCTCGCACTTCATTTCCTGGATCGCATCCGTGGAAGGTTCTGGAACTAGCCGGACCCCATTTGGGCCTGGCACGGAGGGATTGGGCTCGGGTTGGTTGGGCCTCATAGGGACCGTGGTCCGGCCACCCAGTTCAGCTGACTTTCACCATCATTTTTTTCAACTAAAAAAAAATGAGTTACGCTACGGCTTGAAGGAAAATTATGCCCAGACACGGAATGCATGATAGTGTGACACTGAATGTTTCACGGAACCTTGCATGAAGTGAGCTGTTCTTGAACGAAAATTCAGTACGAGCATCGTTTGGAAAGCTCAAGGTCAAGGCTGCGGCCTCCACCTTTTTCTGTACACTGTACACGCATGGACGACGATGGCATGCAACATGTGGTCGGTAGCCGCCGGTGCACATGAACTGCAGTGCCGTTTTGGTCAGAGGAGCAGAAGGGCCAAAAACATGTGCCGCTGACCACCAGTCTCGCACAGCCCCCGTTTGCTTGGAATTCCACTCGACGGCAGGCCGGCCCTGGCACGCCCCTTCAGTTTCTCGCATGCCCCATGACCATTCGGAGACCAGCGCCCATCCCCATTGGCCATTGCAGCTCAAAGTGCCGACCTCGAGACAAAATGGAATTTAGGACCGTGTACCGTCGTCGGTCCGTCGCAGATACGAGTGAGGAGTGACCATGACCCGCATTAAAGAAGTTCATGGCGAGAAATGGCTCCACGAGCGAGTCGTGCTCATGCTCATGCCAGGCATGGCCACGAAACAGACACGCATGTTCTCCTCGATTACAGTTCAGCAATTCAAGGCATAAACTTCAACGTCGTTTTCACAATGGGATTGAGTGATTGACGAGATCACACAAAGTTTATGCAGATACTGCCTGCGCCCAAGTTTGTCTGGAAAGGAACAGCGTTACCTCATTGATACTCTAGACATCCCAATAGTATGCATCTGATTACATTGATAGTCGTGTGCATTTGTACAGCCAGCCTGGATGGGACATACAATTATCTAAAATGTAAACAAATGGCATGTTACATGAAGCAAAAGGCAGGGATCAAAAGGATTTGAGAACAATCGCAGAGTATCTTCATGTCGACTTGTCGATCCCCGGAGTTGTTGCTCCAGAAACGACACTCCAAAACATGGCCATGATGTACAGTTCTGTGAATGTTCTTCAACCTATGTTTTGGCGAGAAGGTTTGATGCCCCAGTCATCATTGTGCATTGCGACCCCATATGCAGCAACGGTTCCCTTGCCTTCTTCGAAAGTTACAAATGTTCTATTAAAACCATAAGCAAAGGCGATGATATAAGACAGAAGCTAAAAAAATTCAGTACTACAAGCAGAAAAATGGCGTCCTAACACAATTTTATGCTCAAAAGCACCTACTGACCTACCCAGCAAAAAGGTACAACTTGCAAGATGCAATCTCACGTTGAAAGCAGCTTTCCATACTCGCTCAACAAGATGGGAATGTCATCCATGCGCAACTGCGGTATATCAGAGATAAAAATAGTGATAACTGATAAGAGAGTATTGTATACAAATATTCTCAATTAATGGCAGGTGATCGTTTGTGGTGTGGTGGATTACTGGATTGTACGAACTTCTATAGTTCTGTGCATACCTGCGAAGCACTTTTCAAATGGAAAAACCAGAGAGCTTCCATCTCACGAAAAGCTGGCAATGGATTGCCCCTGTAGTTGCAGGAAGAAATTGAAATCTAAGATTCCTAATAAATATTTGGCTTTAAAAGAGAACTTGATGATTATGGAGAACAATCATATTCACGCATAACAAGCTCTGGTCATGACGAACCTACTTGCACACGCTCAACTTTTCACTAACAACTAAATATAATCTGACATAAGATGCCACAGTTTATTTTGGACTGCTTTGCACCTATCCATATCAAACAGGCCGGATGGCAAGGAAATGCACCACAAGTTTTCACAATAAAATACATAATTGTCACAACAAATTCACAACGTTAAATAGTGTAAAGTTCACAATTTATCACACTATAAGAAAGAGAATAATTCATGGACCAGAAAAATGCTGATGTTACAACATCATAGTGGGGAGAGTGAAGAGTGGAGCCATACGAATAGCGTCGGAGGATGAGGCGTTGATAGTCCCTCAGCAAAGGTCCTAGTTCCTGCAGTTGTAGCGAGCTTGCTGGAGAACTTTTCCAATGATCACGAAGTACCTTGGTATCACAAAAAAATGCCGAAATTCTCTCAGATGCAGATACGGGTGAATTACAGTAAAAGTGAGGCATAAGTACCTGAATCGATGCGACTTGGTCACTAGCTGGAAGCGATTGACCAGCAAGCCTAGAGGACAATTCCACAAGTTCTTTATCATTGGTTTCATCAACAAAACTTGTTGAAACTTCCTCAGAAAGTGGAATTCCCAGTCGTTTGGCCAATTCTGTTATTGGAGAGTCCACAGCTTGTGACGCCTGCGAACATTACATATTTTCGAAATTACAATTTTTTTGTCACTTGAAACTTTCACAATGAACTCCCCCACATGCAAGCATGTGTACCTTTAAGTTAGATTGCTGGGCATCGCCAGTCATAGTGCTAGGTTTACTGTTTGGATCGATGTTAGGAGCTAAATCTCGTTTTGCAATAGGATCATCTGCACATAAAAAGTGGAATTTAGATTAGCACTCTTCATCAAATATCATAGAGTACTAATCATGAGCATAGGGGAAAGCTTACTAATTATTTACAAGTCATTTTATACAATTTGGTAAATGAAGCTGCATCTTAGGCAGTACAGTTTCCCAGTATACATCCATTTAAGCAGCAAATTGTACATGAGTTCATTTTTCTTGTGATCTTGCAAATCAACAGACCTATTCTCACCTGTCACTACTGAACCATGCATAGAATTTTTAAGGGTATGATTGCAGCAATATGAATTGAAGAATTTATGAGCAGAGTTTTATAGCTTAATACACCCAACGCAACCCTCAAGAGATCAATATGCTGATATAGGACCAATTTATTCTTTTTCAGATGAGGATGAGATAACTATACCTTCAGGAACAAGCCACCACAAATCACCAAATGTATTCTTTCCATCAAACCCACCAAACAAAAGAAATCGAGACCCTATGGAAGTCATGGAGTGATATGCCCGAGGAGGAGGTGGCTCACTGCTTGTTGGTAGGCGCTTCCATTGAACAGAGACTGTGAAGGATTGAAGTATTAGCCAACAGAGATAATATGTGATGTGAAATTTTGGTGAAGTGCTGATTGCTCGAAACAAAAGAAAGACAATTGTGAAAAAAATAAAAGAAAAAGGTTGCCGGGTGACATTAGTTTTGAGTTTGTGGTCAAGCAGTCAGTCAGCTAGCTAGTCTGCTAGTGTGCCCACTCTACTAAAAAAACAGACTGATCCTTTTGAACTGATATATTGGAGGTTTTACCAAATTGTATATCTGCATGGATACATGCCAACCACTGGTGTACAATCATTCATGTTTCTGGCACACAGACTGGATACACCATGCACACATGCTGACTGAGCAAGTGCCATGTAAGGTGGGTCAGCATTAGAGATGACCCTAGCTGTTTATATTGCTTTCAGTATAGGAGTATCAACTATAACCTAGTTAGTTGCCTTTAGGTTGACAGTGGTGACATCAGTCAGCATAGCAATGAGCTTTGGTATACATACAAAAGATAACCAAGCAATGCATGCACAGACTTACCTGCCATGCATTCTGTGTCTTGATCAATGATGAAAAAAAGACTTACCAGAGACTAAAGCATAACGCAGTGTAGAGCAACCATAGACTTGCCCCAAGTAACACATAGGATCAACCAGCATCACACCATTTTCTTCTTTAGGTTAGGCCTAGTTTTTACTAGCGGAATCACAACTTATGTTTAATTACTGCAAAATATTTCATGCAAACAAGAAACAAAAATTTTGTATGTCAAAAGAATCGCTAAAAATATAAGGTGTGTTCAATACACCACAAGAGAGCCAATTTCCAGCTCAATAGTCTCTATGCAAACAAAAAAGAAATCACAATCACATCTTTTTTTTTAAATAAACAATCACATCTTACCCCTGTCTAAAATAATGCATTCATTGTAGTACACATCATATCTACTTAGCCAGCCGCCAGTTCCATGTCCTCCAAACAGCAAGAGCTGACAAGACAGATCTATACATCTTCAGTTATGTGATTGTGCAATTGAAACATTTGCATGGGAAAGGCTCCCAGCAAAGAACAAAGACAATTATTTTTTCAATAAATGATAGACCCTTTCATTTATGCAGTTAATAAAAAGGAAATGAGGCTGTGCTGGAAATTTGCTCCCACCAATAACCTAAGTTGATAGATAATGTTCTGTACAAGTTTGATATCTACGATCTTAAAGCCAAAGACGAAATCTGCAGAGTATAAATATATGATAGCATAGCCACCAAAGGAATACCCATAACAATGCATTAATTGTAGCAGGAAACCCATGGCCTCATTTAAAAGAGGGTTGGCACTCAAAAACCTAGTGCCTGCTGTTCTATAGATCATAATGCACCAAGGAATTCTAAATGTGCCACCAACGGCACATTTGATTAATACAATGTATCAATGATAATTAATCAATATCCCGGACAAACATTTAACAGGGCCCAACTTTCTAAATATGCCATATTAGTGCACTAAGAAAGACGAAAATCTCATAAAGCAAGTATGATGGGATCAAATTACATACATAAGGTCCACCAGATGTTACTGAATGACCACATCGTGGTGAAGGAGATTGCCCTGGAAGCTTCAATTGTGTCCAACCTGGTGTTTCATTGTCTTCAAAAATAACAAAACCACGTTCATATCGGTTACATCAAATGAGCAGTGCAATTCCGTAGTAACATACAAACGAATGATCCCCTAGATAATTTAACAGAATAAATATTGAAAAGAATATTTCTCAACTAACACTTAGCATCTATCAAATAAAAAAGGGGGCATCTCAAATTCCATGACATCTCAGGAAAGCTAGACTGATCATACAAAGCAAGGAAGATGTCCAGATATATAACCTAAATTTGTTCCTAACATACAATAATAATAAAAAAAGGAGACAATTAGCACTTGTGTTCATGATCTATCACTGTTAGTTCTGCTGTTGTCGTCATCAACCGACTCAAAATGCATATTTCTTTAATTCAAACAGATTTACAACAAATCAAAGGAGATACCTTCTTCAGTGATACCCTTTAAAGCCCATAAATCACCCATTATTGGTCCTGCTCCACCTGTTGCAAAGAAGATTTGCAGTAATTGGAGATAGGCTGTATGCCAAAACTTTAAGAATTAACTAACAAATCATTAGAAATCATCATCACATGTTCTCATAAGGAAAATAGTTTGCTTTCTACAAGACAATCCACATGAAAACCATTAGCTACTGTTATATTTCAAAGAAATTTCAAATGATCAATGAATTCACTTTCATTTTTTGGATGTGGTAACAACAAGAAACATATTAGCATGTTGCAATCTAATAATAAAAAATGAATCATAAACCAGAATATTCAAGGAACCAAAAAATGAAATCAAGAAATAACAATCACCTCTGCCTCCAAATATAAGCAGTCTCTTCTCAATCATGGTTGCAGAATGCCCGCATCTTGGAGGTGGTACGGATCCGGTAACCGCTAATTCTGTCCACTCCAGTGACACTATACAACAGAGAATGCAAGAAGTGAAGGCTCTACATTTCCGTGCCATCTTCAACCACAAATTCAATGCCCGATACAGATTGGATAAAGAAGTAATTTGCCTACTTGTGTCCATGATGTATACATCGGAAAGCCATTTTTTGCTGTCCCAACCACCATACCTGAATAAAGATGCAATGTTTGTCACAGGTGATGATACAGACAGACGCGTGTATATCAAATGATTCTTACATAACAATTTTTCTATTTCCTATGGCTGAAGCAGCAGCAAACTCCCGTGGTGATGGCAAATCACCAAAGCCAGTCATCTCCGACCACTGCCATAGGTCTGAACGTAAAGCAGCATCATGATTCATGACAGTGCTTAGTGGTTGAAGAATAAGCGCATAGTGCAAACTGAACAAGAAAAAGGAGATCTTAGTAATTAGATGAAACATAGAGACTTACCAGTGTCTAGCATCCAGAAATCACCTAACCTGTGAAGCAAACACTGCATTGTAAGCAACAATAAAGGAAATTATCTCCGTTAAGCTTCCAAATCCTGCTGGATTGCAAATCTGGATTGCATACCGCTTGCCCCCAGAACGGCCACCAAAGATGAACATGTTGCAGTCAATCACGACAGCTATGTGAAACGCCCTTGGGCTCGGGCCTGCCTGCCCATCCGATCCATTAACCGTGCACTCAGGTGTGTACCATAGCTGATTCTCTGTGACAAAAAGTTGCATTCAAAAGCTTTTAGGTAAAGCTCTTTGGTCCTTACTATGCATATGATCCCTAAATAACAAGTTCAGGCATCTAAATAAAAACTAAGTTTCTCACTCTGATAACCCATAGGTTGAATTGCAAGTTGCGACATGTTCAGATCATCAGATGTGCTCTGGTGCGGGGAGGCAAATTGGCTCGGCATGCAAGCAGTTGGAGAATTGGAGTGAGAGTTAATTACCGACGTCGTAGACGGACACGTCAGAGAGGAAGCGCTTGTCGGCGAATCCGCCGAAGACAACCACCTTCGACTTGCCGATGCTCACCGCCGTGTGCCCGCTGCACGGGATCGCAGAACCGTGTGGTTGTTGTTAGGCGGGTAGGGTGGGATTTAAAGTCAAGACGGCGGCGGCGACGAGGTGAGACGGATACCTGCGGGGTGGTGGAGGATCGCCCCCGAAGTCGGAGGAGTCGGCCCTCACCCAGTGCATCTGCTTCGGTTGGAGCTGCTGCATCCCTCCCCTCGTCTCCTAGCTCCAGCTCCCAGTCTACGCGACCCGTTTCGCTAGAGGAAACTGAATCCAGCACTACACGGGAGGACGGGCACCGGAAACTGGATGGCGGCCGGCGACAGTGAGCGGTGGCCGGCGGGGAGTCTGGCAGGTGGGGGAGGGGATCGGGCAGAACAGAGAGGAGTCAGAGCAGGAGGACGGAAACACCCACAAGCCCAAACGAAACGAAACGACCAGGACCCCGGAGACACGACTGCAATACCACGTCACTAGACCCACCTGTCAAGGACACGTGGCCGCTATCGTCAGCACCTACCTCCCGTCTCCCTTCCATTCTACGGCCACCTCGGCGGGGAGCCTTAAAAGCGTCCGCCCGCGAACGGCTCCGAGCGTCGGCTCGCCGTCTCCTTCCAGATCTCGGCGCGAGTTCACCCTGCAGATTTCCATTTCCACACGACGACGACGAAGAGGCGGGATTCGGAGGAGTAAACCCTAACCGCCATCTCGCGCCGGTGGTCCGGTGCCCGCGCGAGATCCGGGGGAAGATCTAGGGCGCGGCGCCGGCCATGGCGAGCTCCGGACTCGCCTACCCCGACCGCTTCTACGCCGCCGCGGCCTACGCCGGGTTCGGCGCCGGTGGGGCCACCTCCTCCGCAGCTATCTCCCGCTTCCAGAACGACGTCGCCCTCCTCCTCTACGGCCTGCACCAGCAGGTGACGCGTCGGCCAATGTTTTTGCTGATTTTGGCGATTATTTCGTGGTGTGGGGGTGAAATTTACGTGGATCTAGCGTGACATAGTCTGAACCGGTGCTGGTCGGGGGTCGAATTGTGTCGTTGGTTTGCTTATCCCCTCTCTCCCAGGGAGATATTTACTTCGGTGATCAGAATTCAGTTGATGATCTTGGGTTTTGGTTTGTGCAGGCCACAGTTGGTCCGTGCAATGTGCCCAAGCCAAGGGCGTGGAACCCCGTGGAGCAGAGCAAATGGACCAGGTTAGTCTTAGTACCACTGGAAACTGTGCTGCTTCCCGTTGTCAATATAGAAGCCAACTTCTGCTTTATCAATGGAAAGTGGAGTGCTTAGTGATTTACTGATTTACTTGTGCTTGAAATCTTACTAGAGTACTAGATGTCAGCTGAGACAATCGAATAGTTCACTAGCATGTACTGTCAGCTTATGTTTAACACATAACCCAGAATTTTGAATGGAATTGTTCCCAGCCAGAAGTTAGCGAATGAGATGCATATGCTGCAATAACCACAATATTCATGTGTTATGTATGAAAAGGAAACACCCAGAAACTACCATTCAGCATTGAGTTGTGTATCCTGAAAACATTACTCATTGCTTATATGATTCATGTTTTTAGCTGGCATGGACTTGGAAGCATGCCGTCAGCAGAGGCGATGCGTCTTTTTGTCAAAATTTTGGAGGTATGAGTGATTACATGATACTGTTCAGTGTATGCAGCTATGCAAATTGATCTCAAAGATGTATTGGTATCGTGGCAGGAGGAAGATCCTGGATGGTACTCTAGGGTCCCTGAGTTCAACTCTGAGCCTGTTGTAGATATTCAAATGCTTGTAAGTCATAGTATTGACTATCGGTTACTTCCTTTTCTGAATATTCAAAATTTATTTTGATCTCTGATTATAATATTTTTATCATTTAGTGCTCCATCTCGAAGTTTAGTTCAAAGTTTCTCTTTTAACAGATTTAATAAGTTATCCATCGCTTTTCATTTTGTTAGAAACCAAAAGAAGAGGCACAGATCATACCAGCTTCAACAAATGGAACATCAAGTCCAGAACCAAAAATTATTTCTGAAAATGGAAGTTCTGTGGAAACACAGGACAAAGATGTTATTCTGGAAGGCCTTAGTACTGTTAGTTCTCATGACGAATGGACTCCACTAACTATCAGTGGTCATCGTCCGAAGCCTCGTTATGAGGTATACCAGATACTCCATTTCCTCTTCCTTAGTTTAATTCTTTTTTTTTTCAATTTACTTTTATAGCACTAATAAGAATTTTGGTTGGTGTAGCATGGAGCAACTATGTTACAAGATAAGATGTATATATTTGGTGGAAACCATAACGGACGTTACCTTAGTGACCTTCAGGTACGTGGAATTTAATAAAACAACCTGCAAGACCATATGTATACATCCTAAGTTATTAGCTATGGCCTGTAAACATGTCACTGTGTGGCATACGCTATTCTACTGCTTTTGATCAATAATTTTTAGATAGTGGCTCTTATTAAATACAGTCTCTGGATTAATTGTCTGTTTCTGTTCATGGTTCCTAAACTTGTCCTTTTGTGAATTGGTGTGATGTGAAAGTATCTGTATCTTGCAACTGTGTGAGTCTTCCATGTGCTTCCTTATGCCAAACTTGTTGTACTAATAGGTCATTATGAAATTGGGTATTACTACTGTGCAAGGAGATAACAATTAACAAACCAAAAGCTACCCCCCCCACCCCCCCAAACACACAGAAAAAAAAACACACTTGCAAACAAATCATGTAGCATTTGCTTAGTCAAAGTTACTTAGATAATATTTGGAGCAAGAAGCTTGAAGAGCAGTATGGAGGGGACGAAAAACCAAATTCATTTACAGGCACTGGCAATTCAAATATGTCATCTGAAAGCAGTTTTAAGTATCACTGGTCTAACAGATGCCTCTTTTTCACAATTTATGCCAAAATAGGCTTTGGATCTTAAGAGTTTGACTTGGTCGAAGATTGATGCCAAATTGCAAGCAGAATCTTCTGACTCGGCTAAAACCTCACAAATTGCTCCCTGTGCTGGCCATTCATTGGTAGACTTCTGCTCAACTAGTTGGACCTTTGCAAAGTCATTTATCTTTAAGACTGTAGCTAATGGCATTTACCTGTTATTCTGTAACATTTGTAGATAACATGGGGCAACAAATTTTTCTCTATTGCCGGGCATACCAAAGACCCATCTGAAGGCATTACAGGTTTGTTGAAGTTCAGCTTTAATCTATTTTGATACTTTTCCTCCTATTTGTTTTTTTGATATTGTCACTTGTGGTGCTTTTATTCTAGTGAAGGAATTTGATCCACATACTTGTACCTGGTCTAGTGTCAAGACTTATGGAAAATCACCGGTAATAGTTTTCTTCAATCCACTTGTTGTACATTTGGGAATGTACATTTTTTGTGTGATTCTCAGATGGTTTCTCTGTGCTTGATTTGAACTTAAAGTCTGTATCGTAAGGCAATTGATAAGAAATTTTGCATCATGGCAATGCTCAGCTGCTTTGGTATTGAGTATCCAGTTATACACAGGAAAGAACATAGCTTATGTAAGTTTCATCTGCTGTACAGGTTTCTCGTGGAGGTCAGACAGTGACTCTTGTTGGAACTACTCTAGTTTTGTTTGGTGGTGAAGATGCAAAACGGTGCCTCTTGAATGACTTGCACATCCTTGATCTTGAAACCATGACATGGGATGATGTGGATGCAATGTAAGTATGGGAATCTTGTTTTTTCAATTTTTCTTAATGCAGTTGTTCACCTAGTGAGAAGAAAAAAAACATCATTAGTTTCATGTACCTTTGGTCCTTCGCTATGTGCTCCTCAATTTGATTGGCGCCCTGGTGGCCAAACATAATTGGTATGCATAGTAGCTTTCACACTGCCAGGCATGAGCTTTTATTATATACTAATATAAAAGGGATAATGGAGACCTTAAAAATATTTACATAGCCAGGTAAAAAATTGATCAGAGCTGTATTTTGGATTGTGGAATAATATCTCTAGGTCAGATCATGCACATGTATTTGAAACACAAGGCAATGGTCTTTTTTTAAGCCAGTCATTGTGTCACTACATTTTGAAGTCAAACTCATTATAGTGATGGCTTTGTGTTTTAGAGGCACCCCTCCTTCTCCAAGATCAGATCATGCTGCGGCTTGCCATGCTGACCGCTATCTTTTAATATTTGGTGGGGGGTCTCATGCGACATGTTTCAACGACCTACATGTGCTTGATCTGCAGACGGTACAAACTTTGATCTTGCTGAACTCTGTAAAGATTTGTATATTAGCTTTAACTACTAAAGTTTATTGTTGGAATTACAGATGGAGTGGTCAAGACCCAAACAACAAGGCCTGACTCCAAGCCCACGAGCTGGCCATGCTGGTGCAACTGTTGGGGAGAACTGGTACATAGTTGGGGGTGGCAATAACAAAAGTGGTAAGTATTTAATGTCTTAACTTAGTATGTTAAATGTTTCTTAATAATTATGATATGATCATTATGGAGTTTATTTATGGGGTCATTTTATATGACCATGTTACTAGTGACTTTATGCTTTCTGAGAGAATTTCCCCAATCATATTGCCTTTGGATGTTTTGGAATCTCTGGTAATGAAATTCGGGCAAAGCCCCTGTGGAAAAAAAAATCCTGCTATTTGCATTTTGAAGCTAAGGGAGTATTTAGCTCATACTCATGTCTGCAGGTGTCTCTGAGACGCTCGTTCTTGACATGTCAACTCTGACATGGTCAGTTGTTAGCACCGTGGAAGGACGCGTTCCCCTTGCCAGTGAGGTATATATATCTCTTGAGCAGTATTTGCTGGCCAGGATTATTTTACCTGGCTGCTAATATTTGAAATTGTTCTTATCTAGGGCATGACTTTGGTACATAGCAATTACAATGGATATGACTATCTCATTTCCTTTGGAGGATACAATGGGCGATACAGCAATGAGGTAATTGGCATTTGCAGTCGATGCTACGAGCTATCACTTCCGTATGATACGATGGACAATACATGGGGACATGGAGTTAACTTCTAGCGAAACTTTTTCCATATGATGAACAGGCTTACACTCTCAAACTTAGCCTCAAATCAGATTCCAAATCAACCGCAAAAGAAGAAACCGTCTCAGATACTACATCTAGGGTTCTGGAACCTGAGGTTGAAACTTCTCAAGATGGGAAGATTCGAGAGATAACCATGGACAGTGCTGATTCAGACCTGGTAATGTTATGCTCCGGATATTTTGCCTATTAGCTAGAATTCTGTGCCTCTGTGGTGCTTCTTATGTTGGCCTAGCCACTTCGTGTGCTGCTTTGTCCCCCC
>CM014278.1:66512381-66563310 GCA_004135705.1 Alloteropsis semialata | reverse complement strand
ATAAAAATCTTTGTACCCGTTGAAATGGTGCAAACTAGACAGTGCGGCTAATTATGGTTCTGGCACTTGTAACATAGATTGCATCAGATACAAAGTTCTTGATGGTGGTTGCTGCTACCAATGATGATTTGAATTATTGAGTATACTCACTTCCTTTCTTTTATCTTTGTGCTGGATTCCAGAAAAACAGTACTGATGAAGCAAGTGAACAGCTTTTAGCCGCCCTCAAAGCTGAGAAAGAGGAACTAGAAGCGACACTTACCAGGGAGCAGCTGCAAACTGAACAACTTAAAGAAGAAATTGCTCAAGCAGAGACCAGAAATGTGGAGCTCACAAAGGCAAGTCCTCTTTCTTTTGTCATAGGTTGCCGGCGCGTATTCCTACAAGCATTTAATGGACCTTACTCCATAAAAATTTCTACGCTTGTCATGTAATGCCATTATATTCCTTTAGGAACTACTTAGAAGTCTGAATTCTTCTTATGTTAGATATAGAGGCATCTGCTTTCAAGAGGGAGAAAAAACTTTTGCTGTATATTGAATAATGTGCAAGTCTATTCTTGCATAGTTTATATTTAATCATTGCATGTTCAACAAAACTGGGGCAATTGACTTTAAAGTTAAAAAAAAGGGATAAGTGATGTAACACTAAAACTGTACCTTTGTGCTTTCACTTGACGTTTTAAATTTATATCCTGATTCCTGAAAAGGAAAGTTGAGCCTCTGCAATGTAATTTTTTCCCAAGCTGATTTTAGGGCCCTTACATTTTCTCATTCAAATTGTATAGGAACTTCAAGCTGTCCGTGGCCAACTTGCTGCTGAGCAGTCAAGATGTTTCAAACTTGAGGTATACATTGGCATCTTGTTGCAATCAAATGAGCTGATGATCATTTTTTTTTAGTGTGCCACCCTTGGTGCAACCTTCCTGGAGGCCAGGTGCGGGATGGGGGCTCGAACCACCACCGGCCAGCTGGTCCCTTGCAACGTTAATGATCATATCATTAGCATAACAGATAAATACAATGCTCTGATCATACCTAATTTCTGGAATGCCTACTAGGTTGATGTTGCAGAACTACGGCAGAAGCTTCAAAGCATGGATGCATTGGAAAAGGAGGTCGAGCTGCTTCGACGGCAAAGAGACGCATCGGAGCAAGCAGCTTTGGACGCAAAGCAGCGGCAAAGTTCTGGAGGCATGTGGGGTTGGCTCGTTGGAACCCCTCCTGATAAATCTGAGTCGTGATCAGCACCTGAGGGCAGTACTTTAGTTCATACAGGCCGTGGTTCATATACTTGTAACATTTATATACCTGTTGATATTTTTTACAGTTTTATTCTTATTTCTGGCATTCGTGTTGGTTTTGACCCCAGAAGAATAAGGTGTTTTGGCGATCATTTTCTTTATGTTCTTATAGAAAATAATTAGCTTTGTCCTCTGATGGTTTGACATATCACTCAAATGTATCAACATAGGTTTCAACATTGTATACATCATGTATGGTCATTCTTTTGACGTTACGGTTCAATGTAGATTGTTCGTTTGACTGTCTGTTAGCACTAGTCGATACTTGCACTTCTCCTGCGTCAATGTTCACTTGATTATATGTAATAACGCCACCATTAGCAGCATATATTTGATTTGCTACGAAATGGGTGACATGCCCCTTTTATTGCATACACAATTCCAGAGAATCAGTTCACATCATGAGATAATTTCATCTTATTATGATCTCATGGGTAAATGAGACATGGACGCATGCCATGATTTCCACTTATTTCTTGTCTGGGATCTTCTTCAACAATTCGTCGAGAACCTCAAATAGATCTGCAACGAGCCCATAATCTGCAACCTGGAGAACGCCATTGCAGTTGGCTTAGAATTTTTAGGACTAAGTTATACCAGTGCGAGATATGTATTGGTTATGAAATGTGTGAGGAACCTGAAATATGGGGGCATCAGCGTCTTTGTTAACAGCCACAATAACCTTGGAATCTCTCATTCCCGCCAAGTGTTGTATTGCTCCAGACACTCCAAAAGCCATATAGAGCTCTGGTGCAACAATTTTCCCCGTCTGACCAACCTGACAACAAAAGGAGATCACAGCGATAAAATGAGCCATCAATGAATTAGATAGTTGTTCAAAAAAGAAGACAGCAATAAACTAGAGAAATGACAGCATGTTGATCATGGTGGTGACGACACTAGCTCAATAACAACATTTACAGATGTATATTAGTTGGACCATTTAGAACACATCTAGTAATTTCCTACGGTGCAGTATTGCTCGTGGTAGACTTGTGGTGCTTACCTGAAGGTCATTTGGAACATAACCTGCATCAACAGCAGCCCTAGTCGCACCCACTACAGAAAATAAAAGTAACCAGTCAAAAAATCACTGTTTGCAGGGGAACAATTTCAGTGACACCAAGAAAATTAATTATATGGACACGGCAAGGAAAATTTTTTATAGAAGCTCAAACCTGCTGCACCAAGTTTCTCAGCAAGCTGCTCCAACAATTTAAAATTTTCAGCACTTTTTAAACCTCTGCCTCCAGTGACTACTACACGTGCGTTTGCAAGATCGGGTCGCTCTGTGTCTTGCGATGTCAGATTCACCCACGTAGATTTCCCTGTGGTACATATACATTAAAGAAGGTATTGTTAGTTATGAGCCAAACTTTTATATCAGTAAACTGTCAGTGTAAGACTAAGATTAAAAGAGAGGTGGAAAGGAAAATCAATCTACTGATCCTCAATTGCTCCCAGCGTTTAATTGCACAAGTCAGAACATTACTAGAGCAACACAAAACGAATACGAATAGTGCTGACGGATTGCTGATTGTTAATAGAAGAATATGGTGAAGGAACCAAACAAACCTTCACTGAGGAAAGAGAGATCAACCTGGGTGATAGGTGCGACCTTCGTTTCCGACATAGCCTCAGTAGTTGGAGAAAACGAGGTTGATCTAATACTCATCATGCAAGGATCTTCTCCAGTATATTTCACAGTACAGAGTGCATTTCCAGCATAAATTGGCCTGAGGTCAGAAGCGCACACTAAGTAAAACATGAAACAGTGGATGCCATGTAACATTGGGCTCTACACTAAAGCATGAAGCCCCGACAAAAGCAAACATCGCAAAAGGCAGCTGTGGACCAGTGTGGACACAACTTTACTTTTTAGCTCGTGCATTTTGACTCAGACTAGTAATTAGCCTAAAATGTAATACGCAGATTGGAAATGAGCAAAACAGTACCACAGTTCTCAAGCTATAACTCCAAATTCCATGAACTATCAAGAAGGGGGCACTTGATAATTATCCACCATTAATATTGGCAGTTGCAGTACCTGTTCTAGGGACAGAAGATGAGCAAACAGAAAGGAGCTTATGAATTGAGGTGGACAGAAGATGGACTGTTTGTCGGTTTCCAAAGACATGAAAATGGGGCAAACTGAACTAAATAGCACAAAATGGACCAATCCATATTCCGTACAGGCGTACACATGAAAGTAAAGCCTTAACCAGCATGCTGGGGCAACAAATACTGTTTGAACATCCCATTCCCACATGCTGAATAATTGCTAAAAGACATAGTAAACAGCAGAATATCATACCTCACAAAGACTCGTGGCTCCTTTATTGCAGTGACATCGGTGACAGGGGATACATCAAGAAGAGCTGCAGCACGTGGAAGCAAATTCTTCCCAAACGATGTTGATGAAGCTATAACATGAGAGTAGCCCCCTTTCTGCTGGACAGAACGGAGTAGCTCGGCCCAAGGTTCAGCCAAAGGATGTGCCAAGGCTTCTGAATCAGCAACGAGCACCTGCAGTGCTAGAGAAGAAACTGATAAGCAGAGTAGCCACGGTATTTCTTCTAGTTTGCCTCCAACTTCAGGTTGAATCAAATGGAAGAAATTGGCATGGATACATGATTACTGGACTGGACAGAAGCAGTAAACAGCAGCACAGTACCTCAGACACCAATGGATGACTCGACGCAGCATGATCGGCAGCCTTGTGAAGCGCAGGCCCAGATCCACCCAGCAGAACAGAAATTTTGTTCTCTTTTGCAATGGCCTCCGCAGCAGCCAATGCGCTCAGGGACGACGGCTTCACGAACCCACCTTCGTGCTCTGCTACGACCAATGTGTTTACCTAGATCGACACAGACATAAATATTAAGCACCGATCTGTGGAGAACAAAATCGAAGGCCTGAAGTAATGTGAACTCGTGTTTGCTCTGTGCGCAATCTTCTTCAAGTTGCTCGATCCGCGGCTAATACTATCACCGGGCACTCGATTCCTACGCGATCGATAAGAAGCGCAGCGGAGAAGTGAGTAGTGCGGCGCGAACGCATCTACGTTCTCGCGGAACAACACCACAATCCTCCCGGTTGATTGAGGCGAAGTGAACTGAATGCGAGGAGGAGGGGAACTCACGAATCTGCGAAGCGACTGAGCGAAGAGACGCGAGCTGCAGCGGAAGCCCCCGCCACCGCATCCGCTTCCCCTCCGCAGCGCGCCCACCACCATCGCCGCCATGCCTCGAATTCGGAGCAGAAGAGGGAGCTGAAACGGGAGGGCTCTGCTTTGAGAAGACAGTAGCAAAAGAGGAAGGGTAGGGGAGAGCCGTCACGGAATTGGATGGGTCGTTGGATTGGAGCAGCTGCACGTTTTTTTTTTTTAAGAAACAATACCACCTTTATTCATATATTAGATGATAACGGGTACAAACTCCATCAGGAGCAGATAACAACCAAACATGACGACCTATAGGTTCATAAACTGAACTCTTAGACAATCTATGAACATCAACATTGGAGTTCCTACTTTCATGGACAATTTCCGCCGACGTAAAGCTTGTCATTCCTACTTTAATCTCCCTGGTAATATGGCCATACAGGTCCATCCCGGGACCTTGTATGCTTTTCACAACATTTGCACAATCGGTGGCAATCCTGACCTTCCGTAATATGAGGTCATTCGCGAGAGCTAAACCCTCTCTGCAGGCCATCGCTTCCGCTATTTCTGGTGATGAGATACCTTCCATAACGACCACGGACGCTCCTTGAAAGTTGCCTGCTTCATCCCTTGCAATTGCTGCTAGTGTCGCGATACAGGAATTCTTTGACATCGCAGCATCAACATTCACCTTCATCATACCTTGAGGGGGCGGGATCCAGCGAGGAACTTGAACCTGTATACCTCCCTCCTTCTCTACCTTCGGTGTAGCTAGTTCCAAGTCCGCGAGGAAACGCTCTACAAAGCTGTGAGTCGACAGCGGGCTTTGAAAGATGTTTTCGTGTATGGCTTTCCGTCTTGCATGCCAGATCGACCACATCGTAACCACCAGCCGCACCAGTTCGTCATGCCGAAGGGCTTCTACTGCTTCATGCAACCAACCGCGGGGGTCATCGTTTGAAGACTGACTGATGAACTCCATTAGCACCTCGCCTTGTAATGCCCAAATGCATTTAGCCATGTTGCATTCCAACAGAGAATGTCTCCATGAGTCTTGACGGCCACATATGGAGCAGCTGCTATTCTGCGCCATATTCCTATGGTGTCGAATAGACCTGAGCAAAATAGGCCCGGCCCGGTCCGGCCCGATGGCCCGGCCCGAGCCCGGTGGGTTTTGGCCCGCCCACGATGCTTAATGGGATGGGCTTGGGCAGAGAAAATGAAGCCCGAAAATTTTTTTCTCGGCCCGAGCCCGGCCCGAACTATTTAATTGATTTATTTTCGTATTGAAAAAGAGCGGGAAGCCCGAGCCCGGCCCAGGCTCGGCCCGAGCCCGCCCCGAAAAAGAGGCCCGAAGCTGCCCATGGGACGGGCGTGGGCGGGATTTTTTCGGCCCGAAAAACCCGGGCTTTTTTTCGGCCCGGTCCGAGCCCGGCTCGGCCCGAAAAATGCTCAGGTCTAGTGTCGAACATCTCCTGTTGGTATAGATTGTTTTGCAAGCCTCCAGAGAAAAATGCGGACCTTGGACGGAATCTTGATATTCCACAAATCTGTCCACTCTTTTTGATCTGCCCTCATGTCTGATCTGCCAACATTGTGCTCAATCCAGTCCGTCCTACTTTCCCGGTTGCTAACTAGCATCCGGTATGCCGATCTGACCGAGAACACCCCAGTTTTTTCATAGTGCCACGCCCAAAAATCCTGCTGTCTTCGCGTAGGCAGGGGTATACTCATTATCTGTTCCCAGTCCATAGGTATGAAATGTAATTTCAGAGCCTGAATGTCCCATGTCCCCAGTATGGGGTCGATCAGTTCACTAACCCTTTCCGGCGGCGCGTTGCTGATACATCTAATCGGCCTCATCAGACCGTCTCTCGGCACCCAGTTCATACGCCACACCTCTGTGTCCTCTCCTGTTCTGATCCTACGGATCAGACCTTGCTTAAGAACATCTTTACCATCCATGATTGCTCTCCAGATTCTTGACGGTGAAGTACCAAGTTCCGCATTCAAAAAATCCGCATCAGGAAAGTAGACTGCTTTGAGGACCCGTGCACTGAGAGATGTCGGTTCCTGAATAATTCGCCAGGCCTGCCGAGCAAGCAAGGCGAGATTAAAAAGCTCGATGTCTCTGAAACCCAAACCTCCCATATATTTTGGTTTTGTCATATCTTCCCATACTACCCAACATGTCCTCCTTTTGCCTTCCTTGCTCCCCCACCAGAAGCCTCGGAGTAATCCATCAATGTGCTGGCATAAACCTCGCGGCAGCCTGAAACAGGACATAGAGTAAGTTGGCACAGCTTGCGCTACTGCCTTAATCAGTACTTCCTTGCCACCAGCTGACAGTGTTTGTTCCATCCATCCTTGGACCTTCTTTCACACCCTGTCTTTTAAATACTTGAACGCTCCATTAGTCACGATACCAATATTCGTAGGCATGCCTAAATATTTTTCACTGAGCGCCTCATTATGTACTTCTAGAGAGTTCATAATCTCCTCACGGATTGTTCCACTCACCCCCTTGGCAAAGTGTATGGATGATTTATCCATATTGATCCTCTGGCCAGAGGCCTGGCAATAGATGTTCAACACATCTTTCACCTCATTCGCGCTCTCCCGATTCGCCTTGAAAAACAGCAGGCTGTCATCTGCAAACAAAAGGTGACTGACCATCGGAGCCGATGTAGCCACTCTAATTCCACTGAGGTTCAATGACTGAGTTCTTGAATTTAAGAGGCACGAGAGGCCCTCTGCTGCTAGCAAGAACAAATAAGGTGAGATTGGATCCCCCTGGCGGATCTCTCTTGATGGTGCAAACGAATCAAGCCGATCTCCATTAAATAAAACTGAGAACGAAACCGTAGTAACCAATCTCATAATCATGTCTACCCATAATCGGTTAAAACCAAGTCGAATCATGATGTCCTTTAAGTACTCCCATTCCACCCGCTCATAAGATTTCCTCGTATATAGCTTAAGTGCACAAAATCGGAGCAGCTGCACGTGTGCCCATGTCTTTGTGCTTATCGCAGAGCCCATCATTTGCCTAGCCCACGAGGCAAGAAATACTGGGCCGGCCTACTTGTGTTCTCTGTGGGCCGGATCGTGTCTTAGAGCCCTATATAGTTTGTCGGAAAATGTCCTTTCAACACCTCAGCAATAAACACAATCTGATTTACCCCTTAAAAAAAAGGGATCCGAATCATACATACGGCAGTTAGAGTTCGCAAGATGGAGCAGTGCAAGTAGCATTGGACACCTGCATTGCATGGTTCTCAGACGCGTGGGCGGAGGCGCAAGGCCAACGCAAGTCGCAGCCTTGCTCTAGCTACGGCCCTACACAAACACTCGTGGAACGACCGGGCGGTACCGGTACGTTTCGCTTCAGTCGTCCAACGCAGTTGCAGTCCAACCGGTTTGCTGAGACGTACGTGTCCTTCTCCAGGCATCTGGCACGAAGCAGGGGGGGAATTCGGACCAAACGGCCCCAAAAAATGTTGGAAATAAATATCAAGTTTGAGATTTTTTTTTAATGTCTCAACCTAGGTACAAGCAACAGACCTACAACCTATATAGACGTACGGCGGGCACATCATCTTCCCATTGTAATCCATCGACGCTTGAGGCTTCATCCAAATAAATTCTGGGAATAAATCCATATGAGACACCGAGTGGGTAGTGCTCCCACCCGAGCAGCTACCACTGGCTACGAGCCCGTTCTCATGTTTGAGAATTGAGATGCAAGTTGAGAAATCCATCTGGAAGCCCAGCATCTCCCGGCAAGAACAACCGGGCCTGCCTACTTCCGCTGCCGTATGGGCCGGATCGTGTCGTATACATCTTATCTTACCAATCAGTTCGTGGGCCTCGTCGGTTAAATTGGTCCATGTTGGATCCTATGAATCAAAGCGGATTTGTGATCGGAAGACGGAAGGAGTGGAAACATATCAAAAAGGCGTCCCTCCTTTATCCTATCCTCACCATCTTTCAAGCGTTTGCTTTCAGGACTGACTTGTGAAGGTGATCGCTCACTCGCCATTGTAGTAACTGCGACGGCTACACACCACCCTTCCAAACGAAACAGACGGACTGCACCCCTAGTTGCTTGCATTTTCATTTCTTCCAGGAAGCTTATTTTTTATTATTGTTTTAATTCTGTTTTTAAGGAAGCACAGCACCTGTCTTGCTGCTATGATACGAGCTGAGCTGAGACCAGCCTGTTCGATTGGCTTATCAGCCACTAGCCAGCAGTATTTTTCTCTCACAACAAATCAGCACCAGCCACCAGGCATCCAGCCAGCCAGTAGTACTTTTCTTTTATAACAAATAACAAATCAGCACCAGCGAGTACGAGCGAGAGTGATTGGCGGGGCCCGCGGGGGCGCAAAAGAACGGGAGGCCTAGTCAGACGGCGGGGCCCACGACGGCGACGGGCACCACCACTAGCCCTGCCCCTGCTGCGCTGTGCGGACGTCACAGGCCAGCTGGCCACCTGCATGGTGGGCCAGCAGGGCTGGCCGTCAATAATTCCGCCCCCACTTCGGCTGCTCAGGCTGTCCCGCGGCACGCGTGGCATTTATTCGCCTCCCTCGACAAAGCAACACGCCCAGCGAATACGGAATACCCTATGGATCAATCGTGCGTGGGGGCATCGCAGCCTCAGTGTCATCTTTTTACTCGAATGGAATCCATGGCTATCATTTCGTTTTTCACCCAGCAATGCGCAGTGGAAAATCTTCAGCATATATGTTTAGTGGATTCCCGCAGCAAATTATGCTCTCAAGCCTTCAGCTGTCTCCATATTAAAATATTTGTCAATATTATTTTTTATCATGATTTTAATCATTCGTCTTATTTAAAACATTATATGCATCATTATTTTATACGTATTTAAGTGTTAACCTATTATTTTGCACATTTGCATACAATTTTAATTTAGAGAAAGCCAACCATAACAAATATTTCGATACAGAGAGATTATCAAACAGATACGACTTTCGAACACCTCTATGGTCTAAGTATACATTAAAAGTTTGTCCAGCACAAAATTACAAAAATATTGTAGGTAAAAATGGCGCAAGCTTTTTTTTTTTTTGCCTTTCACACAATCAAATATGTATTCTGTTTCACCTAAAAACAATTATGAAAGGTAATGATCAAACATGCCTATATCCTAAACGGCCAAACCAAGCGTAGGAAGCAGTAGGAAAACGAGAGAGTAGAAAGTGAAAGTTTAACGCAGAACAGATAACTGTTTCTACTACATCTTTTTTACTCAAATGTAATCCATGGCTATCATTTCAATTCACCAAGTAAGGTGCAGTGGAAAATCTTCAGCATATATTCAGTGGATTCTCACAACAAACTATGCTCATATGGTTTCAGTTTATTACTCCATTCTCGGGACCAAATAGATACTCCATCCGTTCTTAAATAAATGGCGTTAGGCAAAAGGTTGTTAGTTCACGTTCAAGTAGGCATTAAAAGTTTTGACAAGAAATACACACAGAATTACACGGATGGTACTAGGAGATTTGCCCTTTATATCATCAAATATGTATTCAGTTTTACCTAAGAACAATTATGAAAGGTAATGCTCAACAATGTTTGTCGTTGATCATGTCAATATATAGCCTAGGAGGAGCAGGAAAAAGAAGATGAGAGTAGGAAGTGAAAAGCTAACGCAGAACAGATAATCGCCAATAGGTGGTGTCTCCAGCTTTGAATCCTTCAAGTCCCATAACATAGGAATAGCCAACGGAGCAGTTAAGATTCTACTGATGCCATTTGAAATCAGATCTTCCAAAACTAGTTAATTAAATTAAATCAGACCAGACCAGTGCGACTTGAACTCTTGCGCGATTTTTTCCCGACTATGTTAAGCAGCTTGTTACCAAAGGCCATTTGATCACCACTGTTTTTAATCAACGCCATGATAATGACAACCAGACACCCAATTAACGACACTAACCAGCCAGCTAATCGGGTCCGAGTTCGCATCCCCTTTTGGAACCCGATTCCGGCGCTCGCAAGGGGAGTTCCCTTTTGCTCCCTCACGGCTCCTCCCCTTGGCCTATAAATAGCCCCCCACCGCGAAGCCTCTGATGAATCTACTACCATTTCTCTGCTCTGCAGCCTGAACACACACATCATCAATCTTTGGTTGTCCAGTCTAGCGTGAGACGTGAGTCAGTGTTAGGATTTTTTGGGTCTTTTTGGCAAGGCAGCCATGCCCATGAAACCCCCTCAGCTGCCTGCAGGGGAGGGCTCCTGGGCTCACGAGGTCAAACAGGCCCTCCGTGACAAACTGCGGCGCTCCTCCGGCACCAACGCTGCGCCGGCGCCGAGGCCGGCCGGCGAAGGCCGCACAGCCGCTGCCACCGCTGGACCGAGCCGTGGCTCCGACTGCCGCGGCCCGGCCACCGAAGATCCCATAAGGAGAGTCATGTTCTTGGCTCCCTGGGGTCACACATAGAAAAAGAAACAAAGATCTGCGCATTCAAGAACATGGCTCTGCTCTTGCATGGCCATGTCTTGGTCAGATCTGCAAAGAACTGAACCAAAAGAAACTGGAGCTTGTCTTGTAAATTATGGAGTTTACACCAGGATCAGGAACATGAATGAACTCATGAGGGCTAACTCGGTAGATGTGGCTCTATACATGGGTATGGTGTGAAAA
Source organism: Alloteropsis semialata (assembly GCA_004135705.1). Lineage (NCBI taxonomy): Eukaryota > Viridiplantae > Streptophyta > Magnoliopsida > Poales > Poaceae > Alloteropsis > Alloteropsis semialata. The sequence continues at coordinate 66,552,162 of CM014278.1, read as the reverse complement.
AAGGTATGTAGTTCATGTTTTCGATCTTGGGGAGACTGAGCTCTTGAGAAGTTCATGGGTGCGGGTTGAAGGAGGAGAATCTGAAAACTTTGTAGCCATGAACTTGTTTTCCAGAAAGTTTGTGTAAGGAGAACATGTGAGAAGCTAGAGGGGAAAAATCTTCCTGCTTTGCTTGTCCACCTTTGCTTCAGCAAAACCTTATGTGAATCTTGTACCTATATAACTCTGTATGTGCGATAGGTTCATGTGTAAAATGGTCCTTTCCTGCCCTCTTGATATGCGCAGTTCATCAGTTGTTGTTGGATGCTTTAATCTTAGACACAAGGGAAATCATGTTCATGAGCTAGATTCATGCTTTCTTGCAAAGAAGCATCTGGAAACCGATATAGTTGTGAAAAAAGGGGATTCAGTTGTGTGCAAATTCCTTCATTTCATTTCTTATGATCTGGTGAACGCTGTTGGGATCTTAGGAACCTTGAATCTTGCTAAGTGTCCATGAAAGACTTCATGTTCCAGTGAAGAAAAATAAATTGCAGACTTGAAGCAATGGACCTCAAAAGCTCAGTTCAATCAGATCAAAGACTATCTATTGCAAGTTGCAGCCTGCAAGAAAGCTTCCTCTCCGAATATGTTTTTGCAGTATCATATCATTTGTTATATGTGGAATATCATATCAGTGTTATAACTTAGACACAAGTCCTCAAAAAAAGAAGAATAAAAGGAAGCAACTTTAAATTGGCTTTCTCTTTTTCTATAGAGACCTACGAATCATATTCTAAACAAGAATGAAAAAGACAGCCTCCCACTTGCAAGGATAAGCCAGACCCAGTGGGGCCAATCATCTTGCTTGCTGTCTCGAGCACCTTATCTTATCTCCAGATAGCCAAAGAGAAATTGCTGGGTGTTAGCAGAAACAGAAGACTCGACCAAGTTGATATGCTTCAGATTTAGCATGTAAATTATGACAACATGTTGCTCCCTAAAGACGAGCTTTACCAGAAACTAAATTTTCAGATGTCATGCTTTTCATGTCTCCTGCTCAGCATGTAGATTAAATTTTGATTGAATCACTTCCTTTTGCCAAAGGAAAAAAGAAAAGAAAATGTAAGCTCTAGTTTAACTACTTCATCAAAGGGAGACCAAAATCGACAGTAACCTTTTTTGGTATTACGTTTTTCAGTTGTGTTGCTAGTTACAATTTTCGACAAAGATAAGTTGAGTCACTCATAAAGTTGGCCACCAACTGCGCACTGAACTTAAAAAAAAAAGGAAACAGTAGCACAGCTACACTTATCTTGATTCTTGACAGAAAGTGATGGTTCAGCTTCCATTCCAAGCGAATTCCCAGAGTTTGCAGTTTCCAGCGACCTCCCTTTCTTTAATCACAACCTGGGAGGGAAATGATGTGCCACCTCTGAATGGTTGGATCTTGGGAGTTCTGAATAAATCAACATTTAAGTGAGTCAGAAAATTCAGAGGATTTCTGAAGTTCTGTCTACTCCTTTGAACAACAAATCAATAGATATACATAGATTCAACTGAGCAAACTATTCTGGTGCTTGTATTCAATAAGCAAACCCCACTAGTCAAACTTTCCATGACGTAACTGACAAGGCAATGATATCCCATTGTCGTGATTGAATAACTTCACTGGTTAAAATACATTTTAGCACTGACGAGGCAATCAATTGTCGTGATTGAATAACTTCACTGGTTAAAATATATTTTAGCAGCTATTGCTACTGATACTATAAGATACTGACAAGGATGTTCCCTTTACACGTGTTTTTGTTTGCTTTAGAGTTTAGAACAGATACTCATGCAAACTTATTGCAAACTGTTTATCTGGAACAAATGGTGCCAAATTAGACCCTATCAACTCAGAAATACTGAGTTCTGAAGGGGAGAAAGTGGATTAGGAATAGAGTGGTATGTCGTATGTCTCAGAACAAAAGAAAAAAAATACTAGATGATTTGTTATTCTGGTTAGCCCAACACAGTTCCACAGCCAATTGAGCCCACAGCTCCTTATCCTATAAGCCCAATACAGTTCCATAGCCACTTAGCCCAACGCAGGGCTTTAGCCATTTCACTGGAAACAATTCAGTATGTCATGGGATTTGTAAGCGGATCATGAAAGAGATGTAATGATTTTCTTGGATTTTTGCCATTTACATGCACTTCTGTGAATACAAAACTACACATAGATTAAATGAACAGGGGCAATCATGTGACTGATCCACCAAATAGACAATGCTACATACTATAACAGCCTAACTCATGACTCCAAGACATGAATACAATAGTCTACGGTAGTGAGGAAGACACGGGAAAGAGGTTGAATGGAAGTACAACTGAGAAGCTTCAACAGTAGTTGTTTAACAATGAATAAGTAGAAACCCAACAGAAGGAACAAGAAAAGGATACAAATGTTAGGGTTCAAAATTGTCTTACTAACCAGTGCTACTCAGCATTAGGATTGGCACCAGGATGCATCTTGTTCCACAAATACATTGTCGCTGAACAGATACCTAAAAGGGCAATCTTGAGCTGCTCTGAAGTGTTGGCCTTGATGCTCAGCCGTCCAGTTAGTTTGTTGTTTACATCAACACGAACTGCCATGTTTGAAGTCCTCCCAACAGAGAACTGGGAATCAAAGTGTGCATGCAACATCCATTCTTTACGCCACCTTACTAAGGATGCACCCAAAGTTGCAAGCCCTTGACCTACAGGATAACTTTTCTCACGCAGAGTTGCCTCCATATTCACCCCATATGCAGCATCACCACCCATGGACACAGCACCAGTGTTGGCTACCAGTGTTAACCTGTTACCAACTGAAAGCTTGTCTTCCAATTTCGCTCCAGTCACCATGGTATTTCCCATAAAGGTCATGGATAAAGCACCAGTGGTGATGTTTTTCTTGAAGTTCTTGAATTTGGTCTCCCCTCTGAGAGTGTAAGCAAGCTGGTCCATCACTGTTTGGATGTCAAAGCCTGCAAGGCTCGAGGCATGATCTCCATGCTTAACTGACATTGAGGAATCCAAATGAATGGTGAACTCTCTCTTGTCCTTGTTAACTTGAACCCACAGCGAAGCTGGATACTTGTTAGCAACATCGAGGCTGTGTTGGACACTCACACCATCAAAACCATAATCATGATCCCATCCATCAGGGTTGTTAACAGCACGCACCAGAAGGTTCGGTGTAGGCTCAAGGCACCGATAACGGTACACAGGATCATCAGAGTCAAACGAGAATGGCAGGGCCCAGTCTGGCAAAGGAGATCTATCTATATAATATTCATTACCAGGATGATCATCGTCAGAAGGTACATCATTGTCATTGCCCTCTTTCATTTCCTTAGATCTTCTGAGCTGTTCCTTCAACTGCTTTTTCTGAAGAAGCTTAGTTCGGTAATCATATTCATCAAAATACAACTTCTGTTGGTCCTTGGAGAGTTTTGCGACCTGGGATTTACTTAGTGGCTTAAAGGGAGGAAGCTGATCATAATCATCTTCTTCATCCTCTCGATCCGCATTCAACAACTCATCTAGATCAAAATCTGAGTCCACACTCCCAACATTATGGTCCCTAGAACTCCTAGGGTGCTCTCTAGATTGCAACAAAGATGATAAGAAGTAAGGAAGTGGAGGCACTTGAAAAAAGCGACCTAAGAAACTTGCAGAAGAAGCACTGCGGCTTGAGAGACTCTCAATCTCAAGGACCATCTTCTTTGAGTAGCATAGGAGGAGGAGCAGACGCCTCCAAGTAAGGCCATCAGGAAGCACCTTTTCACCCTCTGTGTTCCTCTGACAAAGATGATGGTTCTCCACAAGAGCCACTGGATTCTCGATTCGAGGATCATTAGTTACCTGCCGGATGCTTTGCTGAATTGCATGAGATCGATGAGTCACAACCATATCATAGTTCATCGCTGAACCACTAGGGCCTTCAGGGGGGTTTGCTCCTGAGTGCGTGAGAGTAATGATTGCTTTGTGCCATATTGGCAGGCCTAGCACGCTGGTAATATGTCGCAAGATGAATAGGCTATTTTCCTCCTGTCGCTGGGTATCAATCCGATCGACATACAGAATAATATCAGGAGGGCATCTCTTCATATACTTCTTAACAGAATTGAGCAGTTTCCTATTTGACTTTTCATCCTTGGCCGATGTCCCAAGTCCAGGGGTGTCGATGATACGAAACTTAACACCACCGACAACTCCAGTAACCTCCTTCACAGATGATGTTGCTGGTACAAAAGCATTTGTTTTGGATCTATCTTCACCAAAGATGGAGTTTATAGTTGCACTTTTCCCCACCCCCGTCTTCCCAAGGACCAAAACATTGCAGGAGAATTCAACGTCCTCGATTCCCTCTGCATCAAGCTGCAAAGCCCTCTTCCAGGCATTCTCGAGCTCAGAGGAGTGGTTTGCCATCCTTATGCGCCTGAAACCTTCAACAAGACTAAGCCGATACAACACTTGCACTGGTACCAGATGGTTAGTATCATAGCCCAATCTATGAACGAGACGCATGTACTTGATCCGTGCCATGTCGACCTTTCTGTATATCTTCTTTTCTTCATCAGTCATATCTTCCTCAGGGTCAGCAGTTACTTCTTGCACAGGACTAGAAGCCATGTCAGTCCTAGGAATGCTGGCTGTGGTGTGAGGTGGAAGCTTGGGCTCAGAAGATTCCACTGGAAAAACCTTGGTGTTGCCATCTCCCAATGAGATGTTTGCAGCCCTTAGAAGTTCAACTAGAGCCGCATAATCAAAAAGCTCGATTTCCTTTCCATTCACCTCCTCTTCATATTCATCACTGCCGTTTATCACTACATCATCTGAATCATCCACACCAAAGTGTGTGCCCTTGGAAGCAGGCACATTGTCATCCAACTCTTTTACGAGAAGTTCCACAGCATCATCACTTGCAGAGATTGGCGTGGATGCATGATCACCAGAAGCTTCATCATCACCATCAGCTTCATCATCTACCTTATTATGACCAGCATATGAGATGGATTCTGGCTCATCAACGTCATCATGAACTTGCACAACATCAGATGGGGCAACATATTCAGTACTAGCATCTTCAACTTCCATAACCTCATGCTTAGCTGCACTACCTTTTGCATCAGAATCATCATTGTGAAGTTCAACACCAGCATCCTCCCCTTCTGTAGCACCGAGAACAGGAAGCCATTCAGCACCCTCATGATCAGACACACCCTTCACCTCCAAACCATCCACGATGTGCAAGACATCAGCCCCAGCAACCTGCATGAATGGTTCAGGCGCCACATCATTGACAGCCTCAGCACCAACATCCTGGTCCCCCTGCTTATCATCCATTAGGACAGGAACGTCTGTAACATCCATCAGATCACCTGATTCAGCTGCCTCCGCGCTGCCATCCAGCGCGCCAATGATGCTCCTGGAACTCTGGAAGCTCCCATCTAACGAACCCTCCTCGACAGCCGTACCGTTGCTATCCGCAATGGCAACGTCCAATCCGCTCCTTGCGCCGTCGTCGAGCACTTCCAAAGCGCTTTTGGCGCTCATGAAGCTCTCCTGCAGGGACTCCTCCGCGGCGCCGAAGTTGTCACCGCTCTCGGGCGCAGCGGCGGGCCCCGCCGTCTCGCCGGCGGGGACCGGGCTCGGGTCCTCGGGCGGAGGCCGCGGGGGCACCCTGGCGACGGCGAAGAAGAAGCCGTTGGAGACCTCCTCCACCAGCTCGCCGTCCTCCCCGGAGCTGGTGGCGTCGTCGAAGGACTCGCTGACGTCCTCCTCCGTGGACGAGAGCTGCGCCGCGACGCGGGGGGCGGCGCCGAGGACCGCGGCGCGGGCGCGCAGCGGCGGGGACGCGGGGAGCGGCGAGGAGGGCGAGAGCGGCGGGGAGGACGCGGCCGAGGACAGCGAGGACGCCGTGGCCGCGTCGTCGTCGTCGTCGTCGAGCGAGGAGAGCCGCGCGCGCACGAGCAGCGCCATGGCGGCGCGGCGGTGGGCGAGCGGCAGTCGCCGAGTCCTAGTAAAATTTGGATTCGAAGGCGTCGGCCTCTCTGGTTTTGGATTAAAAAAAAAGTTGGATTATTTTTCTGTGGGAGCTGGAGGGGAAGTAGCAACTAGCAAGGCGTGGGGAGGATGGGTTCGGTTGGGTTGGGTGGGTGAAGCTCAGGCTCCGGGGGCGATGGGGACGGCTGCGGCGGGAGACGGAGTTAGGGTTTGGACTTTACTGCGTGCGGTTGGGCTTTGTTGTTTGGACTCTTCCTAAATTTTTGGAGGCCCTTTTGAGAGCCGTTTTCGTTGGGTTCGTGGTCGTCAGATTTGCTCAATCTTGGGCGTTTCTTTTTATTTTCTATGGTTGAGTTGGAACTTGATTTCTTGGACGGGAAGGAGTGCACGTGTAGGGTAAGCATGGCCTATACGAAAAAAGTTTTGGGTCACGGCTTCATCTAACGTGTCCGGATCCTATGTTCAACACGTGTAGATGTTTCCTCTCAATCTCAATGTTGCCGTAAATCAAATTTTCAATCCTAAGTCAAGTGTGTCATAAAAACTTTCTTTGTCTTTAGTAGCACGATGAAGACCACTTATAATGAAATAGTTTTGTTAAAGGCTAGTATATTAGTGGATGCTATAAGTAGTGTTATATAAACTCTTAGCAGCACGATGAAGACCACTTTTGATTAAACAATTTTGTTAAAGGGTAGTATATTAATGAGGCTATCCCCAATCCCATGGTGTCTATAGATAATGTCTATGTTGCCAAATAAGCAAGACACTATGTTTAGAAACTACATCTCTCAATGCATAGTTTCTTCATGTAGGTCCATAATTAATACTCAATCCATCATTCTCTCTCATCTCTACCAATCATATTTGTTGTTCAATTATTATGAGGACAATACCATTTCCCAATGCATGACTTGGTTGTGTCCAGTGCATAGGTTCTCGCGAAGAAACTAGGTCTTGCATGAGACCCGGTTTCTTCCTCTCTCCACTCTCTCTCTTATTTAATATATAGTGCCATGTAAGCTAATAGTCCTATGTGGCAATGTAATTAATGCTATGAAAACCATCCTAGTTGGAGGGTTGGGGATGGCCTGAATACATCGTCCTAGCTCTCCAACATTTTTTCTTTTGCTAAACCTAGGCCCTGTTTAGTTGGAATGGAAAGTTGACGAAATTTACTGTAGCAATTCTAAATCGAAGATTAGGAGGACTAAACATGATCTAATTATAAAACTAAATACACGGATGGACGGGAAATCGCGAGACGAATCTATTAAGCCTAATTAATCCGTCATTAGAGATTGTTTACTGTAGCACAACGTTGTCTAATCATGGCCAAATTAGGCTCATTAGATTCGTCTCTCAAAGTTACCGGGGGTTATGGAATATGTTTTGTCATTAACACAATACTCCATACATGTGATATTCTCTTTGATGAATAGTGAAATTTGGCAAGTTGCCAAGTTACCAAAGCAACTAAACAGGGCCCTAGTTCTCCAACATCTTTGGCTAAAGTGAGACGTTGATAGCAATTTTGAACTAACATTTTAGGTGGTGTAGTGGGGTAGCCTTCTTGTACCGCATATTTCCATTCAAAGTGCTGCAGAGCAAATTAAAAGGATCCTTCTAGGATCTGTACAACCCACGTCTTACTCCACTTTTCTTTTCAAAAAAAAAACGTCTTACTCCACTTTAATCTGCTGCAGCTTTATACAAAATGCACAGATTCCGTTCGAAGATAATGAGGACAAAAAAAATTGAGAATCATTTTTTAAAAAATTGGACAAAAAGACGTTGATAGCAATTTTGAACTAACATTTTAGGTGGTGTAGTGGTGTAGCCTTCTTGTACTGCATATTTCCATTCAAAGTGCTGCAGAACAAATTAAAAGGATCTTTCTAGGATCTGTACAACCCACGTCTTACTCCACTTTTCTTTTCAAAAAAAAAAACGTCTTACTCCACTTTAATCTGCTGCAGCTGTATACAAAATGCACAGATTCCGTTCGAAGATAATGAGGACAAAAAAATTCGAGAATCATTTTTTAAACAAAAAAAAACGTCTTACTCCACTTTAATCTGCTGCAGCTGTATACAAAATGCACAGACTCCATTCGAAGATAATGAGGACAAAAAAATTCGAGAATCACTTTTATTGGACAAAAATTCCGTTGCCGGGACTCGAACCCGGGTCTCTCGGGTGAGAGCCGAGTATCCTAACCAGCTAGACTACAACGGATTGTTGTGCATGATGTATGTTTTACTTTTAAATCTGACTAGTAGGTCGGCTGCAAAGAGCAACGGAGCACAAGCTACAGACCTACGGTACAGTGCACTGATGCTGTAATGCAGTTGGTGTGTTCTACTAGCATGCATCAGTGTCAGCTTTGATATAAAATTATGAGTAAAAGAGGTGTTCATCATTAGTCTTTTTGAGAGGAACATTCATCGTGATTACAGAAAATCGATTGGCAGAACTCTGAAACTGGAAGGCTACTGAATGCTTACGGTGGTGAAGAACGCCACTGGAACCTATCCCTTTCCCTATTGCATCAAGTATGGCACTGTCATCAATCCTATATTAGTTGCCCTATGACGCTCAGCATGACACGGCGTTTTATGCCTTCAACCTTCACGGTGGCTGAAACCTCCATTAAGTTGACAGCATCAAGCAATCCAGACTCTAGTACTAAGCCATAGCGGATGAACTGACGAACCCACAGGACTGATCGAGCTCTCTTCCTGTTCTAGATCGGATCCGTTCTCACAGAGAAAACAATCTTGCATAAACAGCAAAATATAACAAAGTGGAAGCAAAATGCTAAGAAAGTGTAGCGTCGTTTGCTCCGGCGCTGGAAATCTCAATTTGATCGGCTCGACAAACGACAGCCTGTGCCGGTTGCAGAGTTGAGACAGATCGATCAGTTGGTCAATCCGACTCCCCGACCATCGTTCCGATCCGACCGTGAACGCCGCAGCATCGTTTCAGTCCGACGACGATCGCCTCCGCAGCTCAGCTCCCGTGCGTACGTGGCACGCGTGTGCAACAGAACCGACGCTGAATCAAAATCGAAGAGCGATCGAGTTCGTTGCCGCCAAGGAATCCCTCCGTCAATAAAAGGGCACCCGGGCAGGGCAGTGCAAGCAGTGCCGTCCTCCCCCTCCACTTGATTCATCTCTTCCATAACCCTCCCGTGTCCCTCCCAACGATCGATCCTCCGATCCGATCCCAACTAGCGTTCCGCCAGTCGAATCGTTGAGAACGGGCTCCGCCGAGAGCATCACCGCAGAAGAGCAAGGCGGCGGCGACGACATGGCCCTCTGCAAGGTGTACAAGCCATCTCATGGACCTGGATCAGACATGCCGCTGCTGCGCTGCGCGTCGGCGTCGTCGGCCCGCAAGAGGAAGTCGGACGCCGTCCACCACCCTGAGGAGGAAACCCATCGAGAGATGAGCAGCGGCAGAGCGCAGAAGCGGCAGCTGCAGCAGACGAACGAGGACGACGACGATGCCATGCTGTTCGCGCACATCCTGGAGAGCGAGATGGAGCTCCTGCTCGAGCAAGAAGGCGCGCCCACAGCGCCGGGGTGCCAAGATCAGAAGGAGGAAGCCGACGACGAGGTAATGGAGATCAGCCTTGACGAGTTCTTGGGTCGTTCTCCGGCCGCCCGCGCAGCAGTGCCGCGGTGCACTGCTCGGCCGGAGAACGCCGCCGCCTCGGGCGCCGAGGAGTCACTGCAGGGTGGATCCACGGACGGCGACATCACCGAGTTCAGCCCTGAGGAGGAGTTGATGGGCACTTCGGCGGCGACCGGCGAGCAAAGCGCCACACCGAGCCCACGCACTGATGACGATAAAGACGACGACGGCGACGACGACATGTGCGGCCTGGCGTGTCCGGCCATGGACGATGCTTATGTGAAACTGATGCTCTCGAAGCTCCTCAACGACGCGCAGTTTGATCCGGCCCTCGTGGAGGAGTTCATCACTGATCTGTAGATGTTTTGATTCATGCAGCAGGTGTAGCTTAGCTTTAGCTCAGATCAGCACAACAAGTTGCAAACGTGTACATTATTGTTTGTTTCTGACATCAGGCGCAATTAGATTCATTCTTTACTTGCATGTAATTCATGATCTCGTGAACATGATCTATCTAATAAAGCACGCATTGTTGTTGTCGTTAACAGTTGACCTGACTGTCTTGCTCTTGATTATATTACTTGCTTTGCTTGCAACTGTTCATGAGATCGATTAGATGGGTATTTTTTTCCTTAGTGAAACGCTGGACCTGGTATCAACCTGCTCAGATACAACATGCACGCTAACACTGTAACAGTACTGATGAACGAACGATGCAAACAGATAGCACTATCTGCTCTGAACTAGGATGAGGGAAAAAAAACTTTAAACAATGTACTAATCAGGGTGACCTCGAAGTCACGCATCAGTTTCCCTCTGTATCGATCTCAAAAAACCTCTGTATCTTTTCGCGCTTTGGTGGCTTGGTCACCTTCACTGAACCATACGATGGCAACAATGGCATCTTGGTCGGGTTCGCAAGGCCCAGAACCGATGATGCTTCCTCGCGCAGTCCGGGTGGATGACAGAGGCCGGAGCGCTCTTCCAGTAGCTCGCGCAGTAGCAGCAGAGGCAAATGCCTAGCTTGTATGGAGCCCAAGCAACGTTGTTCACTGAGGAACCTGTGGTTGGCATACACATGGGTCAGAGACAACTGCCGAGCTGAACCCCCTCTTCCAGCAACAATACTATCAGACGGCCATCACAAATTCACAGTCGCACGAAGCAGGATTGATCACCTGCTGTCCTGCGGCTTCTTGTGCTCAGATTGCTAGAATTAAAAACACCACAGCAGAGAAGCTAGACTAGATTATCACTCAGGAGAAAGAAGATCTTCAGATCCACTTCACATAGATCACACCTCTGATACAGTTGCCATTCCTTCAGCGCTTTAGACAAGCATACAGTACCAGTTACATTCATAGCCATGGTTTACAAAATTAGCATATCAAGCTATTTTTTTGCGCCATGACAACTCATAGTAGACCGTTTGACCAACACCATGCAGGTATCTACCCAAAATGAAGCAAATAAATGTCTCACCATGACTGCTCAAATTGCCCATCTAACAGGTCAAGTGGATTTTTTTTTTACCCACTCATGGCAGACATCAATCAGTAACTGGATAAGGTTAAGTTAAGCGACATTTCATCTTAATAAGCACTACACAATTGCACGAGCAAGTTACCAATATACAGATACACTCACTATAAGACGACACATGGAACAAAAACCTTGTGGCTGTCAACTGGTATCGTTAGTGAGGGGATCAATGCCTGCTATAAAAACGAGCCGGTCAGAAGATCAGCAACCACTTCATCAATCAAGGAACCTAATAACTCCGCTGCTATGTCTCCGCCGGCCTGGTATGACTCCATCTTGAAATCGACCCAGTTCCCCAGAGGGCTACTCATTTCCCTGTACACAAGTTCATCCACCATCCACTCCTCGGCAACCTTAAGGCTGGTCATCTCTCGATGGATTTCTTCTGCTGACAAGTTCTGTAGGACCGCCATCCCCATGAACCATGATCCATAGCCAGCATTGAAGTAGTATGCACACTTCACACTCAATAATTCATTGACACAATCAAAGAGCAGCCTCCGCCTCAATCTATAACCTTTGCCTTCTTCACTAGCCAACAACCTAGTATTGCCATTCAATTCTCCCAACAGACGTGGATCCAGAATATCAGAATCGCCAAACCGCTCCAAACAAGAGGAACTAGCATTCAATATTTCTCTTATAAACTCCACCTCTTGTCGATAATCCATATGACATGAGCTGCTACTTTCTGATCGAGGGATTTCTGCTGTAGCCACTGTGATTGATGAGGCTGTATCAGAATATTCTGACGCGGCATCCACTTCTAGGAATTTCTTGAATTGTGTTGAATCAGAAGTCGTTGCCCCTTCGGTTGAACTACATAATCTTGTTCCTGCAAAAGTAAACAGGAAAGATTTGAGATAGGTCCTTGGCTACTGTACCAGCAAACACCAAGTTACTCCATTTACCATTTGCACTCCTCCAGCTCTCTGATGAGCTGCAGGTCTCCGTCGAAATAGAAGCTTCCCATGTTGAGAGGGGACTTAGGCGAAGATGCTCTAGCTCTGCCCGATCCGTGACATCATGATCATACTTCGCAGGTTGAAATGACTGATTGAAGGGAGATATGTTACCATAGAATAATATTTAACCCGTTATGGCTACATTAATATCAACAGAGTCCTATTTGTCTTGGTTTCATTTACAGCTTTTGGACAGCAAACAAAAATGATTTAACTGTTCAACTCACCCAGTATGAAAAGTTAAATTCCCTTCTATATATTGATCTATGACATTAATTCAGTGCTTCTAACTTTGCTCTGATCCTATTGTTTGCATCCTCAGCTAGAATAGGTGTAAAAAAGAGATGTAGTCTACCAAAAAGGAAGATATGCTCCTAATTATACTGAAAAATGGAAGACACGAACCTTACTGAAAAATGAAAGATTATCATTTAAACTATTTAACTGGACAAAATAAACACTGTTACCAGTAGTGCCTTTCTGCTGCCCAAGTAAAGTCTGGCAGGAAAAGCTACCAGATAAAGAGGTGCAGTTTTGGGGCTGGGAACTGATTACAAGCATTAACAAAAGTTATTTGACATTTTTAATGCACAGGTCATTAGAGGAACAAACTGTCACTCTATAGCTCTTCTTTCTGATGACTAATACAGACATGCCTCTCCTTTAGCGCAGGAGGAAAATATATACATCTTTTGATGTATTATCAGCTACTGCTCGGTCAAAGTCTTTCCGACCTTCATTCACAAAAAAAAAGAAGTCTTTTCGAGCTTCATATACTAGATAAACTAAACATATGTCATGTGTTACTAAATGTGTCATATGTAGAGTTACATATGCCGAAACAACCATACAGTTATTAACTTTCAAGTTTACTCTGATCTGATATAGTATCAATCATCATATGCTCAGAACTAGGAATTTAATATGCATAAGATGGTGCTGACAAAAGGGTGTGACTGGAAGAAGTGTGCCAGAGTCTCTGATGTGCCATACCTGACCACTTTTAGTAGCAAGGTCTGTCTGAGGCAGGGTAGCCTTTCCATCATTGAAAGATTGCGATGACTCCCTATCATAATCAGTAGAAGCAATGCTAGATGTTTCACATGCTGATGCCGTATCTTCCAAAGCAGTTGAAGTGCTGTACACTTTAACACCTTTGCCTGGCTTAGAGTACGGCGATCTCACCCCTGACGTCAACTCTCTCAATTTCTGCTCCAACAGGAGTCCCAAAAAATCACCATCAATGACATCAAGTGTACTGTTTGATGTATTGTTTGAAGCTGACACGGCGTTCAGATTCTCTAAAAATTGTTTTTCCACTGAATGATTGGGGAAGTTGGAGCCGTGTAATGATTTGTCAACTGGTGAGGTAAATGTGAATGAAACAATCTCAGTGCTGATTTTCTTTTTGTTTGTTGAAAAAGATGATTGCTCGTCTATCACAATATTGTGCCGAATCCGCCTCTGGCTCCTGTCAGAATTATTACTATCACTTGACTGGCTTGTATCAGAGTGCATTCTCCCGTTTTGTAACCTTCTTGGCTTGGGTATTGCCTTGGCTAGAGAATTATTTCTTACATTTACATGAGCAGTTGGCTGCAAGTCCACCTTTCTGCTGCTTTGAGTACTGTGTCCAGCATATGTGCTGGACGCCCCGACCTTTCTGGGAGAGGCATTTGTTTGGTGAATATTGCTCCGCTGTCTACTGGTGTTTGGTGGGTTTGAATTCACCTTGTGTTTGGTGACCATAGTGTTCCGCTTTCTGTTGTTTGGCACAAGCACACTGGATGAACTGGTCGTGCCCATTTGATTGTTATCCTTTTGTTGGTCCAACCCATTCCTCTCAACCAAGCTATTTTCAGGGTTCCTGCGAGTTTCAGGCTTTCTACAGCCTTTTCTGGTGCTTTCTTTTCCTTGGGTATGCATAGCTCGAGCAACATTTGATGATCTAATGCCAGGTTTGACCTTTGGACCAACTGGAGGACATCCATTTGACTGTGAGATCCTGGAAGACGAGGTGCCCTCTGAACTTCTCAATCTTCCATCCAAAGGTTTTCCACTTGCTGGCCTAGAATATGCAGGGCCATCATGTTTCCTCAGGGCTTCATTTAGCTTCTGTGACCTTTGTTGGACTCCTATGATCTCTCCTGGGTTGTAAGCACGTGCAGCATTTGTGTGCCCAACATCATAGACTTTGTAAGAACTGATGTTTTGAACTCCAGGCCTAATGATCCTAGATGCTGCCTCCATTATGTCAGCTGCATTTCTGCTGGATATATGGTTAGGGTTCTTCATGGGAGACAATAACTTATATTGTGCAACAGACAATGTCCTCTTGGCAAGTCTTGGAGGGAGTGCTTCCATTTTAAACCGATCAATAGGACTACCTGGCATCTTATGGGGACTACCAACATAACTTCTGCCAATCAAATCATCATTGTTGTTGGCTTGGAAGGGTTGCTGTGCCGTTAATGTCATGGGATTGGATTCAGATGTGCTTGCTGCAGGCATGGAATCCAAACCCATAAGCCTAGCCACAACAGTGGGACACCTCATCGCCTGAGCTTCTTCATCTATTACTGAAGAAGAGCAACTATGTTCACTGCTTTCTTTCAAGCTAGGCGCATCTTCAAGGATCTGCCATATACAGAGAGCATTTAGTCATTCTTGACTTTAGGCAACACACCAAACAGCACAAGGGGTGGGGGGATTAGGGCAAGAGCACACACCGAATTTGACCGTGTACTTGGTGTACTGTCATCAACATCCTTCCTTTCTAAAGCATTCTCTGAAAGGAAAAAAATATAGCATTACAAACTTAGCCAGACCCCTTTTGTAAAAAGTAACCCAGTATGCAGCAATCACTACTCTCCTATAGCAAATTTGCTTACTCGGATCCGGTGAACTGCTGGCGCTTCCAATGAAAAGCCGCTTCTTAGACTTCTTACCCCAATCAAAGAGGCCAAAGAATCCATGCCCCTTTGAAGCAGGTTTCTCCACATCCATCTCTCCTCCGCTATCTAACCTGCAGATAAAATTGAGCGTATAAACACAAAAATCAACAGAGTAGAGAGTACAAGAGAGGTGGACACATTTCGCCCAAATGCAGGTAGACTAGCTAATCAAGATAGCACCAAGACCTAGTCTGTGCTCCCAGAACCTAATCTTTGTCCCGAATTGACCAGGAAAACTGGCAGAAAACCAAGAGATTCCGATCATGAGTTCACTCCCGCATCCTACCAGCAGCCTTCTACGAATTTAACCAGAATGCAGGTAATCCCCAACACAAACCACTCCCAGAATCCACAAGTCACCCACACCCATGTCAGAGAACGCCATAAAGATCCAACCTTTCCGACGCAGCAGCAGCAGCAGCACGGGTCAACGGCGCGGGATTCACCGAGCCAGCGCCCAACCCGAGCCAAATCGCGGCGGAGACCAATCCGGATCGAGCCGCATTGGGCCGTGCCTCCCTCGCCCAGGAGCTCCCAAAGCAGCGACCTTTCTTCCCCCCACGAACACCTCGATCAAACGGGAAACGCGGCAGAGGATCCGCGCGAGGCGCCGGGAGAGCGTCACGTTAGGGTTCTCGCCGAGGCGGGGAGGACGACGGCCGCGGCTGCGGAATCCATTAATGCCGCTGCGTGAGGTGGGAGAGGAGAGAGATTGGAGGGAGGGGGGCGAAAAGGAGAGGAGACCTGTCTCTCTCCCCTCTCTCACTCCCACCTGTGTGTGTACTCTTCGTCCGGTCCGGTCGCGACTGGGTTTTGCTCTTAAAAAAGGAAAAATTCGGAGGGCCTTTTTGGGATCGGTTTGGTCGTTCTCGTGATGATAGTTAACGAGATTTGGGCGTTTGGGATTGGGTGATTTGGCGCTAGGTATTTTGGAGTTTTGTAGGGCAGTTGGTCTTGGGAAAAAAAGAATGATTTGTTGGTGCTGGGACATGACAATTCCTGCGGAGCCCACTGGATTTCCAGACGGGCAAGAAAAAGGCGAGATTAATGGCTGCTCTAGATCTCCTTCTCCAGGTATTAACGGCCGCACAGTGCAGTAGCGTACCGTGTTAGTTCTATGTCGGATGGTGAGGTGATCGACGTGTGATCGCCACTGATAATAGTCTGGACGTGTATACTCTCTTATTACCTGTTTAGTTGAGAAAGTTTCCACTCAAAATGATAACTTTTTTCACACTGACAACAGTGTCTCCTCTCACAAACACGTTTTTCAATGGCAACTTTTTTCGGCAACTTTCTGATCTAATCAGGCCCTATGTAGATTTGCTTGCGCAACATGGCAGCGGATTATCCTCTTTATGAAACGAAAAACACTTGATGCGCATGGCAGCAGGTGCCCACCCAACATCGTCGTTAGATTCCGTTAAAAGAGAGAAAGAGGATCCCACGTGACATTATTTAGTCTCTTTTGTGTCGCGTTTCATTGTCTTTTGTCACGATGTTTTACGTATCTTTCTCGGTATTATGTCATCGTCTTCATTGGCTTTTTCTCTCTGTTTATTTTCTCATCCCTAACCGTATTTTGTGTAGATATAACAGATTAAGTTATATCTTTTTTATATGCTTCATGAAAATCCAAAAAATAAATGGTCAGAAAGACGCTCGTAACTGTTGTTACTGTCCGTTAGCCGGCGTTGATTTTCTCGTGAATATGGGTCTCCATCCGACGGTGATCCATCGAGTGTGCATGTGTCTCTATGGACAAAAAATCCGCTTTCTTTCTGAAATTGTAGCACTTCAAACAGGCTGATTTGGTTGTCGTTTTTTTGTTGTTTACAACTTGCAAAACAGAGGAGCATTCCTCTAGCAAACAGGATCATATTATTTTGGTTAGGTACAAGAACTATATATTATTGGCCTCCCCCTTTGAGCTTATTTGTTTATAAATAGTAAACCTGCCAGGTCAAACTAATCTTCCTTGGCTGAAATCTAGGGTACTATATTGGATTAGATTACCGCAGCTAGTTTGAGGCAAACTAGCTAGCCCAAGTGGCGGCGGCCGACGGCGTGGGTATCATACATTACCCTGACATAGTGACATCATGTGTTCACGTGAGATGCGGCACAGGCTCCACCGGCCATGGGGTATCTCTCGCCGGCGCCCCGCCGACGGCCGTTACCCTCGAGGCCTCGACGGCGAGGACCGGAACGGCGGGGGTGAAGGTGAAGTGAACCACGCAACGCAACGCACGGCGGCGCGCGCCATGGTTGGTGGCGCAGCGCCATCAGGACGCCCCGCGCCGGACAAAAACGAAAAGGGAAGGGCATCATCACGCACCCGGCCGGTCTCCTAACCACGCCAAAAACCCGGCTCGCGAGCGCCATGATGCCATGCCCACTGCCCGTCCGATTAGCAGGAGGGAGACCGAGTATCATGTAGTGGTACGTGCGTCCACGTCGCGGTACACGTCGCGTGGGTCGATGGCACGGAATCTGGCTAAACAAGGCGTATGCTTGAACCTGACTGAACATCTCAACAACCGCCATCCGCAGAAGAGGGGCTCCGCAGAGGGCAGAGCAGCCTGCTTCTCTTGTCCACAAGGCACGCATGCGCCTGCGAGTAGCCAGCCAGGGGCAGTGAGCGAGCATGCCGGCCCTGAGTCACCTCACCGACCGTCGCCATTATGCGGGGTTGACAATGCCGAGCTTACTTACTAATCCCGCATTAAGTCCGATCAAGATCAAGGGTTACCTCGCGGCCAGGGCACACTGATACTGCACCTGCTGCTGGAGATAAGGATACATATATTTACAGTCACGCAGAGATGGTTCAGTACGGGGTGTCTGTCCATCAGACAGCGCGTGGCAGATACCTCAACAACCACGGCATTGGCGATTACCGCATCTACGCAAAAAGCAGACACGGCCCTGGGCTGCTAATCCTGACGAATTAGTAGTGATGGCTTGTCGGCCTTCAGAGGATTGGAGTCCGCCTCAACCTCAATTGTAGGCGCCACTGGCCGATCAATTAGCGCATCCTATTCCTGGGTGCTGTGCTGTCGCTTTGGTGTTTCTTTTGCATTTTTACTTTTGCCTCAGCATGACGATCGATCTGAACTGGAGCTGATTCCTTCCTTGTTGCCGTGCGACACGCAAGCAGGGTACAAGAGCACGTGCACGCAGATGTTGGTACACTGTCAGCATGGCAGACGCGTCCGTTTCCCTTTTGTCCCTGGTAAGCAAAGGTCCATGCTTGCTCGACTCGAGGTGGTATGTCAGCAAGGCCGCGGTCATGCATCACGGAGCCACTGCGTGGGAATGGAACGGGAATCTCCTCCGCGCTCTTGGTGCCGCGCGCACTGCATTTGCGCGTCTGCATGCAGCTAGAGGAGCTGCTGAGCCTCCCACAAGTTCAGTTGGAGTAGTGGGGGGAGTTGGTGCAGTGCGTCTAGCACCAGTATAGCAGTGTATGTACGTATGTAGCACTAGAAAGAGAAGAAGGAACGGTGGTGGTGACGGTGAAAGCTGTTTTCACCATTCCCTAAACTTTTCCACCATGGAAGGAAGATGGACACAAATGCCAGGCCTTTGCTTGCTTTCTTGGTTGGAGCCGAGTCTTGGAGACGCTGCAAATCGTTACCTTTTCATGCTAAGGAAAAGGAGGCAAGGAGCCAGTGCGTGCGCGGCACGACGAAAAAGACGGGCACCATGCGCGCGTAGGCGTAGTAGATGCGCAAAATGCAATGTGGGGAGCACGCAATGCGATGCCCATGTGATGTGATTTTACTGTTCTTCAAGCTTAGTAGCTTACTACTGCAGATTACATGCAGTTTTTTTTTTCAATGTCATATGTGCTATAGTTGTTGAACTGCTTGTAATGCATGACCCACGCTGTTACCAGGTATTACAGAGAAGCAGCTGACGTGGATGTGGCGAAGGTTGTTCTCAATCAGAAATGGCGGCAGAGGCGAGGGCAATGATGCTCCTGCTGCCACACACGGGTTCAGGTACAGCATGCGGTTTCGTATGCATGTACTGCACCTTACCATTCTTGAATCCTGACCATCTTAGCATGATAACGGTGTCATGCGCCAAGCAACCAGACAGACTTGGTACACACGACAAGACGACGCACCGCAGGGCAGGCAGGGCGGAGGCGACACCGCGGAATGGGGCAAGCATGCTCAGCGGCAGGTGCCTTGCCTTCTTCTGCCTGCCTGCGTAGTACCGATCAGTTGCCAGATTCCCTTCAGTCCTTCACGTTGACACAGCACAAGATCGGAGGCCGGCGGTGGCAGACCCACCCTCTGAATTGGCTATGGCCTTGTTTGTTTAGTTTCACCAAATTTGACTAATTCGAGCAAAAGTAACGCATCAAAAAACGTATCTTTTCTCTCTGCAACACGTTTCGCAATGGTACTTTTTCTACAGAAAATTCGATCAATTTGACTGAACTAAACAACGCCCATGTTAGGCAGACGTGTTACAGTACTTCAACAGCTCTCTACCTTGAGAAGGTAACGGCGCCGCGGCGCCGGGCTTGCCCNATCTATGCCGGAGAAGATGTATATATTGTGGCTCAACAGGCCACACAGGTTTATTACCTCTCGTATCCGTGCACAACCGACAAGCGTCTTCAGGGTTGGGATGTTGTGTACAAGGTATCACCACACAGAAAACTACCAGTCCCAAACAATGACGATTACAACTTCGATCCAAACACGTATGCCGGAGAGTTCTTCCAAGAAGATGGGCTAGAAGGGAGTTTTGTGATAGACTTAACCGAAGTGGACGAAATGGAAGTAGAGCAAATGAATGAACAAGTGGACGATGGAGATGTGGTTCTTAACTTGAAGGACGTGCAGTTACTTGAAAACATGCTTTTAGGTGTTGAGAGTGATGACGAGATGGAAGAACCTGAGGAGCACGGGCATGAGGATCTCGAAATGCGTGATAGTGATGATGAGAACCAAGAAGAAAATCTCGATCACGATGATTATTTCTAATACAAGTATGATCCTAGCTATTTTTTTATTTGTAATACCATGCATGTTAATTACTTTATATATTTTGCTCAGTTTGCTTCTATTTCTCATTATATTTTGCATATCTTTCTAATTATGTTTATTTTGCCTTTTTCAATGCAGATGGTGGGCGGAGTTAGGAACGTGAAGTCCCTTTACCGGAGGGGTCACGTGAGGAGGAGGCACCTTCAGGGTCTGGGAGCGGTGGAGCCAGGGGGCGAGGGAAGGGTGGACGCAGGGGTCGACGGAAGGGCACGGTACCGACCCCTGTACCTTCGTCCTCGTCTTCGTCTGAGGAGGAGGTTCCTCCCGCGGTGGTGGAGGGCGAGGTGGAGTCGTCGGAGGAGGAGGGGGGATGCGGGGGAGGGGTCCGGGGAGGGTTCCGCTTCTAACGCCCGATTATGGGCGCGCGGTCCCTCCCAACTCCCGAGGCGGCCGATACCCCCAGCACACCGTCCGATGATCCGACCTAGCGGTGCAAGGTAATAAACTTTATATGTTATCATTCTATTTTTATTTAATATGTTGAATATCACTATAGAAACTAACAATCTATCTTGATCACTTTGCAGGGGTTGGGAAGTGGTAGAGCGGGGTGCTTCTCACAGCCGGAAGGTCAACGGCATCCTGGGTCTTCTGTGCAGGGCAAACTTCCCTGGCATAGTTACGCACCAAGGAGTCCAGGAGCCGGCGGAGTCGTTCGCCCACTACTACGACGCCACGGACGACCAAGAGGACCGGGAGGGCAGGAGCTTCCCCAACAAGGCCGAGAGGGTGCTTGCCGAGCTGTGGGTAAGTGTTTCCCGCAATACATATTTCAACACACACATATATATATGCATGCTTTCTACATTTGTCACCACTATATCGCATATATATGTAGGATTTTTACAGATGCGCCCCGGGCCACGAGGTGGAGGCGGGTGAGCAGGCAAAGAGGGCGGCTCACAAATTGGTCAAGGACATGTACTACGAGGCGCGGATCCAGGCCGTCATTGACTACTGGAAGGACAGAGGCACAAAGTACTCCAAAATTGAGGCCAGAACCATTTACCTGACCCACGATCAATACATCTCGGTAAATATAAAACTTTAATTACGATTCCTTATATGATTAAGTACGTATAATCTAATATTCTTCTACATCATCCTGCGTAGGTGATTCCCTGGTGGTGTGCCTCGCATCCCCAGGCTTGGGAGAAGTGGGTGACCTACTGGTGCTCCCCTGAGTGGATGGAGACACACCTGGCTGCCCGGGAGCGCCGTTTGCTGATGCCAGGTCCAGCACACCACCAGGGCAGCCTTACCCTCCCCGAGTACAAACAAAGATGGGTATGACATCTCATTTTATAATTGAAATGCTCAATTCTGCAATATTTGTAATCATATTGTTTTTTTTTGTGTTTTGTAGTCGGCGGCACATGGAGGCGAGGAGCTGACTGACTTCCAGGCTATTGCTGTGTCCCACATGGGCAGGGCCACGTCCGAAGTCCGCTACAACCCCGAAGCCGGGCCGGAGGCGTACAGCAATCCCATGGTCCACGCCCGCCTCACCACCTACTCGGAGATGGGACGCCAAAAGCATGGGCCTGAGTGGGATCCGGCCGCCGCGCCGCTTGATGGAGAAGTCATCATGAGGATGGCAGGAGGCAAGAGGCATGGGAGGTACGCCGTCGGCGACAGCACGATCGACACGGCCAGTACCCTCTCTCCCAGATCAAAGCCGGTAGCGCTAACCCCGACATACGCCAGCCGCAGACCGCTAGCCACTTCAACATGCAACTAATCCAGGTTATTTCTGCTTTATTACACTTTAGTTCATTTTTTCTTACCGTTGAATTCTAACGCTTTGATGGAATATTGCAGGCCCAGCTAGAGGAGGAGAGGAGGAGAACGACCATGCTAGAGGCCCGGCTGGATGAAGAGCGGCAGTGGCGGGAGCAGGAGCAAAGGCGGCGGGACGAGGAGCAAAGGCAGCGGGACGAGGCCGAGCGGCTCCGCATGCAGCAGATGACCGAGTGGTACAACTGGTTCAACGGCATGGCGAGGGACATGGGCCGATCTCCGCCTCCGCCTCCGATGACTTTCGCCCCGCCAGTGATGCCACCTCCGTCATATTCTCCTGTGAGTCACCGCTGAAACTTTATAATTTCATTTCGATCAATGACAGCCTTAGAAAACTTAGATTCACAACCGTAGCTTAGAAAACTTAGCTCTACTTTGTTTCTGTCCTAAAACTTGTGCAGAACTTTGCTGGATCGGCGGCGGCGTCGAACGAGGCTCCTGCGGCGGAAGAAGACATGCCGACACGCCTCAGCCGCAGTCTGTTCGGCCCACCGCCTGGGCCTACTCAGTGATGCTGTGCTTATGAACTTTGTGATTATGAACTTAGTGTGTTTGTGAACGACTTGTTAGTTGTGAACTTATTGTGGATTTATGGTTGTGGATGAGATACTATTTGCTATGGTTATTGTGGATTTATGGTTGTGGATTTTATCTATATGAACTGCCTGAAATGTGTATATATATCTATATGAACTGCCTGTGATGTATTTTCAGTGGGGCACGTTATACCTGAGCAAACAAATGAAACAGGGGCAGTTTGGCACCTTTGCCGAGTGTACACTCGGCAAAGAGGGCCTTTGCCGAGTGTTTCTGACCATACACTCGGCAAAGGTGCCATTTCTGTTACATTCTGATGCACCTTTGCCGAGTGCCGAGCCTTTGCCGAGTGTTTTATTTCGGGCACTCGGCAAAGGTGCATCAAAATGCCACCCTACGGTCAACCTTTGCCGAGTGTGTCAACCTGGACACTCGGCAAAGGTTGGGGCTTTGCCGAGTGCCACGTGGCAACACTCGGCAAACCCTGGCTCTTTGCCGAGTGTTGCCAGGTGGCACTCGGCGAAGGCCCGCCGTCAGCCGTCCGGCGCCGTCCACGCCACGTCGGCGTGACGTCAGCAAACGGCTGCGCGCCGTCCGCCGGGCCGTTACGTGCATTTTTTGCCGAGTGTGGGCCCAGGCACTCGGCAAAGCCTTTGCCGAGTGCCCGAGATAATACACTCGGCAAAGAGCCTCTTTGCCGACTGGAGCTGTGCCGAGTGCTCTTTGCCGAGTGTAACACTCGGCAAAAGCTTCGCCGAGTGTATTTTGCCCTTTGCCGAGTGTTTCAGACGCTCGGCAAATGTGGGGTTTCCCGTAGTGCACCATCGATCAAATTGTTCTCTACAATGTAATATTATTTGTTTTTTTTTTCATTCAGCAACAACATGGTTTACTGGAGATACTCTGTAGCAAAGGTGTATTTTTATTGTTGTATAAACATGGGATTGCATTAGAACATTGTAAACGACAGCGGGTCAGCTCATGCAAAGGAACACGTTCACTTTATTACGCTAGCTAGAATAATTTCATGATCAACTTTTATGTATATCTTTGCCTAAGTATCATCTGATGAGCTGATCTCATAGGGGTAGGGTTTGAATAAGTGTATTCACTAGAGGCGAGGGTGCGTGTGTGTATGAGCATCTGCGTCTGTATTGGCGTTTCGAAAAAGAATCCGATGAGCTCTACGACATGTTTGTTTTAGCTAAAGATTGTGAAAAGAAAGTTGTAGATTATAGATCGTGGAATATGATATTGTGCAAGCTTCAAAGCAGCTAAAGCCGAAACAAATAGGCTCTATCTTTTAACCTGGGTAAGTAGGGGTTGTTGTTTGTGAGTTACCTTTAAGTCAACTTGGATCAAAAGCTAAAAAGGGATGGTGGAAGTCAGATCATTGGATTGGATGGATTGTGTAGCGTGGACAAAGCGGATTGTGAAATATAATCTAAGGAAAAAAAAGTGGCTGTTTGTTTGACAAGAGTTTTCAAAAGCAGACATCCACGATCTAAAATTGAAACAAGCTTGGCCTAAGCCCTAAGTTGCCGTGTCATCGCTCATCGGTCTAAGTAAACGCTTCACACTGCAAGGCGTCGAAGCGTTTCTGTATGTATTTGTTGCATCCGTGGCAACCACGTAGTTACAGAAAACAGTCAGACAGCATGCAGGAAAAAAAAACCCAGCAAGAATAGTAGAAAAACAAACTTGCTCGAACCTTTACAAACACAGACTGAAGAACACGACGGCTTGAAAAACCTTCAACACTACAGCACCTCGCAGCCGGCGATCGATGCAGGCCGGCGGTTCCCCGCCGGTCAGTAGCGGCGCACGAGGCCGGTGCAGCGGTCCTTGATCCAGCGGAAGCCCTTGCGGAGCGACGCCTTGACCCTGGCCTCCACGGCGTAGGCCTTGTACCCCGCGACCCTCCGCCGGCGCTTCGCCTCCGGTTCGCCCGACCACCACGACGACACGGCCCCCGACCCCGCGCCGCCGCCGCCCTCGCTGCTGCCGTGGGACGGCGGCGCCACGCTGCCCCGGAACTCCTCCAGGTCCCTCATCCACGCCAAGCCGCGCGCGACGTGCTGGCCGGCGGCGGTGCGCGCCCGGCGTCGCAGGAACGCAGCGCCTTGTTGCGCAGCTCGAGCTCTTGGACATGGGGGACCGGCCGGCACGCGTATTTGTAGAGGCGATCAGGCGGGGGAGGGAGTTAGCGGCCGGCCACGACGGAACGGGATGGGCGGGCGATCGCGACACGGGACACGCAGCGAGGGGTGAGGCTTTCGTCGTTGGTGCTTGGCATGGCATGCCGCTGCTGGAGAAAGAAATCAAGCACAAGCAGGTGAGGACGGCACGCTGCTTTGAGCAAAATCTCTCTCTCCCAGCTGAAGCGGGATTATTTTAGCAGGAGTGGAGGAGCAGTGGTTGCCCCGTCCGTCCCGCAGCTGTGATTCGCTTGCCTGGACTCGCAGCAGCTGGGGTGCAAGTGGAAGGAGTCGCGGGCTGCCATCTCCTCTAGACACATCGTCTCTTGTTATTTTCGCGGCATATCCCTGAAGAAACCCTCTATTAAACAGAAAAGAACAACAGCGTCTGAATTCTAAGCGCAATCCTCCTTTGATAATCGATGAGTAACGAAAATGGCATATATTCTGCAGAGTGATATATCCTGAAACAGCATTAGAATGTGCCAAAAAAAAATATATGGCTGCTCGGTTTTGGTCAATGCAAAATCGGCAGGAATAGTACATGCCATCTCAAAGAATCAGATAATCAATACATGCACACACTGATGCACATTGTGCTTTCCAACTCTAATGGAAAATCTTTATTTTTCTATCATCTTTTGTTTCTTTCAGTTCTACAAGCCTCCAATTCTGCCTTTTTCCACCCATCCATCTTTACTGTCCCACAAAAGATACCTACAGTAGATAACTTATTGGAGACAAGAAGTTAGCATGCACGCTTTTAAACTTGTACAACCCCCGTTTCAAGAGGGCACTCAGTCTCTAGGCGCCATAGATAGATCTGCAGAAGGCAGTTCAGTCTCTAGGTGCCATAGATAGATGTGTGGAAGCCAGTTCAGTTCAGACGGCGGACAGTCATCAACCTAAAACGACCATTTACAGTCACGAGTCATCTCCAAGTGCTGAAATGTTTGTAGAAGAACTGGAAATCCGGATGCTCCACTTGTAATCTTCGGAGCCAACTGCCAGCCTCCTGCATCAGTGAGGTGACGTGCTCCCGCTCTTCGCTTCCATCAGATGTCCATATGGAAGCACGGAATTTGTAAGGTGCCAACCCAAAGATAGGCAACGATAGTTTCCCTGTTGCATTTGCGCAGTGGTTGATTCCCCCAAATCCAGGACATGCTGGCGTAGAAGGGTCGCAATCTGCAAGAACAATGGAGAGTAAACTCTATGCAATCAATGCAATCTAAAGTTGAATCTACAAAGGCAAAATGTCACAAAGGTGCCACTGCCATCTATCTGAGGCAAAGTAAAAACCCTATCCCATACGGCACTAAAAGGCACTTAGTATTTACCCTTGCAAGGTGTTGCTAGACAATGGAATGTCAAAAAACAGGCATCAAGATCCTTCAATGTTGGTCCTGTTGGAATTCTATATATGGGGTACCTGCAATTGGAAGCATGAGGATGAAACCAGTAACGTATAGAATCATAGCAACACCAGGTTAGCAGCGTTGCTCTTCTACACAGGTTGTGTCTTATGCTGAAATTCAGCACAGTAGGCAAGCCATTGTTAGGCATTGCAACTGGTAGGCATCCTCTGCATGGGCCAGCACAGTTGGCAAATGTCATAACTCTGACCAGTGCAATAGCGTCATTCTAGTTTGTACAAACGAAAATGCGGTTTACAGAAAAAGATATGGCAATGAAACTAGATTGGCTGATAATAAAAAGATGAGATCAACTTAGCATAGATGTAGTCTGGAAATGATGAGCAGCTCTTATATTACAGCTAAATCACAAGAAAACATTGACCTTAACAACTAAATTCAACACAAAATGAAGTGGAAATAGAAGACAACAATGGCCTTGAGAACTAGCAGAAATAGCATCACAGCAAGTACTGAGAACCATATAGCATCATGGCAATAAAGAATAAGCCTTGTCGTCAGAAAAAATGGAATTAGAAATTGATGAACGAAATCAATAGTATTAGAGACATACCATGCAACAGACATCCAGCTAGATGGCAGCAGATCACAGCTTTTGAATGTCTTCAGAGCTGGAAATCTAACCGCAAGAGTTGATACCTGAGCCATGCATAGTTAGATTCTATCCACAGGATATCTATGGAAAGCATTGATTCAGGAAAAGAACTTGCCTTGTCCGTCAGAGGTTCTCTACCATATGGAGGATCCTTCTCCAGATACTCAAAAATTGGAAAACTTGAAGATGCATCAGCTTCACCATCATCACTTTGTAGACCACCATTTTCCAGCCGATGTGTAGCTCCCACAGATGAGCCTCTTAGCCGGTCAACATCACTTTCACTGCTGCTCTCACTGCTAGTATCCATAGATTCCCCGTCACTTTCATCCCCAGGACGCCTTAAGTAAGCGAGAAAATTAACTAGAAAAAGTTATACACTATCAAAGACATCACCAGGGTAATAAAAGCAACCATACTAACAGTGTTCTGGTCAAATTCTGCACTCATAACTTTTTTCACATTTATTTGGTTGCTTTCATTTCTTTCCATACAAGTCCACTTTACTTAAGTTGCATGAAGTAGTACACCATGCCTATTGGACATCAGGTGATACTAAAGCTGCAACATCTATCATTCACAAGTTAACATGGAAACAATCTGTAACATGTTACGAATAAAATTTTCGACAAAATCATGTTTCTAAACTGCAAAAAGCACCGCATAAAAAATTTGCCTTGAAAGGGAATAGGTCAAAAAACTAATAAAAAAGTTAGGGATGCTTAAAACGCCTTAATCTCTAATCCAAAACATTCAAGCATAGCTATTTATTTTCATATAGATTGACATAAGTGCAACAGAAACAATAAAAAAAATGCAGTACAATCTGTTTTCTGCTACTATATATGAAAATATTTAAGCTCCAATTAACAATTGAAACTATTTTGGTACACAGGTCGGCCGTCGTCTTAAGGTTTAAGTTCAACGGAAGCTTTCTAACCGTCATAACACCCGTACCATAGATTAGGATGTACCTGTTTCTTGAAGCAGGTCTAGATGGATCTGCATACAGTTGGATGGCAGAAAGATATGGCACATAATACTGTATCACGGAGTCACTGCCATTTAACACCAGTGGAACACCGGCCCCATAAGCACTCCATTCCCTGAAAGATTCCCAAAGATCTCCAAGGCAGAAATAAGGTCTTGAATCCATAGCATCACTACTTCTCCACATCCTTAGGCTTGTCTGCGGCAAAAAAAAGTTTATAGAGTCAGCAGCGGAAAAGCAAAAGGATTCTTAAATAGAAGTGCCTTGTCAACCAAATAACTGAAATTGACGTGTGGATAATAACTACGTGTTCTAGAAATATGTTGTTCCGTCTTCCCGATCGCAGTGTGCATTTATCCTTCTGAGTTCACAAAAATGCAAAACCTAGAGATATAGCAGTCGACAGGAATACACGCATTACATGGAAGCGCAGATGAAACCACATGACCTCAGAAATATACTAATGACGTGATGTATAAAACATAACTCGGCACTAAAACATAAAGTGCTATACAAAGCAGCACTGGATCATATTTTGCAATAACCAGTCCATGTCAAGGTATTATCAACAGCAGTTACGGTCATCTCATCCTACATCAATGAATATTGTGGCTCTCAATACATAACTACCACTAGGGGCTAAACGGAAACTTTAGGCTAAGTTCGAGATTATGAATGACACATTCTGATCTTAATTGCAGTGTTTCTCCAGAATCATCTGCTTGCCTTTGCAAATGCAGTATAAAGACTAAACTTTCATCGGATCCCCTTCCCATCAAACACAGCAGATACCACTAAGACTACCGCACTGCACCCTACTGAAGTAGCCAAGAATAAGCACCAGAGTACCTTAGGCAAGTACTGTGCGGGGACGGAGGGCGTCGTGGAGGTAAGAAATCTCTCAAAATTCCCAGATTCATCCGCCGCTGATGGGCCGGCAGTGATTACATTCATCTCGACAGCGGTGGTCGTCGCCGCCGCCGTGGACGCCACCGACGGCTTCGACGACGTCGTCGACGAAGAGTCATCGGAATCCACCCGGCTGTCCACGTCCGCCGACGAAGCCAAAGCCACGGCGACGGTCACCGGCGGCGGCGGCGGCGGCGGCTTCTGCCTCGCCGACCGCGGAGACGGCGATGGGGAGAGCGACGGGGACGCGGACCGCTGCCCCTGCAGCCTTTGCTGTTGCTGCTGGCGGCGGACGTGCGGGGGATTGTAGAACCGATTATCGGCGAAGCTGCGGGAGGAGGAAGCGGCGCCGCCGGATGAGCCTGCCATGGCGGCGGCGGCGAGAGGGAAGGGTAGGTGGGATTGGGGCAGGGTTTTGCGGGGTGGGGATTGGGGGAATCGAGATGATTAGGGTTAGGGTTTTGGTGGCTTTGAGCGCTTTTTAATACGGGGCTTTGGATCTGAGGGCGAGCGAGAGTGAGCGAGCGAGGGAGGAAGCGCGAGCGATTGAGGACGAGGAGCCGAGGAGAAATGCGCAGGCTGCAGGCAGACACACAGAGAGAGAGAGAGAGAGAGAGAGAGAGAGAGAGAGAGAGAGAGCGGTAGGCACTAGGCACGGCGCTGGTGCGGTACGTGCGTGTTGTGTCGCGTACTCGCGTTGGTTTCTTGTTCTCCGCCTCCCCCGTTGCTGAATTCCGTCGGGCCTTGCGACGCTGCGTCTCCTTGTTCGGTTGTTCCCCGTCCGGTTTTCGGCCGTGGTGCCGTGAGGATTGGGGAGAACCTCCTTCCCATTTTCTTCGGCTTGGTGAGGTTAATTAAGAAACATGAAAATAACTTCAGCATCGAAGTACCTTCTTTGGAGACAGTTGTGGCACGTGTTGATTATCATGGCATGGCTATAAGAAGGTACATGGAAGTGGCAAATAATTATGTAAGCGTATTCGACAAAGACATATAAGAAGATGTGAGAAGAAATTGATTACGATCTTGGTATGACAGATGTTGATGTACTTGAGGTTAGTAATTCAGAGGAATAAAAAAGCGACGACCATCTTTCGAGTCCATGGTCTTTGTGTGGGATGGGTGCGACTCCATCCCTAAGGGGCAGAGGCCCACAACGGCTCACCACACCTCTCTGACCTCGAAACGGAAGCCCTTTCCCATGTTGAGACGAATTTGGCGAAAGTCAACAGAAGGGGAACGAGATCTGTGTGAACATGAAGATCGTTTTATGCACTTGTCTGTGCTTGTTGCCCAAAACAATATTGATGATGGGTAAGCATGCCCGCCTTGCCATCATCGCCCTGCCTATGGGAAGGGAGGAGGACACGGCTCAAGCCGTGCCAATGGAGTAGTGCTACCCCTAGAGTAAGGGGTTGGCCATGTCACCCTAAAGCACGTCATCAGACGCCTAGACAACCATCATCACCGATAACTTATGGGGCGGAGGAAGCATCACAGAAGCCATCGTAGGGGAATCCAAGGGTGATCATGGAGCATCGACGGGTGAAAGGATCTAGTCCCTCTCTCCTTTCGCTTGTAGTATGCTTCTCTTATAGATACTAGATGAATCCCCGCGCGTTGCTGCGGGATTTGAGAGAGCTTTTCGATAAACTATGAACCTAAATTGTTTAATTGCATAAAAAATTGATGGGAGATGGCATGGATAGCTAGGTGATTCCCCGCGCGTTGCTGCGGGATTTGAAAGAGTTTTTTGATAAACTATGAATCACTGTGGTTGTTTAGTTGCTCGTAAAAATAGTGCACTTGTAGAGATTATCCCGAGAGCCATATGAGCTATCTCTCGATGAAAATTATAAACTTTTATGTTACTTTTGAATAGATAAGAAAAAAAGCAATAAGACATACATCTAATGAATAGAAAATGTGCACCAAGTTGCCCGGACAGTTAGAAATTCAAAATGATGTGCACCACATAAGAGAGAAATAGCAATTAATGCATCTTAGTGTGGTGTTAATGTATCTTAGTGGGAGATGATGATGTGACCTCTTGAGGATTGAGAGAAATAGTGTAGTGGGGACCAATTATATAGGTTATCTCTACTCTAAAAAAACCAAATGTCGCAGTTTCGCGTCCGTCGTAGGCCTTTCCGTCGCCCGGTTTTCGTCCCCCGCCCACGCCCCTCTCCCCACGGTGTTTTTTTTCGCCGACATGTGGGCCATCTGGTCATCGTTTCAAGGAAAACCTCTGTCTCCCGTTCGAAAATCATGGAGCCTCCTATCCCGATTCCTCGGAACGAGATCCTCTAACATTGCTCTCCGAATGTGACTCTGCCATTGCCAAATCCCAACCGCCCGCTGCAAACCAACGGTGAGCAGTGCACATATGGGATCCCCTCCTCCATGTACCAGGCGTCAGCCCAACAGAGACGGCCCAGTTTCCAGGGTGAGAACTACTCCTGGTATTTTAGCGCGAACCATAGCCTTTTTGGCGCGACGGCGTGCGTTTCTGGCGGGAGGGCGAGCCGTGACGGGCGGCGCCTGGTGCTTGCTCGTTTGCCATCAATCAAGGAAATAGGTACTGATCCCTCCATTGTTCTTGGCTAAATCTTGGTTGCTTGCCATCGATCAAGCAAACAGGTGTGAATCTTGCTCTCTTCCTATGTACTGATCCCTCCATTCTTATTGCCTAAATCTTCTCCAGCTCCCTATTAGATTGTGCATGCCTGGGACAAAGAGAAATCTGCATATCTGAGATGGAAGCAAATAGGTGTGTATGTCACGGTTTTTCATTTTTCTCCATGAGATTAGATAGATTTTAGTTGTTTAAATTATCACCGAATCATTTTGTTTCATTGTAGGGAGGGCTTGCTGCCTGGTTTGTTGCCTCAAGTTGGCATGGAGTTTAGTAGTGTAGAAGAGGCTTGGATGTTTTGGATCAGCTATGGAGGTCAAAAAGGATTTGAGGTTAGAAAAAGGTTCTCAAATAAAAGGAAGTCAGATGGAAAGATTAGTTCATGCAGATATGTTTGTGCAAATGAGGGTCATAGATTGAAAGATAAAAGGGATCATCTAACAAAGTGCCCAAGAGCTGAAACTAGAACTGATTGTCAAGTTCGTATGAGTCTTTTGTTGGACCAGAAGAAGGGAACTTATAAAGTTGCTGATTTGTTTTTGGAACATAATCACATGCTTCATTTACCACAAACCTCACACTTGATGGTGTCTCAAAGAAAAATTTCAGAGTTACAAGGTTTTGAAATTGAGACAGCTGACGATGCAGGAATTGGGCCCAAAGCAGCACATGAGTTGGCATGTGTGCAAGTTGGTGGTTCATCCAATCTCAGTTATACTCTTCGTGACCACAAGAATTATTTACGGGGCAAGCGCCAACGAGAGATGGCATATGGTCAAGCAGGAAGCATGCTTATGTATTTTCAAGATAAAATTGCTGAGAACCCTTCTTTTCAATATGCACTGCAGATGGACATTGAAGAACAAATAGCAAATATATTTTGGGTTGATGCTAAAATGCTCACTGACTATGCATATTTTGGTGATGTTGTCAGTTTTGACACTACGTTTGGAACAAACAAAGAAAGTAGACCTTTTGGTGTATTTGTTGGGTTCAATCAGTTTAGAGAAACAATGGTTTTTGGTGCCATTCTCTTATATGATGAGACATTTGAGTCCTTCAAATGGTTATTTGAGACCTTCCTGAAAGCACATAATGGCAAGCAACCAAAAACAATTTATACTGATCAAGATTTTGCAATGGGAAAAGCAGTTAAGGAAGTGTTTGTAGAAGCATGGCATGGCTTGTGCACTTTTCACATTATGCAAAATGCTGTCAAACATCTAGCTGAATCCGAAGATGAAGGCGACAAGAAAAAAGGCAGCAAGAAAAAAGGCAACAAGAAAGAACCCAAACATGTAGATGATGAAGAGTACGAGGAAGAACCAAGTATTCTCTCAGATTTTAGTGCATGTATGTATGAGTTCGAAGATGAGGCTTCATTTGAACATGCATTTCAGGTCATGAGGACAAAGGCGAGCAAGCAAACTTGGTTGGATAGTATATACAAGGTGAGAGAGAAATGGGCTGAATGTTTTATGCATGATGTCTTCACATTGGGGATGAGAAGTACACAACTGAGTGAGAGTCTGAATAGTGAGTTGAAGAGACATTTCAAATCTGATTTTGATATCATTAGATTTCTTAAGCATTTTGAAAGGGTGGTAGAAGATAAAAGAAAAAAAGAGTTGGATGCTGAATTTGAATCAAGGAAAAAACAACCTAGAATCAAAATGAGAACACCTATGCTACTCCAAGCAAGCAAGTTGTACACGCCAATTATATTTGAAGCATTTCAAAGTGAATATGAAAGGTCATTGATAGCATGCACCACAGCATTAGAAGGCAATAATGAGTACCTTGTAGCAATTGGGAGTATTCATGAAAATTTTACTTCCGTTGAGAAGGAGTACAAAGTTACTGGTGATCCTCTAAACCAAACAAGTACTTGCAGCTGTGGTATGTTCAACAGATTTGGAATATTGTGTGCCCATGCTCTAAAAGTCCTTGACTTGATGAATATCAAAACACTTCCAACAGAATATGTCTTGAAGCGATGGACACGGGAAGCACGTTGTGGAATCATACAAGACAATCAAGGCCGAAAGATAATAGAGAATACAAAATTAGATGATATGCTTCGTTACAAAGATATGATTCGCAGCTTTCTCACTTTAGCACTTCGAGCTGCAAGCAGTCCAAGTTGCACTTTGTTAGTAAACAACCACATTGGCAAGCTTAGCAAGGAAGTTGAAGAAGAAATCAATAGGTGTACTGATAATGTGGAACCTGACACTGTTGCAATGAATGTTGCTCCCCCAAGTGATTTTGTGAACGCTCGCCTAAAGAAAAAAGAGGTGGAAACAAAAAGCTCGAAGCACAAAAAAAATTGGCTTGATAAGAAGCGCAAATTTACAAAGAAGGGAAGTCAGAAAAAGGAACAAGTCTCAATGGTATGTAGCAGCAGAAAAAATACTTTGATTAATTAAATTTTAAAGTGGAAGTTCAGTTGTCTAATTATTTAATTTTCTCTTACTGGAAGGAACAAGAAACTGTTAAATTGGCACTTGATGATGGTGCAATAGTACCTAGTGCTTTTAGCTCCAAGGAAGGGGAATCTGAACCATACATGACCATCAATACCTTTTCTCAACTGTTGACGGTAATATTTCAAAGAATTGATCAGTCAAGTGATGATATGCACAAAGAGTTCAATTGCTTTTCTTTTATTTTGCAGGGACCTACCACTGATGATCTTACTGTTGAATTCTAGAAATCATGCTTGGGACCAATTGCTAGACGATAGCACTGCATTTTGTAAAGTTGCAAAAATCTGAGCACTCCATTGCTCCAGAATGACATTGTATTCTGATTTTGTTAAGTTGCAAAAATCTGAGCACTCCATTGCATTTTGTTAAGTTGCAGAAATCTGATGACCTTTGTTCCAGAGAAAAATACATCAATTTGTCCCTTTCTTTACAATCTTAATCACAGAACACAATGCTCTTCCAGTGATTGCATAACATTCTACCAGAATTGACAATCTATTAATTTTGCAGAGTTGTTGCTCCTTCCTTTACAATCACAATTACAGAACAGAATTACAGGAATTCACAATTACAGAACATAATGCACAGCACAATACTTCTGCCGGCTTGATTTTGCAGCCACGCTCAAGGTTGTCTGGTGACCGGGGATGTCCTCCTCGGCGCGAAGAAGGGCGAGGCCGCCGGAGCTCGCGTTCGAGCACGCAGCGCGGCCGTCGGAGCTCGCGGTCGAGCACGGAGGTGGGTGCGGCCACCGGAGCTCGTGCTCGAGCACGCAGAGGACGGGCCAGCGCGTGCGGCCATGCCTGCTCGGAGACGACCGGCTCCTCCACCACCACGTCTCTGCGCGGCCGCGGCGATCTCCAGGCCCACTGCGGACTCCGCCGCGTCGTCCTCGCCCTCCCCTTCCCGCCCGACCCCGAGGCCGCGCCCCAGCCCGGCGTCGCCCTTCGCCGTCCTCGCGGGCTGCCTCTTCCAAGGCCAGCGCGCCGCCGCGCGGCTCTGCTCGGAGACGACGGCGGCGGAGAGAACTCAATCGCCAGGCAAATGGGCCTAGATGGGCCTCTCATCCGGCTGTTCTGCGGTGTCGTTTGATTGCAAGTGTGGTGTCACCGTTGGTTTGCAGCGGGCGGTTGGGATTTGGCAATGGCAGAGTCACATTCGGAGAGCAATGGTAGAGGATCTCGTTCCGATTCCTCCTATGCCGCCGCCACGACCTCCCTCTCGGCCTCTCCACATCGAGCCCTTAGGCGAACGAGTCCTGGCGCGACGGCAGACCAGGCGAGGGCCCGCGTGGAGCAGATCCAGGGTGTCGGGGTTCTCTACCGCCGGCAAGTAAATTTCTACGATCGCGTGTCAGGGTCCGGATGGTGACTCAAGAGACAGGGGGTTTAGACTGGTTCGGGCCTCCGGAGAGTAATACCCTACGTCCAGTGAGTGCCAATGTTCTCAAGTCCAAGTCTGTAGTAGGGGGTACAATCTAGTCGGGAGAGGAAGAGGGTCCCAAGTCCCTGTGCTGTGTGAGCGGGTGTGCTGTTCGTTCTGTGTTCGAATGTTCGTCTGTTGTCCGTCCGTCCCCCCACACTGGTGCCCCTTCGGCCCCTTTTATAGTCTCAAGGGGGAGAAGGAGGCGGGGAGGTAAAAAAGAGGGAATTACAGTGGGAATTTCGGCCCCGAGGCCTTTAACTTGTGTCGCATGCCGAGCCGTACAGGGAGCAGGTGTTGACGGAGTGGGCGCCCCGCCGGACCCGGGATCGTACATCCCGGGTGGTTGATGTAGGTGACTTCTCGGGTAGGCTCTCAGGTAGTTTCCGGGTCGTGGTTGACTCGTCCTGGGCCTTCGGGAGTTCCAGGTGTCCTCCTCGGGCCCCAGGTGTCGTCCTTGAGCGCCAGGGGTCGTCCCTGGGCGCCCGGTGTCGCGCATGCGTTCCCCCCTGGACTGTGGCGTTCCTGTTAGGATGAGACGGATGCCACTGTGGCTGCTGTGGCAAAGGACGGACGCCCATCATGCTCTGGCACGGCGGGTACCAAGTGGGTACGGCACTGGATGGGCCGGGACGGGACGCGGCCGAGTAGTCTGGCCGGACGAGCCGGAGACTCCTCGGGGGCGGAGAACTCCCCGGGCGAATCGGAGAGCCACTCGGAGGCGGAGAACTCCCCGGGCGAATCGGGAAACCACTCGGAGGCGGAGAACTCCCCGGGCGAATCGGGGAACCACTCGGAGGCGGAGAACTCCTCGGGCGAATCGGAAACTCGTCGGGCAACCTCCGAGCTGTCGGGGCATGGAGAATCCGCTTGATTTGGGTCTTCGGCTTTTGTTCTTGAGGGGTGGATTATCGTGAGGACCCGGGTTAAGGGCTTGGTTGGGTACCCCTAATCCAGACCCTCGTCAGTAGCCCCCGAGCCTGGGGGGAGATGGAGACTCGCGCCCAGGTTGAGAGGCAGCGCAGATATGGTAAGTCACGATTCTTCCGGTGGGGGCGCGCGAGCGCACCCGCCGGGTGTAGCCCCCGAGCCTTGAGAAGAGCTGGTGCTCTTGTTAAGGTTTTGAGCCCGAGTAGTTTGCCTTGGAGGTCGTCGGGGTTGGGAAGCTTGTCGGGGACGCTTCGTTGGTGGGCCGGGCCGCTGCCCAACCGTCGATGGGCCGAGCACTGGAGCGCCGGCCTGGTTTTTTCGCCGCGTGGAGGGAGGGCGCGGCTTTTGAGGGAGTCAGGTGAGGCGACGTGCGCACGTCGCGAGGCGCCGGAGGTGGGCCCGCGCATTTAATGCCGCAGCCGTTCCGCCGCGCCGCTTCCCCCTTTTATAGCCCTGAGCCACGGCCGCCTAGGTTTTAATCTGCTACAATCTTTTCGTCTCCTGCCGCGCGCATCGTCTTTCTTGCCGCCGCGCTTCGTCTTCCTCGCGTCCTCCGCCATCGCCGCGCTTGCGATCTTTCGAGGGAGGAGAGACCACATCCCCGCACAGCCCACGTCACCTTCGCCCGGCGACCGCACCATGTCGGTCTGGGAGCGCTCCAGGGTGACGCAGAGGCAGCTTGAGGGGCTCGTGAGAGATGGCTCGCTGCCACCGCTGACGGAGGCCGAGGAGTGGAAGAGGCCCGGCGTGGAAGACTACCCCCGGCCACCGGCCGGGTACGTCGTCTCGTTCGTCGCCTTCCACGAGCGCGGGTTCGCCGTCCCTGCCGGGAGGTTCATCCGCGCCGTACTCAATGAGGACGGGCTGGAGCTCCAGCACATCAACCCCAATGGGGTGCAGCAGATGGCGGTGTTCGTGGCGCTCTGCGAAGGGTACCTGGGGATGGAGGCCCACTGGGACCTCTTCCGGTACTTCTTCAAATTTGCTCTGCATCCCTGTGAAGGCGGCGCCCCCGCGACAATCGGGTGTGCCGTGTTGAAGTTGAAGCAGGGGCGGTCGAAGGACTATATCACGGGGACCTTGATCAGCTCGAACAAAGGCTGGCACCCAATGTGGTTCTACCTCAAGAACGACTCCAAGAACCCCCTCCCGGAGTACACCGGGAAGACATTCGAGAAGGCGCCCGACGTGTGGGCGTACGGGCCCGAGAAGAGGCTGCAGGAGAAACTCCTTGGGAACATCCGGGAGGCCCTCGCCCGACTCCGGGACACGAACGTGTCCGCGGCGGAGGTCATCGGCGGGTACCTCTCGAGAGGCATCGTACCGCTGAGGCGGCGTACCCTCCATATCTGGGAGATGACTCCGGCGAAGGCCCCCTATGTGGGGACCGTGACGATGGACCCCCTGCCCTCGAAGGCCGAGGTGGAGCGCCGGGTGACGGCGGCGATGGGGAGAGCCCATGATGCATATCCACCGCCGGATCTTCTCCCCATGCTCCCGAACGCCCGCACGAAAGCTCTGGTAAAGATTCCTTCCTCCGCTTTAAGTTCAATCCCGAGTGCTTTTCGGTTTCCTGATCCCGAAGTCTTTAGGTGAAGAGCCATGACTGCTCCTACTCCCTGCCGCCGCTTCCCGAGGACAGGGCGAAGAATCGGGCGGAGGCCGAGCGGGCCAAGGCGAAGAAGGATCGCCGGGAGAGGAGGAGGAGGAGTGAGGTGGCCAAGCGGGAGAGGAACGCCGAGCGGGCCAAGAGGAGGAAAAGGGGAGAGCGGGTCTCTGAGGATGAGGACCCCGAGTCGGAGCCCGCGGAGGGGGACTCGAGGAGCGAGGACGACGAGGAGGATGAGGATGAGGACGCGCCCCCTGCTAAGCTCAAGGCGGTCGCCGTGGTGACAGCTTCGCCCTCGGCGCAGCAACCGGGGTCTAGCGGGAGAGAGGTCGCCTCCGCCGGACGCAGGGAGGAGCGAAAGTTCCCGGTCGAGCCGGCATCGACGGTCCTCCGGGGACAGCCAGCGCGAGAGGCGCAGCCGCACGCCTCCGTCCACCCGTCACGCGCCCGAGGAGGGGAAGAGTTCCCGACGGGACACGGCCTCCCCCCGTCGGGAGAGAAGCCGGAGCCGGGACCTGTCGGAGCGCGCCCACAAGGGGGGTTCGTCGTCGGGGGCGTCGCGCTCCCCCAAAAGGTCCGCGTCCCGAGACGACAGGAGGCCGCCGTCAGCCCCTCAAACAATGCGGGCGCAGAGCGGAGGGCGGGACGCGCCCCGGACGCCCGTTCCTGC
Source organism: Alloteropsis semialata (assembly GCA_004135705.1). Classification (NCBI taxonomy): domain Eukaryota; kingdom Viridiplantae; phylum Streptophyta; class Magnoliopsida; order Poales; family Poaceae; genus Alloteropsis; species Alloteropsis semialata. The sequence continues at coordinate 66,513,751 of CM014278.1, read as the reverse complement.
CGCAAGGGCAGATCCTGTTGGGGGCAAGGCCTCGCCCGCGCTGCCCGTGGTGGAGGCGCAGGCCCCTTCCGCCCCGGTGCGGGCCACGACGGGGCGGCCGGATCCGTCCCCGGTCGAAGGAGGAGGCCCGACTGGCCAGGCGGCGCCCAGCTCGGGCAGGGGCGCCGAAACCGCGCAGGTGGCCCCCGCCCCAACGGCGCTTGCGGGGTCCAAGAGGCCCTCGTCCCCGGGGGGCCCGGCGCCGACGAGTTCCAAGCGGACCCGGACCATCTCGTCGAGGTGAGTAATGCTCTGTCCTTCTCGAGTGGTTTCGGTTCCTACAGTTGCCTTTTCTCTTAGCCGGGCTCCTCAATTTGTGATGCACCAGTCGGGCCGAGAATCCGCTCGCGGTGGCCCCGAAGAAGCTGCTGCGCTCGGCAGCGCAGACGCCGAGGCCCGTGGAGGAGCGGGCCGAGGAGGCAGCGCCGGAGCCCGCGGCGGAGCCGGCCGAGAAGGCGATGCCGGAGCCTGCGGCGGAGCGGGCCGGGGGGGCGACGCCGGTGCCCTCGGCGGAGCAGGCCGAGGAGGCGGCACGGAAGGTGACGTCCTCCGTCGAGGAGGCGCCGGCGGGAGACGGCAACAGCCCGGACGGGGCACTCCCGAGTGGCTTGGTTGTCGCGCAGGCTGCTCCCTCCGAGGCGGCTGTCGCCGCGCTCCAAGCCGAGCTGGAGGAACAGCTGGCGGGGACGGCCCTTCCTACCCCCCAGGAGGCGGCGAGCCACCCTGGGGCAGGGGAGGGCGCCCTGCCTGCTGACGCGGCCCTGTCCGGGGCCGACAAGGTTGCTGCCGGGGGAGACGGCCGCGGGGTTGCCACCCCTCCGAGGACCGCGGCCGACTCCGAGGAAGCGGAGGCGCGGACGGCCGGCGCCCTCGGAGACGTTGCCACTCCAGCGGCGGCAGCTGGTGTAGCCCCCGAGCCCTCCTCCGGGGTGGCTCCCTCGGAGGTCGTCGTGCTCGATGACTCGCCGGAGGATGGCTCGCGGAGGACCGGCGGCGAGCCCAGCGGGGGGCCGATCGTGGAATCCCCGAGGCCTTCGAGCCCCTCGAGCGAGGGCCTGGACTTTCTCCGGGAGACTCCGGGGATGATGACGATGGATCGTCGTTTCCAGACGATCGTACCTATCGAGGCCAACCCGAACCTGCCGTGTGATGGTCGGCTGTTGTGGTACGATCGTCAGAACCTGGAGAGTCCTGTCTTCGAGCTCGACGACCGGTCGGAGAGGGAGCAGTGCCGTCTCCTTGCTGAGGGCCTCAACAACATGAAGGAGGTCTTCAACAAGATGATCATTGGGCCTTCTTGGGTAAGTTCTCGGGTTTCTTTCTTGGTGCTT
>CM014278.1:66451821-66509775 GCA_004135705.1 Alloteropsis semialata | reverse complement strand
TCATCCAGCTGGTCGATGGCGTCCTCCAGGGAGGCTTGATTCCCTTCGTCGTCATAGGCACGAACTCTTGGGCTGCCGTAGTCGAGGTCAGTCGGGAGGACCGCCTCGGATCCGTGCACCATGAAGAAGGGCGTGCAGCCCGTGGCTCGACTTGGAGTGGTTCGCAAGCTCCAGAGGACCGACGGGAGCTCTGTGACCCATCTTGCCCGGAACTTCTCGAGGCATTTGAAGATTCGTGGCTTCAGTCCTTGCAAGATCATGCCATTGGCTCTCTCCACCTGTCCGTTGGTTCTGGGATGGCTGACGGCGGCCCAGTCCACTCGGATGTTGTTGTCATCGCAGAAGTTGAGGAATTTTTTGCCCGTGAACTGAGTGCCGTTGTCGGTGATGATCACGTTTGGGACCCCGAAGCGGTAGATGATGTCGGTGAAGAACTGGACAGCCTCTTGTGAGCGAACCCGCCTGATGGGCCTTGCCTCGATCCATTTGGAGAACTTGTCAACGGCGACGAGGAGATGCGTGAAGCCCCCGGGTGCTCTCTTCAGCGGTCCGACTAGATCCAAACCCCATACGGCAAAGGGCCAAGTGATGGGGATGGTCTGCAGGGCTTGCACCGGGAGGTGAGTCTGCCTTGCGTAGAACTGACAGCCTTCGCAGCTGCGCACGATGTCCTTGGCATTGGCGACCGCGGTTGGCCAGTAGAACCCTTGCCGGAAAGCTTTCCCGACAAGTGTCTTCGGCGCGGCATGGTGCCCACATGCTCCCGCATGGATGTCTCTCAGCAATTCCTTGCCTTGGTCGATCAAGATGCAGCGCATTAGGACGCCAAAGGTACCTCGTCGGTAAAGTTCTCCCTCGATGAGCGTGAAGGTCTTGGCCCAGCGGGCGATACGCCGAGCCTCGGTCTTGTCGGAAGGGAGCTTGCCCTACACGATCCACTCAAGGAGCGGAATCCTCCAGTCGGGATCCTCGAGGTTGGGCCCTGGTGCTGCGTCGATCCCATCACTTCTGCTTCCTCCTGCGTTGGAGGTTCGGGTGGTTCGTCGTCAAGTCGGATGGAGGGGGCGTGATGGTCCTTGGCAAACACTCCATGGGGACAGGCTTCCGGTTGGAGGCCGCCTTGGCGAGGGTGTCGGCCGCCTCGTTGTATCGTCATTGGACGTGTTTGAGCTCGAGGCCGAGGAACTTGTCTTCCAGCTCGCGGACCGCCCGGCAGTAGGCGGCCATCTTGGGGCTGACGCAGCTCGACTCCTTCATCACTTGGTCGACGACCAACTCCGAGTCACCTCGGATCTCGAGACGCCGTATGCCGAGCTCGAGGGCGATACGGAGTCCGTTGATGAGGGCTTCGTACTCGGCGGCATTGTTGGAGGCCGAGAAATGCAGTCGGACCATGTGCTCCATGCGCACGCCCAGAGGCGAGACGAAGACGAGGCCGACACCGGCTCCCTCCTTCATGAGCGATCCGTCGAAGTACATGTCCCACGTTTTGTGTTCGATGGAGGTCGGGGGAGTCTGGGCCTCGGTCCACTCGGCGACGAAGTCGGCCAGTGCTTGTGACTTGATGGCGTCCCGAGGGGCGTAGGTGACGTTCTTGCCCATCAGCTCGAGCGCCCACTTGGCTATCCTCCCCTCGGCCTCGGGGTTCTGGATCACCTCGCCGAGTGGATACTTTGACACCACCGTGATGGGGTGGGCGTCAAAGTAATGCCGGAGCTTCCGTTTGGTGATCAGGATAGCGTAGACCAGCTTTTGGATCTGGGGGTAGCGTACCTTGGTGTCGGACAGGACCTCGCTGATAAAGTAGATGGGGCGTTGTACCTTTTGGATCTTCTCGGGCTCATCGCGCTCGACGACGAGGGCGGTGCTCACCACATGAGTGGTCGCCGCGATGTAGAGCAGCATGGGCTCCCCTTCCGCCGGGGCGGTCAGGATCGGTGGATTTTTAGCGATGTCTTAAGCGAGTCAAGGGCCTGCTGCGCCTCGGCGTTCCAGATGAAGTGGTCCGATTTTTTGAGCAGTCGGTACAAGGGCAGGCTCCGTTCCCCGAGTCGGGCGATGAAACGGCTGAGCGCGGCCAAGCATCCCGTGACGCGTTGGACCCCCTTTACGTTCTGGATTGGCCCCATGTCGGTGATGGCAGTTATCTTCTCGGAATTGGCCTCGATGCCTCGTTCCGATACGATAAAGCCGAGGAGCATGCCTCTTGGGACCCCGAAAACGCATTTCTCGGGGTTGAGCTTTACTTTGTTCAGCCGGAGCTTTTCAAAGACAGCCACAAGGTCGGGGACCAAGTCGCCAGTGCGCTTGGATTTTACTACTATATCGTCAACGTACGCTTCGACCAGTCGGCCGATAAGGTCGCCAAAGACGCGACGCATGCATCTTTGGAACGTGGCGCCCGCGTTTTTCAGCCCGAATGGCATTGACGAATAGCAGAAAGTGCCGTAAGACGTGATAAACGATGTTGCGAGCTGGTCGGCCAGGCTCATCGCGATCTGATGGTACCCGGAGTACGCATCGAGAAAGCAGAGGGTTTCGCACCCTGCGGTGGAGTCGACCACCTGATCTATGCGCGGAAGAGGGAAGGAGTCTTTTGGACATGCCTTGTTAAGGCCGGTATAGTCAACGCACATCCTCCATTTCCCATTCTTCTTTTTTACAAGGACAGGGTTTGCTAACCACTCGGGGTGGTACACTTCCCTAATGAAGCCGGCGCTAAGGAGCTTTTTGAGCTCTTCGCCGATGGCTTTGTACTTGTCCTCGTCGTACCGTCGAAGCCTCTGTTTGACCGGTCGCGTGCCAGGCTTAATATCAAGTTTGTGCTCGGCGACTTCCCTTGGAATCCCCGGCATGTCTGAGGGCTTCCATGCAAACACATCGAGGTTTGCGCGGAGAAAGTCGACGAGCGCGCTTTCCTATTTAGGATCGAGCGCCGTCCCGACACGGAGGGTGCGACCATCGTTGGCCACGGCAACCTCCTTGACGTCCTTGGCTGGCTCGAAGGAGCACGCAGCACGCTTGGAGGTCTCGGGGATATCTGGGTCCCTGGGCGAAGGCTCAGCGGTGAGCTTCTTGGACTGGACGAGCGCCTCCGCGAATTGGAAGCACTCGGTTTCACAGGCGAACGCATGCTCAAACGAAGTCCCCACTGTGATGACACCTTTGGGTCCGGGGATCTTCAGTTTAAGGTACGTATAGTTCGGGACAGCCATGAACTTTGCGTATGCCGGCCTCCCGAGGATGGCGTGATACGTCCCAGGAAATCCCACCACTTCGAAAGTGAGGGTTTCTCTGCGGAAGTTCCGTGGAGTCCCGAACGTGACGAGCAGATCGATCTGCCCGAGCGGCATTGCGTCCGCCCTGGGGACAACCCCGTGGAACGGCGCCGCGGATGGCCGAAGCCGGGACCGCGAGATCCCCATCTCATCGAGAGTTTCGGCGTAGAGGATGTTGAGGCCGCTCCCGCCGTCCATCAGTACCTTGTGGACGCATTTCATCCCGAAGAGAGGAGCAACCACGAGCGGGTATCTCCCAGGTTGCGGGACATGGTCGGGATGATCGGAGCGATCAAAAGTGATTGGGGCCTCGGACCACTTTAGGTAGGAGGGCACCACAGGCTCCGTGTGACAAACCTCTCGCCGGATCAGCTTTTCGTAGCGCCTCGAGGGGCAGGCCGCCGATCTCCCAACGATCATCAGGACTGCGCCGTCCTCCCTGGGGTAGCCGTCGTCATCGTTTGGGCCTCTGGCCCCATCTTGGTTCTCGTAGGGTCTCTTCTTCAGAGTGCCGGCGAGGAAGCTCTTCATGAGCTTGCAGTCCTTCAGGACGTGCTTGATAGGGCCCTCGTGGTTGGTGCAAGGCGCCTCGAGGAGCTTCTCGAAGTGATCCTTCGGCATATTGCCCTTGGGCTTGTTAGGCCTTCGCTCGGCCGCCGCCACCATGCCGCCGTCACGTCGCCGCTTGTCCTTCTTCTTTTTCTTGTCGGGTTGTACGGAGGGGCCTTCGCCGGCCGCCCCCGACTGCTTGCCCTTGCCTTGTGGCCGATCGAGGGTCGCGGCGACTGCGTCTTCTCCGTCGGCGTAGTCGGTGGCGATGTCGAGGAGCTCCCGGATGGTTCGTGGCTTCTTGCATCCCAACTCGTGGATGAGGGTCGCGCAGGTGGTTCCGAACCGGAATGCTGAGACAACGTCGGTGTCGGTGGTGTTCGGCAGCTCGGTGCACCGCTTGGAGAAGCGCTTGATGTAGTCGCGCAGGGTCTCGTCTTCCCTCTGGAGGCAGTTGCGGAGATCCCACGAGTTCCCGGGGCGTGTGTAGGTGCCCTGGAAGTTGCCGATGAACGCGTCGCACAACTGCGCCCAGCTGTCGATCTTGCCGTCGGGGAGGTGCTCCAACCAGGTCCGCGCCGAGTCAGCGAGGTAGAGGGGGAGGCTCTTGATGATGAAGTAGTCGTCCTGCGCCCCGTCCGCGTGGCATGCTAGCCGGTAATCCTCCAGCCAGACGCTGGGGTTCGTGTCCCCGTCATACTTGGGTACCGTCGTTGGGGCTCGGAAGCGCGGAGGGACATGAGCGCCGAGGACACGGGGCCCAAAAGCGCGCGGCCCCCTAGGGTCGGGGGACGCGCTCTTGCTCCGGTCCTCACCACTGTCGTAGCGGCCTCCGCGCCGCCTGTTGTAAGCTCGGTGGGGGCGGTGCTCCCGGTGCTCCCGGGGCTCCCGGTGCTCGTCTCGTCGCCCGGCGTCTCTGTTCACCGTGACCTCGTGATGGCATGCAGACTGCTCCTGTCCGTGCTCCCTGGGGCCTCGTTGGCGTGACACGGAGCTTTCTGCTTGTTGAACTGCTGCGGTCTCCAGAAGCGCACGGAGCTGTTGATGGAACCTTCGATCTTCAGGCGCCGCTGGTTCAGGGTGTTCACGGAGCAGGACAGCAGCTGCCGCGAGGTTCTGGGACGCTCGGTTGAAGACCGACGCGTCGTGGGCGTTGTTGTCGATGACGATGTTATGGTGCACCTCCCGTGCGCGCGCGCGGGCGGCCCCTCCATCCGCGTTCTTGCCAAGCTCGCGGTGAAGTCGCCCGCGCTCGTCCTCGAGTTGACGTTGTGCCTCGTCGAGCTCCCGCAGCCGGGTCCGCCGAGCATCGCCGGCGGGGTCATTCTTGGGTGGCGCCTTGGCGTCCTTGGGCGCCGCTTTGTCGCCCGTCGAGCTGCTCGCAGTCTGTACGTCCCCGTCCGGGGTGTGGCACATGAAGCACTCGCGGGAAGGGTCGAAGTTTGGCGGAGCCCACCTTAGTCGCGGGCACGTGTTCTATCCGCCCGTCATGCCCTTGGCGGCTGGAGAGGTAGCGGGGCTGAGTTCCGTCGATGCCGGGGCGACCGCCGGATCGCGTGGCAGACCCGGCTGTCCCTCCGGGTACATGGCGCCGTAGTAGTCGAGGAACTCGTCCCAGAGGAGCTGCTCTTCTCCTCCAACTTGGAGGGCGAGGTTGGTGACCATGTAGGAGAGGTTGCGGAAGTGTTCCTGGGTCGGGCTCCGTCCCAGAGCGGCCGCCAGGTCCCCACCGAGCAGGTCGAGGACGAAGGCGGTGGCCCCCGTGGTGGCGTGGGAGGGCTTAGGCCCCTTGTCGTGGATCGTCTTGTTGCCGTCGTCGCAGGCGAGCTCGGGGCGCACGAAAGTAGCCCCGATGATGGGCTCCACCGACTTGCTGAAGACGAAGTCGAGGGAGCCGAACCGCAGGTGATCGCCCGGCGCCAGCGAGGCGCCGCCGTGGGCCATCCGGGCCCTGGTGAAGTGTCGTGACACGCGAAAAGGCCCCTACCTGGCGCGCCAACTGTCGGGGTTCTCTACCGCCGGCAAGTAAATTTCTACGATCGCGTGTCAGGGTCCGGATGGTGACTCAAGAGACAGGGATTTAGACTGGTTCGGGCCTCTGGAGAGTAACACCCTACGTCCAGTGAGTGCCGATGTTCTCAAGTCCAAGTCTGTAGTAGGGGGTACAAACTAGTCGGGAGAGGGAGAGGGTCCCAGGTCCCTGTGTTCGTGTGAGTGGGTGTTCTGTTCGGCCTGTGTTCGAATGTTCGTCTGTCGTCCGTCCCCCCCTCACCGGTGTCCCTTCGGCCCCTTTTATGGTCTCAAGGGGAGAGGGAGGCGGGGAGGTAAAAAAGAGAGAATTACAATGGGAATTTCGGCCCCGAGGCCTTTAACTTGCGCCGCCTGCCGAGCCGTACGGGGAGCAGGTGTTGACGGAGTGGGCGCCCCGCCGGACCCGGGATCGTACATCCGGGTGGTTGATGTAGATGACTTCTCGGGTAGGCTCTTGGGTAGTTTCTGGGTCATGGTTGACTTGTTCTGGGCCTTCGGGAGTTCCAGGTGTCCTCCTCGGACTCCAGGTGTCGTCCTTGGGCGCCTGGGGTCGTCCTTGGGCGCCTGATGTTGCGCATGCGTTTCTCCCAGGGCTGTAGCGTTCCTGTTCGGATGAGACGGGCGCCACTGTGGCTGCCGTTGGCAAAGGACGGACGCCCATCATGCTCTGGCACGGCGGGTACCAAGTGGGTACGGCACCGGATGGGTCAGGACGGAACGAAACCGAGTAGTCTGGCTGGGCGAGCCGGAGACTCCTCGGAGGCGGAGAACTCCCCGGGCGAATCGGAGAGCCTTTCGGGGGCGGAGAACTCCTCGGGCGAATCGGGGAACCACTCGGGGGCGGAGAACTCCTCGGGCGACCTCCGAGCTGTAGGGGCATGGAGAATCCGCTTGATTTGGGTCTTCGGCTTTTGTTTTTGAGGGGTGGATTATCGTGAGGACCCGGGTTAAGGGCTTGGTTGGGTACCCCTAATCCGGACCCTCGTCATGCCGGCCGGGGGGTGGAGGGCGGCGGCTCGCCGCCGGAGCCGGGGGTGGGACAGGAAGGCGAGGGTGAGTGCATTCTCCTCCAAATCGACTAGCGAACTCCGGCAACTCGGAGCAAGATCAGGCCATGGTGAACGGTAAGGTTAGTGGTTAGGGTTTGGGGTTTGGGGGTGTTTGTGATCTCTGGGTCTAGAGGGATCGCCGGGGAGGCCAGTTGATCGGCGGTGGTGGTGGGCAAGACGGCGGCGGGGGCGCCGCCCGCCGGGCAGTGGGAGAGGCCGNATGCCGCGCGGCACGGGCACAGGCGCCGCCGTGCTCGTCCCAACCGCCGCTGTCCTCCGGCTAGATCCAGCGGGACCGGCGGCCGCTGCTCTTCCCCCTCCCGACCGGCCATCCTGGCGAGGCCCCGCTCCTCAGCCTGGACGGCGACGACACGCGCGTAGGGCTCGTCGCGGACGGCTCGATCCTGGTTCCTCTCAGCATTTCAGCCCCAACCCCTCTTGGCCAGGAGGCGGAAGCGGAAGGAATCTGAGGTGACCTTTTTCTCGGTAAGAAATCCTTCGGCTCCTTCTTGGATTCTTGATCTCTGTTCTCTGGTTCTTTTGGCCTCAGGAATCGCAAGGAGCAGTAGGTGGGATGCTGCGTCTGATTGCGATTCTTCTCCATTCTGAGTAATCCGGTTGGCACCTGCGCTTAATTCCAGTTTCTGTGAGTAATTTATGCATTGTGCAGCGCATCCGAGATGAAATGAGGATCTGTCAAGTGTAGGATTTAGGAAATAACGATTCTACGGTATCAGTATTCAGTAATCCACTCAACGGTGTTCTTGAAAGTTCAGATGACCCTTTCCTTTGTATTTTTGTATTCATATGAATTTCTCAGGGCCACTTCAAGCTATGTTTCCCTTATATTTGCAGGATTGGGTACAGATTGACGTATTTGGAGCTGACCTTTCTGACAGCTAAAGATGAGTGCAGGACATGGTGACACTGTGGCCTCAGGTATCCTGCAATGGTCTTCTATTGCCACTTTGTAGATTGGTGTAAATCCTTGCTACTTCTTTAAAGGAGCACGCTGGAAATTCCGATGTCACAAGAAAATGCTAGAGCTATGTTTACTACTCTCAGGAAATATAAGCTGGTGTCCCATGAAACTCCAGATACTGAAAATGGTGAATCAGTGTTCAGTTTAATGAGTACCACATGACCTGAATATATGATCAAATTGGAGACAAATGCCCTAACTACATGGGATTATCGTTCTTTGCACACACTTTCATTATTTATCCAAATTTAATACAATCCATAATGTACCTTAGAAGAGATTAGATTTTTTTTTCTCTGAATGCATATGTAGCAATTTGAGTAATTTGAGTAATGTTTGCCTTATTAGTGCCCATCAATGCTAAATTTTCATATGGACTCAAGTGCCGTCGCGCCAGGACTCGAGTGTTTCAGGCTGCAGACTTAGATGCTAATCTATCATTTATTTACTCCTATTTTAGTTATACTGTTCCTTTTCATTGTATAGTTTTCTCAGAACATGTGGATATGCTTAATGGTACTATTTTCTGCCACCTTAGTAAATCGGCAATGTAGGAGTTATGTTTAGCAAGGTTATCTTTTGATTGTCTTGGCTGTTTCATAAAACTTTTGATTGTCAGAAATCCTGGAGTACCTCTCTTGAGAGCTTAATTGGTCATCTTGTGATGACAACATTTCAGTTGTAAGATATTCAAGAATACCTGTCAAGGACCGGTTAGTCGGATGTGTTTACTACTTTGGCTTGCTTTCTTGTAGTGTGCATGTGCAGGCACAACGTTCAAGCCATTTGCAGCACGTGCAGCAACGACGGCTCAGGAGGCACTTGTGTTGATCTGCTTGCTCACCTCCTTACATACACGGCGGCCTATGGCGTAACGGTGCCATGGGTGCTGGTGACTAGGTGCCGCCTGCTCAGGATCGAGGACGAATGCGCTCGTGAAGCTTTGGCCTGCTGTGTGGTACCGCTCCCAGGTAAGTTGATCATGAGTGATTTATTGATTTCGAGTGCGAGCTAAACGTCTGTTCTACTTATCCTTTCATTATGAAAATTTCCGTATGAACTTTGCAGCTGTTGGAGATTATCAATTATTGTAGCCGAAAAGGACGAAGATCAAATTAAAAAAAATCAAAGAAGCGAGAAGACTTTGATGAATTGCTTTTTGTTGCCTGGTGTGGGATAATTCATCTTATATTTTTGGGTGTACTTGCGGAATCCAATGCTATGGACAATATAAATTTATACATATGGTGCTTATCGCAATGCAAAATCTATGTTTTTTGGTGTGAAACTTATGGTGCTCTAATTGTTTGTTTCCTTCCCGTAGCAACGCACGGGCATGAACCTAGTATAGATAAAAAAGGAATAGAGAACACAATCTCTCTCTCTCTCTCCAAACTCTAGACACACATATGCACACACGCACATGCAAAAGGGCTCCGACCAATGGCACCCTTCTTCGACCTCACACCCACCACAATGATGGAGTGTCAAATCTTTCTCACTTTGTTGTAATCAGTGCTACAAATTTTGAGCTCTCAAATTTAGGAATATAAGCACATACACCCAAACTGGACGTAGCAAGTTTCCTAAACCAATATACATCCTTTCGCAAAAAAAAAAAAACCCAATATACATCCAGAGTCAAGTACGAAGCTATCCGAACATTACGTGTGACGTGACAATAAATTGATTAGTCGGTGCTACTAAACGCCAACAACAAGTATAATGAGGAAGGTGGAGAGAATGATCAAGAGGAAGGGTGAGAGGCATATAAAATAGATCCTAGATCTTCTCCCTATATGATGATGAAATATTGTACGACCAACTAGATACTATTACGACATTCTTGTGTCTGTCATCTTTACATAAATGGTTCGAGTTGGATCTAATGGTCACAGGCCCTTAAGAGTAGGAAACTCTTTGTGTTGCCTTTGAATACAAAACTTCATGATACCACTGAAGTCAGCTTAGATTCTATGGGTACCGTACTTCCATGGCGTTGGCATTTCTTATTTTCCTTGCTTCCTTGGAAAATGTAGAGTTCTATGGATGACTCTTATATACACCGAATTGTCAATGTTTGCTTCAGTGTAATTATTCAAAGCTAAAATAAGTTACCCTGAACTTAGCAAATGAACTTTATCATTGCCCTTAAGAGAGATTACAAACATTAGCCACTTCAGTTACAATTTATAATAACCAAGCAGCCCAACAAAAGAATTGCATACTGTCGACAAACAACTTCTCCAGAAAGCAACTTTCGTATCAATGCGCAATGCTTTTGAGCACATACCGAGCAAAGGTCTCAGACTCTCTGTTCCTTCTCCTACGCAAAGGAAAAAGGAAAAAAAGAGGTCAAAACATGTTGCTGCAGACCTGCAGTCCTTTCGTCGAGCTTTACTCCGGGGAAGCTTCTTCAGTCACTGCAATGTTGCTTGTTTTGTGCATACTAGAAACAAAAGGCGCCAAAGGACCAAGTAGCCAAGCTCTTTCCACAGCTCTTGTTTTTATTTCCTGTGAAATTGCTTCTATAGCTCTGCACAAGTCACAACCGGGAATCAGCTCTGCACAACCGGGAATTGGTGCTTAGCCCAAGCTATGTCCCAGCGTATAGTGGTAGTCATCTGGGCCTTGCTCAAAACGAAAATTCTGCCACGTCTATAAAAAGAAACCACCGCCGTAGACTAGGGGCCAGAAATGTTTGGACCGAAGAAGGAACGAGCTTTCTCATCAAAAGGAACGAAGCAACCATGGCCTGTCCATGGCTCTGGGGGCCCATTGAGGCAACCGAGATGTTGTAGCTGTTTTTTTTTTTAACTTGCCAGGAGCACTAAACACCCTAAACACGCACAACACACACCCCCGGCACCCCTATGGGGAAAACCCCGTGCGACACCAGCGTCCAAACCATGGAATGGACGGATGGAGGCGCAAAGAAAAGATAAGTTTAACCCTCACCCATGCCATGACTCCCTGCCGTGTTCACGGCGTATGGCCACGCGGCGGCATGTTGCTGCCATGTGGCCACCTGCCCTGTCCTCGCCTCGCGCCTTTACCCCTGCCAGGCAGCGAGGCAAAGAAAGCTCCTCGGTTCTTCCTTTCCATAGGGACGAGCACAGGCGCACGACCATGACATCAACCCAAGGAAAGCAACAATGGCCCGGCCTCCGTTCCGTCCCAAAACCAGCAACCACCACCCAAATCATGCGCAACGGCATCATCATCACACCACTTGGAAGGTGCTACCAGCGGTTGTCACTGTCTAGCGCTACCAGCACAGGGCAGCAGCAGGCCCGTGTGGCGCTGTTTCGCCACAAGGGAAAACAAAATCATGGACTTTCTCGCAGGTAGACAACAAAACGGAACAACCCAACAACCAGGATCACAAGATACCCACAGGCCACAAGCGTGTGCATTATTTGTTAACATCAATCGATCATCCAAGACAGAGATGGAGCAATCACAAAGATCCCCAGGAGCATTATGCACCCTCCAGAAGAGGAAAAATTCCCGAGAACCTTTCCAACTCCTGCAGCAGAACACGGCATCATCCACACCCTCCATGTCCATGGCTTGGTAAAAGTGGTGAGCACGCAGGAGCAAGTGTGACTGACTGCAAACACTCAGCTGCAGGGGAGTGTTGACTGCTGAGCTGAGTGATGGAATTTTCCCTTTCAGGAAACACCGGCCTGGGTGCCTACCTGCTGACCATTCCAGCACATACCAGAGTGCTGGAATACCAGCAAGCAGCTGCAGTGCCATACCTTTCAAACTTTTCAAGATCCATGCATTAACATGGCAAAACAACCAGATCAGACGCTACATTTACATCAGAACCAGCATCAGCAGGTCAACCGTGACGCAAGAAACAGCCAAGCACGCATACATCAGATCACAGCGCAGCAGAAACAACCATGTCGTCATCACTCATCAGCAGTAGTAGCCACTGGTCACTTGAAGAGATCAGCCAAGAGCTGGAGTGCACCGAGGCCCCCGCATTTCCGGCCACGGTTTGCGCAGGAGCGCCGCACACTCGCACAGATCCGGGAGCTGCTACTCCCTTGCAAGAACAGAGGATGATCAATAAGCTCTCCTTACATTGCAAGGTTACAAGATACTACCACACTACTAGCAGTAACATTACAACTAGGCAAGAACAGCAACAGTAACAGGGAAGAACAGCTACTAGCCTAGCACGACACGATTATTAACTCGCTTTTGTTCCAACAACTACTTAGCCGGGAAAACTTAGCATAGATCCAGGGGAAAAAGGGGTAGAGAGAGACGCATCTCTCTGGGCTCAAGATCATGCTGCATGTTAAGCAAATCTGCAGCTGCAGCCGCTCTCTTCCTCTAATCGCCTTTGGTGCCTTGGCTGCTAGATGGTCAGGCGTACACGACGCCGGAGGAGAGGGCCATGAGCAGGATGGCCGCGCGCTCCTCCTCGCCGAGGCGCCTCCTCCGGCGCATCCGCCGCCGCTGCTTGAGCACTACCTCTTTGCCGAAGCCCACCGTGCGGAGCTCCACGGTGACCTCGTCCGCATCGGCCTCCTTTTCCCTCTCCCTCTTGGAGGCGACGGGCTTCTTCTTCCGCTGCGGCTGCTGCTGCTCGGCGCCGCCGGCCTTGTTGGCGTCGAGGCCAAGCGCCTCCCTTCTCTTCTTCCGGTACCGGATCCCGCACGCGTTGCAAAGCGACTGCGACAAGAAACACGCAGATCGGAGCGAATCAGCCCGAAACGCACAGATCGGGGACGAGGGGCGGGACCCAGCGCGGCGCTAGGGTTCCCCGAAATGAGATCGGAGGTCGGATCGGGACTCACCATGGGTCCGCAGGGACCCCCGCGCCAAAGCGGGGTCTTGGTGGTGTGGCACTCGGTGCAGGCCTTGGGCTCGCCGGTGGCCGGGCGCTCGTCCGGATCCAGAGAGCCGCTCCCCTGCTGCGACACAGAAACGGCACGATTAAGACCCGCAACAACCATTTCGACCGCAGATCGAGCGAGGAAACCGCGGATCGGAGCTCACCTTCTCGGCCGTGGAGTCCATCTCGGGCGCCATGATCGGCGGATCTACCACCGCGGAACTGCTCCCCTCCTCCGGCTCCAGCCTCTGTCGGGGCCCCGGCGCTCGAGCGGCGCCACTCCCCTGCGCGGATCGGGAGCTCGATCCGTGTGGGGAACGATCCCTGGCGCTCGGATCTGGCCGCTGGGGGCTGCGGCGGCGGCGGCGGCGGCGGCGGGAGCAGCAGAAGGGTGGGGACTAGGGGTTAGGAGCGGGAGAAGCGTCGAGTGGAGGGAACCGAGGCGGGGGTGATGTGTTGTGGGGGATGGATGGATGAGGGATGCGATGGACGGATGGAAGGGAGCGAAGAAAAAGGGTCCAGCCCCCCAGGTTTTGATCTCAAAATGGAGGAGGGAAGAGAGCGCGGATGTGGAGGGAAACAGAAAACCATGGAGGGAAAAAAATTGGGCCGTATTTGTGCGTTCCCTGCCTCACTCGCTCCGCGGCAGCGCGTAGTAGGGTTTGCGGCGCGAGGCTTTTGAGCAGATCGGGCCTAGTTCTTTCTTTGTTGGTGTACAGAGTTACTAGGCGGTAAACTTTTCGGCAAAAGATTGGTTAAAGTTGGTGGTCAAGTCCAGTGAATCTGAAATGTCTCGATTTGGTGTTTTACAACATGTGGTTTTACAAGATGTAGTGTTTTCCCCAAGTGATTTGATCAAATTTGGAGTTGATGTTCGTTTTCCATAAGAAAATAGAGTGGAATCTGATTGATTCTTGTGCGTTGTGCCTCTCAAACAATTTCCGAACAGTCAGTATCTCAGGACTATGAACTGTGAAGAGATCTCTCACGGATTCAGTCACTGGTTCAACTTGTGTTCCAAGCAAGTCACAAAGACTACTCCGTAGGTATAGCATGCCTGGCCCAGGTACCGGGAGGCGGCCGTCGGAGCTCAGCTCACTGCTTCAGTCCCAGTTCATATTCGACTCCTCCACCTGGCCCCGCCTGCTCACGCGTGCGGCCCAGGAGAGGGCGACGCGACGCGACCGCCGACCGTTGCCTCCCCCACGCCACACGAGCGCTCACGCGCGGCGTCGCCGCACCAGATCAGGGACCAGACCGACACTAGCACCCAAAAAGAGGAAAAGCCGAGCCGCCTCGCTGCGCGGCTCCGCGCACCAAACAGCGGTTTCTGCCGCCCGAGCCCGCTGTTTGCTGTTCCGCCGCCACCAGCCGATCCCGCGCAGGCCGGGTTGGCGGCAGAGCCGCAGGCCCGCGCTGTCCGCCGCGGGAAAACCCTCAATTCCCCCGCCCACGAGGAATTGTCGGAAATGCCCTCGCGCGCTTTGACTGGTCAGACCGCGCAGTCTGGGCTGGGCCCGAGCAAAGCCTCCTTCCCGAAGTATCGTCATGGGCCTTTCGCTCGGTTGCAGGACGCTGTCGATGATGCGGTCACCGGGGGCCAAAACAAGAAGGCCTGAGCGAGCCCCACCGACAGGGCCCAATACCGGCCCGCTGACAGGGCGCGTATAAACCCTAGGCCTATCGGGGATTGGGAAAAACCCCTTTCTCGTCCTCCGTCGCCAAGTCGCCCCGTAGCAACGAGCGGCGCGCGCGATGGCCGGCGGCGGCAGCGATCTCCAGAGCCCGAAGAAGCGCAAGCGCGAGCACGCGGAGGGGAAGACCAAGCCGCGGCCGCAAGTCAAGGGGGGAGGGGACGGAGTGAAGCGGAAGAAGCACGCCGGCGCCGGAGAGGCTGTGGCGAAGAAGCGGCCGGTTACCCACAAGGAGAAGCGCCTGGCTGCTAAGGTATCTCTAAGTGCTCGTTTTGTGTTCAGAACTGGTGGAGCACGGGCTTCGATCGAGGCCGTTACACATGCTTTGCATTTGAGCTGAAATTGGACGGGTTGGAACTGTATCAGGAGATGTCAGAGGCGAGGAAGATGAAGAGGAAGCGGCACTACAGCCTCGAGAAGGTACTGTAGTGCTAGTTTATGTACCTTATATACCAATTTGGGGCTCGCAGCACCTGTTTTCACGTCAGATTATTATTCTAACAGGAGCAGTAAAACTTTTTGTCGCAAAGTGCAACATGACCAATTTGTGGAGTGGTGTCTAGGGTTTATCTCAACAATTAAACTAATATGTCAAGGAGATGCTAGACCCATGG
This sequence comes from Alloteropsis semialata, assembly GCA_004135705.1. Lineage (NCBI taxonomy): Eukaryota > Viridiplantae > Streptophyta > Magnoliopsida > Poales > Poaceae > Alloteropsis > Alloteropsis semialata. The sequence goes on along the minus strand of CM014278.1, from coordinate 66,494,720 downwards.
GCTTAACAAGAGATAATGTTATCATAGCACCAAACATCGGTATAGAATTTAATCCCCTGCAATGCAAACTAACGCTTAAATAGGCACAACCACCCTGTTAGTAAATATTAAGCACCGTTGCAAACTTAAGCACCACCTTTTAAGCACCAAGTTGTGAATGACATGATGTTTTTTTGGGCTAAGCACTCCCATAGTAGACGCTTTGCAACTATCCAAAGTCCAAAACTGAAGATGGTGCCCTATAATAAGACCCCTATATTAATGGGTGCTTGAACCTTGACTGATGTTTAGTAATGAACCTATATGTTTGCCGATCTCAATTCTTTTTTGCTATGTTTACACCTAAATACTGGCAGGAACTAACGAAACTATGGGAAAAGATGAGATGCCATGATGTGAGCAAAGAGGAGAGATCCAAGTAAGCATTGGAATCAAAAGTTCTGTATCTTGTGTTTGTGCTCAAACATTGACAGAATTGGCACCTTTCCAGGCTAGTAACTGCAGCTCTCCAGAAAATGGATGGGAAGTACTTGGATATTGCTGGATCCCATGTTACTGCACGTGTTCTGCAAGTAAGCTGAGCACTCTGCTGTGTATTTTGTTATGTTGCTTGTGTCCTTGATTTGATGATCTGATCACGGTTTCTTTTGGCAGACATGTGTAAAGTGGTGTTCACAGTCAGAGAGGGATGCTATTTTTGATGATCTACAGCCACATTTTCTCACTCTTTCTCGCAAGAAATATGCTGTTTTCCTTGTAAAGAAGCTTATAGAACTAGGTAAAATTTTCTTAACTTCATATGAGGATTGGATCATATGTGGCTATGCTAGAATGTTGCATTATGGCTTCATTTAACCCTTAACTTCAATAATGTAACTCCTGTTTGTGGTTGCAGCCACTAAAAAACAGTTCACCAGTTTCATCTCTTCTCTTCATGGCCATGTTGCCAAACTTCTTCCTCATACTATAGGAGCTGCAGGTATGTGTAATATGTTATTGTAGCGAACGGCTTAAAACCATTTGCTCTTGTCATATGTGTAGAACTGCCAAAATAAATGTTTGTATGACACTTAGATGCATGTATTCCTATGTTCTATATGATAAGAAATAAAAATAAATCCATGTCCGTACTAATATATATATCCTCTCTTTCAGTTGTTGACTATGCATTTCAGCGGGCAACGCAACCTCAAAAAAGACAGTTGTTATTGGAACTGTACTCCACTGAGCTTCAGCTGTTCAAGGATCTGACTGTGCAAAGTTCCTGCAGGTTGATACAATATGCATCCTCAAATCCCGGCCTTATATTATTAAAGTTTGTTTTTCCTTTTATTATCTCTGAACACCTTGTCAGCTGTGATAGGTAAGCATGTCTTAACCCTGCATTAGTACAAAATTCTCAACTTATAGGGGAAATCATTGCGATTATGGTTATCGTTATGGCAGCTATTTTTCTTTAGATACGACAGTTCCACGGATTCTTTTTTTGTGATAAACTCTAGTTCAACTCCTTTTCAGCTTGTTAGAGACAATTTCCAAGCTTGGATTGCAGAAATCATCTGTCCTGCAGTATATGACAATTGAGATTCAGAAAATCTTGGAGAAAGGCACTGTTGAGTATTCCATAGTACACACAGTCATATTGGAGTACTTTACAATCGCAGATAAGGTAATCATATTGTATGGTGTGTTCTGCATTTGTTTAGGCTGCCTGCCCCTTTTCTGTGAACTTGTTCTTCAGTTTATCACATTGTAATCTGTACGTGTTTTTTGTAGGCCTCTGCCTTAGATGTGATTCGTCAACTTATTCCCCTTCTTACTCAAGGAGCATCAATCATAGATGGAGATGAGCCATCAATCGCTCCTGAACTACCAAAGAAAACAAAAACTAAGAAGAAAAGGTTGTCTGAGCCACTTATCGTTCGGATCATGCAGACAAGGGAAGGATTAAAACTAGCAATTAGTTGCCTCAAGCATGGCAGTGCAAAGGTACATATTTACTAACCTTTTATGTACATGTTCATATTATGTCTTAAGGTCAATCACCTTCTGCACTAGTATCCGCTCGTGTTTTATTTCTGTGCTGCTGTAATATTGTAAATTTTGTGGTGCTTGTATAATTCATGTTGATTTATGCGCTACACTGTACTCATTACTCCTTTTTGCGTATTTGTTTTCTACTGTATGGATTATCTTGATAAACAAGACTGAATTGATATGGCAATGAATTACAGGACAGGAAGAAGATTATTAAAAGTTTGAAGGGGCACATTATGAAACTTGCTTTGAATGATTTTGGATGCCTAGTAAGTAATGACTGTATTAGCGATTGTTTTCGCTCTTAAATTGGGCAATATTTTGTTTTCTTGTGTAATTTGTAAGGCGGCTCTCCTTTTTCTAGAAAAGATTCAAATTCGATTTGTCCTTGCCAGTGATATGGATTTACCCTCAGTCCTCTGCTAACAATCTCTTTTGCCTCCAGTTCCTTATCAGCATTATTTCCATTGTTGATGACACAAAGCTTGTTTCTAAGGTTGGTTAGCTCCTGTATTTTGCTTTCTTTGAGAATCATGCCTCTGTTTCAAGCAATTAGAAATTGCCAACACTAATAGTTTTCCTTTGGCGTGGTAGATTGTGATTCAAGAGCTTGCAAAGAATTTGAAGCAACTCATTTTTGACAAGGTAATAGTTTCCCTTTGGCCGAATGGTTTATCTTTATTTCTTTTTTTGAAAGCTAGTGCACATAAGACAATTACTAATGAGTCTCTTTGCTGGAACAGAATGGGAGACGACCATTGCTGCAACTACTTCATCCTCTTAACTCACGCTACCTGTCTCCAGCTGATCTGACTTGTCTGAGCTACAATGTGCTTTCTCTTAGTTCAAGGGAGGCAAGTTAGTTGCTCTTTTACCTCTAAATATTCTGAAGACAAACACATGCTAAATATTTGCTGCTTCTGGTTCAGGGTGAGGCATCAGACAGTGCTGCGGAAGTTATATCGGAAAATAAAGTCGATGCTGTGACTGATAAAGAGCCTGATGATTTCGAAGGCATGCAGATTGTGTCTGAGAGCAAGAAGGATCCATCACAAAGGCGACATGAATTGTTGATCAAAAGTGAGCTTGCCGAGGTGATGCCCGTACCTATTTAACAAGAGTGATTTTGGGACATACAGCCTTATAATTCTTTTAAAAAGCACGCTAATTCTTGTGACATGGGTTAGATATAGTTGTAGGCAACATAATCACAGAACCCTGAATGGTCAGCATACTCTGCTCATTAGTCACATAAACTCCAGTCCTAGCATGTGCACTCACTAACTCTCCTGATGATCAAGATAGGTAAAAGGTAAATTCTCTGCAGTCATAGACCAACCGCAGTAAAAGGTTATTGTGTATCCAAAGGAATAATATAAGTTAATACCCTACTGTTTCTAAAGTTACCAGTCAAGCTGATTATATTTGTGCCATAGCCATTCTTATGGTTGTGCTTATCTGGGTGGAAATCCATTTTTTGTGTTGTACTGGAAGTGTACTTAATAGTGGCACTTGGTGCAACTACCAAATGCCTCGTGGTGAATATGATGTATTAGAGGTTACATTTACTCCAGTTGCAATCTAGTTCTGAACTCCCAAGCTTGAATTTTGCCTAATTATTTTGTTTTTTATATTTGTTTGCAGGCTCTTGTCCAATCTTGCATTGAAAATGTTGGCGAGTTACTTCGATCAAATTTTGGGAAAGAGTTATTATATGAGGTGATGTCCTATGTCATGACTCCATGCAGACGATGAAACCTGCTCTATCCATTGTTTATAAGCTATTATGTGCTACTGCTTTTGGCATCATGACCTTGATATTTATTTGTCTTTATCATGGTATAAATCATTCTTCTATGGTAGTTCTCTGCCGAAGGAATTCTTTACCATAGCATTAATTTGTAGGCTAACCATTTTTTAACCTAACAATTACCCTTGTTCATTTTCATGACTTGGTAATTTTACGTAGAAGTCCTAAATTTGACTTGACAAATGATGATTTTTGTGGACGATGTTAATCTGGCTATGTTCTCTTGACAAATGATGATTTTTTAAAATGATATAAATGTACCAGGAATACCTATATATATTTCCATACAAATCTACCAATAGATTTTTTTTTTAGTCTTGCCCTTATTTCCCTTTTGACTATTCAGGTTGCTGTTGGTGGAAAAGACAATGTTTTGGAGGGCGTCACTGATAGGATCCACATGTTGCATGATGCAATAGCTTCTGATGCAGCCCAGCCGAAGACAGAAGATACTGAACATGCCTTTGAGAACTTCTTTTCCAGCCGTGTGATCAGAAGAATGGTAATTGACTGTCCAGCATTTGCAGTCACTCTCTGGAGAAAGTCTCTTAAAGGGAACTGCAAGATATGGGCTGAAGGGCACAGGTACTATGTTTTACTTGTTGATACGATTACATCTACAATTGCTTCCGATACTTGTCCGTCTAAATATTACATATTTTGGACGTCTTGTTATTGCAGTTCTAAGGTGGTTGCCGCGTTCCTGGAATCTTCAAGTTCTGAGGCAAGGGATCTTGCAAAACCTGAGCTGCAACCACTTGTTGATGCTGGCGTTCTGAAAGTGCCGGACCATAAAACTGTGGAGAAATGATTCAAGCTCCGACCTTTTTGCATGGGCCATTGTTCTTGTGTAATGTGCAAGTTTTGTCACCTGAGGACGTTCTGCCGACGATTTGTTGTGATTCGTTAATCGTTAGAAGCGTATGCCAGTCTTTTTGTACCCTAGATAGGCAAGTAAATCGGACCCGGTACTTTGCTGTAAACTCAAAAGCTCCTTTTATTTATTTTTGCACTTGACGGGTATATGATTCTGTTACATGAGTGGTTATTTGGTCATTTTGTTCATGTGTTGTTCAAACAAAACAAAAAATATGAGCGAGGGGGTGGTTGCTCTAACCATAAAACTTCCATTAAATTACGCACAGCTGAGCAATTTCAAAAAAGGTTTCAAAAAGGAAACCAGGTTGATATCCCGGATTCCGAATTTTATCAGTACGCTCAACTTGTGAAATGTATCCTTCGACTGCTGCTTTTCGTGTGTGTTCCGTACTTCTGATAATAAAAAAACAATGTATGTTCTGTACTTTTGACCAAAAAACAAGTTTGAAAAAAGATGAAGGAGTATGAATTTGAACACTTCTTTCTCGAGATGGAAAAGAAGGAAACCCAAAAGAAAAAGAAAATGTGCCCTTATGCTAATGCTGAGTTCACCATGCACGGTCTGTTCTTGCCGTGCACTCTGCTGCCGCCGTCCTGATCTGGTACACAGGCGACTCGCCTCCGGCTCTGCCTCTGCACCACCTCTGATTCTGGTTCTGATCCCCTCGCCCAAGACGCTCCTCGAACCTCCAGAACTCTCTGTTGGAGAACGGCGGTGCCGGCGGTGGGCGCACATGCGGGTAGTCCGGGAAGCGGCACCGGTCGGAGGGGTCGAAGAGCGGGAACGACTGGCGCCGGCGCGCGCACGCCGCGGCGTTGTTGGCCCGCAGGCAGCCGTCGATGACCCGGCACTCGTCCCGCAGCCGGTTCTGCACCTCCCGCAGCGCCTGTGCCGGCGCGGCGCGGGGCTGCTTGCTCCTTGCCGCCGCCGCCGCCGCCGCCGACTGCGCACCGGCCGGCGCCCTCTGCTTGTCGGCCGTGGCGCGGAACCTGCCGCCGGCGGCGGGCGACGACCTGGAGGCGTGGCGTTCGTGGCACGCCGCGCAGAAGCTGGCGCGCCGCTCCGCGTCGAAGGCCCGCCGCCGCGCCTTGTCCGTCAGGCACGCGTGCGCCTGCATGCATGCAACCAACCGTGACACACGCTGCGCATCAGACCAAGTTCATTGCTGCTAGTAAATGCGGCTAGTAAAAGGGCGCGTGAGCTCGTCGAATTCGAAGCGAGCGCCTGATCGCGTACGACACCCGGTGGCATCGCATCGCATCGGATCACGATGGCCACGTACTACCCTGGCGGCACGGGCACCTCCATTAACACCAGTCGGGCAGCATGAGCTGTATGGAGAAATTGGAGATCCGATCCAGCACGGTCACCTCCATGAGTATCGGATCGATCGTAACAGACAGCAGCAGCTCACTGATGAACTGCAGATGGAGTCATCTACTGCTGAGTCTGAATATCTGAATAGATTTTTAAAATGCCAGTGGTTGATGGGAAGGCACGCTCGAGACGGCAGCATCGGAAAGGCGTGAGAGATTCGAAATAAAGCATCACGAGGATTGAGAAGGGGAACCGACCCGATGTACGAAGAATTTAGAAATGGAGAAGAATGCGCATCGAGAGAGAGAAAGCAGTGGCACCTCGGAGACGATCTTGAAGGCGACCTCCGCCTTGGGGTGCCTGTTCTTGTCCGGGTGCAGCTGCAGCGCTGCATGCGTCCACCAAAGCAAACGGATCGTTAGTTAATAATCATCCATTTGCGTCGACGCTCGACAAAGCAACCTCCACCCAATATTTCCGATTCGGTGCCATGGCGGCGCATGCCTTACCGAGCTGCCGGTACCGCCGCCGCACGGCGTCCTCCGACGCGGCCTCGCCGATCTGCATGCCAATGCCATCCATAATCACCAAAGGGAGGGAGCAACACGCGGCGGGTGCGCCGTGAATCGGAGGGAGCGGAGCGGAGCGGCGGCGCTACTCACGGCGAGGACGAGGTACCAGTCGACGAAGTGCGGCCTGCTGCCGCGCGGGGAGCGGCGGCGGTGCGGGCAGGACGCGAAGACCGCCGACGCCGCGCACACCTCCCGCGCCGCCTGCGCCTTGGCCGCCGCCCCGGCGTCCGCGTCCCGCTCTCGGCCCGCGCCCGCGCCCACCATTGCTCGATCGCCCGCACCGCACCGCACCGCAACTCAACGCGACCGCGTCCAACGACACTAGACGGCGATCCTCGATCGGCGGCCGACGATGGCAGCGGCCATGCACGCGCGCGCGCGGCCTCAACTCCCCCAGCAGTGAGACGGATCGATGGAGCGAGCCGAGCCCTTCCCTGGTGGCGCGGCCACACGGCCACGGCGCGCGCTAGTAATAGCGGGCGGGCGCATGCACGTGCGCACGTCACGTACGCGCGCCGTGCGTGGCGGTGACCATGACCCAGCGAGGATGGAGGGCGAGGCCGGGGTGGTGGCGATTGGCGAACTGGCGATCGTGTGTCCTCGACTCGGAGCAGTTGGGGCGACAGGGAGAAGATGACAAGTTTCGCGTCTGGGTCTTGGGTTGGGGGAGATCGATGGGTTGGGTTTGCGGGGATTGCGGGGGGGACGGTTTCGAAACGGAGAAAAAGGCGAGCAACGGAACGGAGGAAGCCGACCCATTCCGCTCTTCAGTGTTGTTCACGGTCATCGAGATCGAGAAAGAAGCAAAGGAGCGGTAGGGCCCACGCGTCAGGTACTCCTTTTTGTTTCACCATACCGTACGTGCGTTTTTTTTCTTTTGGTTGAACTGTGTGTCTTTTCTCATTCGATCGATCGATCGAGAGATCCACAGCAAAATCATGTCACAAAAGTCTAAATAATGCGACGTCACAAGCTCATAATACACGTTGCCAATGGCCACCACGAACATTGCGAATGTGAGCGATCGATCTAGTATGTACACAGAGCTGCGATGACCGGCCGGGGCTACAGGCTCTGGTGCGTCACGTCGGTGAGTTTTTCAGGGAGGGTGAATGGTGTTTTCTCGGATATCTTCAAACCGACGAGAGGCTACAGGCTCTGGTGCGCGACGTATAGCGGAGATCCTGGATGATTATCATAAGGGGTCTGGACAGTTGCTGAATAAGCATAAGTCAGCTATCTTCTTCAGTTCTAATACTGAATCCGGGTGCAAGGAGGAGATTCATTCCATCCTGGACATACCAACTGAGGCCCTGGGTGAGAAATATCTGGGTTTACCAACTGCCATTGGTCGATCGATGGACGGGGTTTTTGATTTCATTGGTGATCGGATTAGGAACTCGGTGAATGGTTGGGGTGAAAGGCAAATGAGTTGTGCTGCAAGGGAAGTACTGTTGAAATCAGTGGCACAGGCCATCCCAACTTACTCTATGAGCTGCTTCAAACTACCGGCCAAGTTATGTCAAAGAATCACTTCATACATATCCAATTACTGGTGGGGGAGTTCTATTGACAATCATAAGATTCACTGGCTGAAGTGGTCAAAGCTTACAAAATCGAAAGGTGATGGTGGCATGGGTTTTAGGGAGATGAAATTGTTTAACCAAGCCCTGCTCGGGAAGCAAGGATGGAGGCTGATGAGCAACCCAGAGTCACTATGTAGCAAAGTGATGAAAGGTAAATACTATCCCAACTCGGACTTTTTGAATGCCACGAGGAGAAAGAGAAGTACAATGACTTGGCGGTCAATCTTACATGGCCGTGACATATTGAAGAGAGGGCTTATTAAGCGAGTTGGTACTGGTTCATCAATTGATGTGTGGTCTGATAATTGGATTCCCAACACTGTGTCGATGAAACCCATTGTCAGGAAAGATATGGCAACAGCTGTTACTGTAGCTGATCTGATAACGGAACAAACACGGGTGTGGGATGTTGACAAATTGAAGGAGAATATGAGTGTGATGGATGTTGAGGCTGTTCTAAAGATCAAGCTGATCTCACACCCGATGGAGGATCTGAATGCTTGGGCCTTTGAAAGGAATGGCGTGTACTCGGTGCGTTCTGCATATAAGCTGCTAAAAGACATTCAAATGTCAGAAGCTGATCATGCGGAGGGGGGCACGGCAAGTTCAAAAGGTCCGGGGCAGTGGTGGCGCCACTTGTGGAAAATGAAAATACCGCCGAAAGTAAGGATATTTTGGTGGAGAGCGATACATAGCTTCTTACCGGCCAAAGCGGTGCTGCTGCGACGCCACATTGCGAAGGAAGGTCATTGTCATGACTGTGGACACTCCTCTGAATCTATTTTCCATACCATGTTTGAGTGTTCATATGCTCACAGGTGTAACACCCCAGGTGTTACTTAAGGACTAAAGACATGTCATTAAGGACTAATGAGGAGAAATATAAAGGAATAGGACATTAAGAGCTACTCAAAGAGCTCCAGATCAACTAAGGGGTAATTTAGTAATTCTCAGTGTGAGGACGTTGACCAAGTCAACCATCATCAAGTAACTCTCAAGTTTAGCAAATGACAAAGTATACTTGGATTGCTTAAGTTTGAGTAGAATTCAAACTTAAATGCTTGAATTTTTGGTTAAGCTTTCAAAGCATGAAATGATGAGGATTAAAACTTTAAAGAAGCTTAATTATGGAGCAAAGGCTTAAATGTTATAAGTGAAAATAATGGAGTATCAAAGTACAAGTATGGGACTACAAAGTAGAGCAAGAATGAATTCCATATTTGATGATTTGGACTTCCATTTGAGGAGAAATACCAAGCTTATGAGCTAAAGAGTTTTTATTTGAGCCAAATTAGCCCTAGGGGCATTTTGGTAATTTTGTCACCTTGGAAGAGTTGACCAAGTCAAACTTGGAAATGGACTCTAAATAGTAATCCCTTATCAAACAAGTTAGAATTTGGTAAAGTTTGAGAAGAACTCAATTTGAAAGTTTGAATTTGGATGAGTTCAACTCATGTGATGATGATTTTGGTCCAAATTCTTGAGCTTATAACTTTCAATCTAGAAGGATTTAGCCCAAGGTCATATTGAGAGAAATGTAGCCCTATGTTAGGACTACAACTTTGGTATTTGGAGATTCAAAATTTTATGTTTGAATTTTGGAGAAAATTTGACCTAAAGGTGGCAACTTTCAAAAGGGTAACTGAATTTGCTGAAATCCCTTGTTTTAGCCCAAATTCAGTGCAGCATAATTTGAAATCTAGGAAGAATCAGCTCAAGTGCATATAAGGAAAAAGGTAGCCCTGAGTATCATCTATAAGTTTGGTATTTGGAGTTTTTGAAGTTTACATATGAAATTGAGAGTAATTTGGAGGTAAAGATGACAGCTTTGAAAATGATTCACAAATTCAGCATTTTTGTCCAAATTCCTGGCTTTGTAACTGTTGTTTCACTAAGATTTAGGCTTTGATGCTTACAGGAGAATTGAAGCCCCAAGTTTCAGCTACAATTGTTGTATTGGGAGTTTGGAGTGTTTACCTTTGAAATTTGGAGGAATATGGAAGTGAACTTGCGGGCTTGGATGGGTTTCAGAGCGTTTCAGAGGTGGATGCAGATTTCAGCAAGACAGTTCGGGCCGGCGCGGCGTGGACACGCAGCTGTTCGCCGTCGTTCGTCAGCAGGGCCACGCGCCGTTGCGGCCGGCGTCCAGTATGCATGAAGCAGCAGAAGGTGGCCTGCGTAAGCGGTGGGTCGAGCTCGTTAAGACCCAGAACCGACCATCCTTATCCTTCCTTTTCCTTTTCCGTTCCTGTCTCTGTTCGTCGTCGCCGGAAGCCGCTGCCGAACCAAAATCCGTCACCACCCAAGCCCCTCCGTCCAATTCCTCTTGCCCAGAGCCTCCCTAGTTTGCAGTCTTTCCTTTTCACCAGTTTGAGCCCGAAGCCACCCAGTAAAACCACCTTATCATGGTCGTCTTCAACCTCCGGTCGCCGCCAAGCCGAGCAAGCATCTCCGCGGTGAGAACCTCCCTAGCGTCGTCCTTGTCGTGTATAGATAGCGTAGCTGTGCGTTCTACGTCCGGGCGGAGCTAGCTGTGGTATCTGTGGTCCTAGTCGGTGCCCCAGTTGGTCGGAACGCGTGCGTCGCAGTGGAGCTCCGCCGAGCCATGGCCGCCACCGGTGCTAGCCGCCTAGAGACCTTTTCCGCTGGGGTTTAGGGGTGAAGCAGCTCGGCCTCGTTGTGCTGATGCCTGTAGGATAGTTCTTGTCCGGGTTGTCGCCGCCTTTTAGCCGACCGCCGTGCGCCGCCGTGAGCCACCGCTACCGCTCCCGGAGGCCACCGTCGTCGCTGGGTGCTCGCTCCACGGGGAGGGGCTAAACCCGTAGAGGAGCGCGTAGGGATGTGCCGTATCATCTGTAGGGGATGGCGTTCCCTAGAGGGGTTCACCGCCGGCGAGAGCGCTCGGTGAGCCGCCGCCGCCGTTGCTTCGGTCGGTCGAACCGGACCGAGCGCGTGCGCCCGGGTAAGGAGGAAAGGGAGGTTGGGCCGGGAGACGCCGAGCAACTGGGCCGGGCCGGTCAGCTGGTGGAGAAGGAAAAAGAAAGAGAGAGAGAGAGAAGGGGAAGTGGGCCGGGCCGCGGATCAGCCCAAGAGGAAGAGAGGAGGAGCTTTGGGGCCGGGCCCGCTTGTAAGTGAGAAAGGGAGAGTAAGGGCTGCGGGTTAGATAGTACGATCTTCCAGGGGGTTTTGTGTAATGTGGTTTAGGTTTTAGTTTTTAGTTTTTAGTGTTAGTTTTAAATAGGTTTTAATTAGTTAAATTCATAATAATAATTAGAATATTTATTTAAATACCTTTCTTTTTGGTATTTAAATAAATAAATAGGTTAAGTAATAAATAAAAATTTGGAATAATGATTTATAGTGAGAAATTAATAATAATAAATAGGTTAATTCTTTTATTGTTTAGAATAATTAATTAATACTTTTAAAAATTATTAAAATTCTAGGAAAAATAGAAATAATTAGGGAATAATCTGATTAATAGTTTTTCAGTATATGCTTGCAATCTAGTTTTACTCTTAGGTTCTGCATGTGCTGAGTCTTGCATCATATCGTTTAGAAGGAAAAGCTTCAGGAGTTGACTTCGTCAAGCTTCAACCGGAAGAACACCAGGAGCCAGACGAGCTGGAGTTGAAGCTAGAGCCAGAGTCTGCTGCTGCTAACACTAACCCTGCAATTGACTAAGGCAAGCACCGGAGCATCCAAACCTTATTTTGAGTACTATTTCATGTATTACTATGGTATTGCATGCATTACGTGCTAGGAATTGTGTGAACTGTTGATTGCATAATCCTTCCTTGATTAGGGCAATACTAGATGTCAACCTGATCTTAGTGAAGCTTAGTATGCTTAGATTCCTCACAGTTCCATCATAGCATTAGTGAGCTCAGGCTTATGCTCTATCATCTGTACTTAAGGTTATAAGAATGAAATGGAGGTCGGGTGTGAGGGTGAAGATTGGGAAAGGAGTCTCAAGCTAACACCTCACCTCGACCGTTTTAGGATTTAATGTTGTTTACCTGGGATCAAGCTTTGAACGTACTAGTCATATACCGGAGATTCCATCCGGTGAGCTGATGTAGCTGTGGTTGCTCCTAGACTTGAATTGTGGCTCGCTCTTCTCGCGGTGGTAGGTGGCAGGGACGTGGCCGCAAACTCACACGTCGGGTTGCTGCCAGACGTGGGGCCGGTGTGGGGGGGCGTCCCTGGGTTCGAGCGAGGGCAGTTCAGGTCTTGGAAAGACCATAGTGAAAGGGTGCTTTGTGTGGACCACCCGGGACCACACAACGCGTATGACTAGGTTTTCCCCTGCAGGGATAAAAATTGGTCCGGATCGCCGCACTTCTCGGTATGAATACCGCTTGATCGCTGCTAGACACTAGAGTAACAAGTTAATGTTGATGATGCTTATGAAACCTGAGGCTTGCTTAAGATCTACATGAGTAATTTACTTCTGCTGCTAATCTAGTCCTTAGGTAATCACTATAATGGCTAAAACTCTGAAAGTTTAGGATGTATATTAGTAAGCTTTTGGGCAAAAGTCTTACCTATCCACAGCCTCAAAGCCTTGCATGTCCTTGTGCGTCTGTATTTATATGTCTATGTAGACGGGTCAGTCTTGCTGAGTACCTTTGTACTCAAGATTCTATCAATGTTGCAGAAGCATCAGCAGAAAGCTCAAAGAGCAGAAGATGGAGCTCCAGAAGATAGAAGAAGAGGCATGTTACTGAGCCCAACGTGTTTCTTGTACCCTTGTCTTGATAACTAGATGAGGTTGTAGCATCTCGGAGTTATCCTTGTTATGACCAACCCTTGTTTCTTTTGGAACTCCTTAGTAATTTTAACCTGCATTTAAGTTTATTTCTTATAGTTGTAATAGTACTCATCCTTGGCATTTATATATGTGTTCCGTCTTTGTCTGTTGTGCTCCTATGTGGTGCAATTCTAGGTATGTGAATTGTGCCGGATTTAAGTGGATGTTTCAGATGTCCTGTGGGCATCTGACGGACTACCGGGTTTATGCCTTCTGAAGTGCGTAAGCCGTGATTGTCAGTAAAATGATGATCCGACGCACTTGAGCCGGTCTAAGCTGGACGGTTCCGCCACAACAGGTTTTGGGAATGCATTAAGGAAATGACAGACCTGAAGCCGCCTCGACTACACCCTGACACATGGGCGAAAGACCTGCTAGTAGGGCAGCTCTGTAAGGCCAACGATGCGGTCTTGTTTGCCTGCTGCTGGTCTCTGTGGACAGGGAGAAATAGGAGAAGACATGGCAGCGAGAGCTGGAGTCCTTATGCTGCTGCAAGGTTTGTCACAAGGATGGTAGAAGATGTCCTACAAATTCATCAGAAGGAGGAGAGGACACTCGGGAGGGAGGCGCCAAGATGGAAACCGCCGACCGCGGGTTATCTGAAACTGAATACTGATGGGGCTTTTGATGGCACTACTTTCAAAGGTGGAACAGGATCGGTGCTCAGGGACCCGACTGGTGGATTGATTTGCGCTATGGCGAGATGGTATGAGAACCTGGAAGATGTACTTATGGTGGAAGCTTTGGCGATCCGTGATGGCCTAATGATGGCGAAGGACACCGGAGCAAGGAGAATTGTGGTAGAGTCTGACAACATCTCGGTGGTAAACCTGATGAAGACACCAGATGGAGCACGCTCAGTCTTAGCGAGTGTTTGGCATGATGTCAACGAGCTTGGTAAGGGTTTTGATTCGATTTCTTTCAGCTATGTCAACAGGGGAGCAAATGGTGCAGCTCACTGCTGTGCAAAATTTGCAAACCCGGCTGATAGCTTCTGTACCTGGGAGAGTAGCATTCCAAACTTCCTGTCGGATGCACTCTCATATGATTGTAACCCTGCCTTTATAATATAAGCTCGATTCATTTGCCCTCAAAAAAAAAAGATGACCGGCCGGGGCTGGATGGACTACACTCTTGTCCTGTTGCTCGTGACCTGGAAGTGTCCAAGGTTTTAGGTAAGCCAGCCCGGGGCGAGCAAAAGTCATCGTGTCCTTCTGTTTCTGGTTTCACCGCTGTGGTGATGACAGTCAGTATGGCCCTGTTTAATTCACGTCACTTTTTTACCTCATACTACATTGAGAACCGTGTCAGTTCATTTTTTCTCTCTGTACACGCAACCCAATGCATACAATTTTCACTCTTTCATACGAATTAAACAGGCCCTATATATATTAGTCCTGGTTTGGTGGATGGACAGATCATCAGACTGCATTTGGGACCATGCTATGCTCTGATCTGCTCAGCTCTGCACTGGGTGCTCAACCTGTCCGCGTGACTCTGTTGGAATTCTTCATTCCCAAACAAAAGCAACTTTTATGCGTTTTGGATTTCTTCCGGCTCCCAATTGTTCACACGGTCTAGTTTATGCCCTAGTGAAAGAATGTATATCGGCTGCAGGAACCAGCAGCTTTGTTCAAACTTTGCGTCTTGGTTGCCATCCCCGTGCGTGCATCGTTTGGAGATTAATCTACGTGTGGTAAGAGGGTAAACGTCGTACTAATGACGACTAAAAAATAGATTGAGAATTGTACTTGAGGTTTCTTGAGCCGTGAGACCCTGACAGCAATGTCTCGGCAGCCCCTACTGCTTGACAAAAAATAAAGGGTCAAAGAGAATGCCTTGAGACTTTCAACTACAGAGTAGGCGCCTCACCTACGGCTACCAAAGTACCAATGCAGGTAGTTTGTCCAACACTCGTTGACACGGTAGCTCCTGGGTACAGCCTGAATGCAATCAGATTCAGTTTAACAAAAAGAACTGTAAGTTCAGGGTCGAGAATAGTCACCGTCTGTATTACCAAATCAAGATGCCCTAAATACAGAGGTGTCCCTGAAAAATCCCTCTGCTACAAACCGGGCATATATTGGACTTGCAATGCCAATCAAATCAACAAAGTTCGGCCTTGTTTAGTTCGGTTGAATTCGATTGAATGCACTGTAGAAAAATACATTGGGAATCGAAAAAGCAGATAGGGGGCACGTTGTTCAATGGAATGTCTTTTGGTTGAATTGGAGGGAACTAAGGCCTTGTTTAGTTCGCTCGAAAGAGCACCAATTCGATCAAAAGCAACACATTGAACTACGTGCCCTCTCTCTACTTTTTCAATTCTCAAGGGAATCTGCTACAGTCAATTCGATCGAATTCGCGCGAACTAAACAAGCCCTAAACAAGGCCTTCATTGCTTGGCCCAAGCCCTAAACAAGGCCTTCATTGCTTGTCGTTGGGGCCAAAAAAGAAGAAGAATCCTCTCTGCGTTCGGAATTTTTTTTTGATTTTTTTTACGATTTTTCAAAAATAACGGTTGGATGACAGAATTTACAATTCTGTCATCCAACCGCCGTATCATTTGGCTACCGCCAAATGATACGGCGGTAAGGGAAGCTAACCGCCGATTCATTCGGCGGTTAGAGAAACCGCCAAATAAACCGGCGGTTAGTATTAACCGCCGGTTTAAACGGCGGTTAAATCTAACCGCCGAATGAACCGGCGGTTCCTCTAACCGCCGGCCTGCGGATGAAGTAACCGCCGTTCCATTTGGCGGTTAGGCTTGCCGCCAAATGGAACGGCGGTAAGAGTTTTTTTTTTCATTTTTTCATTTTTGCATTGAAAAAGCGGTTTAATTTGTATGTCGCACCGTAAATTTTTTAAAATGCTTGCGAATGAAGGAAAACGAATAATATCACAAACAAGAAAGTACTGAACATGAAAAGTATAATACAACATCCAGTACACATAATCACTCGAGTGTAAAAAGTAAAAAACTAAATGCGGCCTCGCTTGGCCACCTTAGGCCTGACCCTCCTGGCCGCCTGCTGCGCGGCCCTCGTGTGGTGCGCGGAGTACGTGAGGGGGTCAGGTGGCGGTGCCTGCCGACTCGGGCGCCCTGCATCCGCAGGAGGCGGTGTCGCGAACGGTGGCTGCTGCGAGAACTGAGTAGCAGGTACAGAGGGAATTTGTGGAAAAAACAGAATAAGATAAACATTGACATAGACAAAAGTAATAGAAATAAAATAATATAAAAAACATTACATAATAATTCAGAAGTTACAATAATTAAAACAATAATATTAAAAACATAACTTGGAGTAAAAACAATAATATTTAAAAAACATTATTCAGAACTTAAATTACATAATAATTCAGAAGTTACATTACATAACTAATATTACACAACTTATTTTACCGAACTTATAGAACTAACATTAAATAACCAATTCGTGAGAACTTACAATACAGAACTTACAGTACCATTACATAATAATTCATAAGTTACATTACATAACTAATAATACAATAATTGCAACAATGGAAAGGTAGTTCTAAATGAGGCCCTCAGGGGTGCCACGGCCACGACCAGCGGCCCTTGACGGAGGATTTGAAAC
Organism: Alloteropsis semialata; assembly: GCA_004135705.1. Lineage (NCBI taxonomy): Eukaryota > Viridiplantae > Streptophyta > Magnoliopsida > Poales > Poaceae > Alloteropsis > Alloteropsis semialata. Next base: position 66,478,103 of record CM014278.1, on the reverse strand, counting down.
CACATTTGATGACCCGCCGGCATCGCTTGGATCATAATACGACGTCGCAGTGCACTTCTTGTATGTGTGCCCAACCTCATTGCACTTAGAGCAGATACGCACGTCTGGACCAGCTTCAGATCGATCCATGTTATTCCTAATGCGCTTCTTCTTTCGTCGGCCACGGCCTTGCTTCATTTCTGGATCAGGATCTGGGATATATGTTGCATATTTCCCCGGGTTGTTGGTGAAGGAGCCTAATATCCCATAGCCATATACTTCAAAACTCCAGGTAGCCATAATGGTTTGCTTGAAGAAGTAGGGAGAGACGTAAATACGGGGCTGCAGTCCCCCAGCTTCATAGCAGGCAGCAATCATATGGGAGCAAGGCTTGTGCAGCAGCTGAGGCTTCTGGCACGTGCAAATGCAACTATCATTCCTGAGAACACACTCTTGTGTAACCCTTTCCCGTCCGGCCACCGTCCTCCCTTTGTCCTTGCAACGAACCTCGAACCACCATTCAGCTGAACCCAGCGGATACGCACGGTGCAATAGAGCCTTCTTCTGCTTGTCATCCATATACTCGGTCATCTTGTAGCCGTACATCAATTGGTTGTTTTCCATGGCAGCCGTAGCCTTTCCATACCGGTCATGAAAATATTTAATTGTGCGGTACACGAAAAACTCTATGATTCCCACTAGGGGGAGACCCCTAGCTCCACGAAGCACCCAATTGTAAACCTCGGCATAATTTGTAGTCTTTATACCATGCCGGGCACCTCCTTCATCATAGATCAGTGCCCATTTTTCTTTGGGCTCATTCTCAATCCACTGGCTGAAAGTCTTAATTGCACGACCCCTTCTCCTTCTAGTCTGCTCAGTGTCCAACCCCACATCCTCAAGAGACTTGGGCTCGTCTGCTGCATTTGTCACGGGTTTTTTTGCCAGCTCTTCTGATTGTTTCTTTGTAAGGTCATCTAGTTTCTTCCAGATTTGGTTGAACTTCCTCTGTTGATTCTGGCTGCATAAGCGCTTGAACAGCTTCATCAGTGCCTTGTTCTTGAACTGGCTATGGAAATTTGCTCCCATGTGACGGATGCACCACCTGCTCACGACGTCGGGCCATCGTGGTAATGTCTGCCGCTCGGTGCTGCCATTCTTCATTTCTTCAATTGCCTGCAGAATACCTTTGTGCCTATCGTGTATGACACACACGTTTGGCACATCCCCCACAACCATACTCTTCAGCCTCTCCAGAAACCAATACCAGGTGTCTCCGCTCTCTTTCTCCACAAAAGCCAAGGCCAAAGGCACTAATTGATTGTTACCGTCGCCGGCAACGGCGGTGAGGATTGTGCCTTTGTACCTTCCAGTCAGGAAGGTCCCATCAATGCAAATGACTGGCCTACAGTGTCTGAAAGCCTTAATGCACGGCCCCAATGCCAGGAATGCCCGCTGCAGCACTTGCTTCCCTGGCCTTAAGACAGAGGGGAAAGTCTTAAGGTCATAGAAGCTCCCTTCATTTCGTTGGCATATGGCGTGCAGCAAAGCAGGAAGGTTGTCATATGATGCTTCATAAGTCCCCCACTTCATCTCGAATACCTTCTGTCTCGCTCTATATGCCTTGCCGTAACTAATTTTGTACTTGAATTTCTCCTCGATGGCACATATTATAGACTTGGGCTCGTAGCTTGGATTATCAATGATCTGTGCATACATCAAGTTTGCCACAAAACCAGATGTGAGGTTCCGGTGGTCTGTGTCCAGCTGCTCAAGCACACATGTGTGATCCTCGATTCTGGTCACCTCCCAGTAATGATTCCACTTTCCACAGAATGCATGAACCCGAAAAGGACACCCTTCTGTGACGCAGCATATGTCATAGACTTGTTTGCTGCTCTTAACAACCCTGAACTCCCTTTGTAAACACAAAGTGGACTACTGTTTGATTGCATCCTTCATTTCTTCTGCAGTCTTGTAGCACGAACCCAGGCAAACTTCGTTGCTCCTGTACTCCCAGGGGACTTGTTGGCCTTCATTTATCGTAAGCTGTGAGAAGTCATAGTTCACCCAGTTCCTTGGCACTTGCACCTCCTCGGCCTCGTCATCATCCGACCAGTCCTCCTCAAAGTACTGCTCATGCTCTGTGGCCTCCCTCTCTGCCTCCAAAACCATCTCAGGAAAATTTTCTGCTTCATCAAGCTCCCCCGATGGTTCAGGGGGTGCGTTGTCTCTTTGTCCGGCTGCCGCTTCTTCCACTTGTTCACCTTCCTCCCCAGTAGCATCTTCAAGGTTTTCCCCTCCAGCATCAACTTCTTCGTGCACTTCACTGCTGGCCCCAGCCTTGTGGAAGGCTCGCACAAGCAACACCAGCGGCATACCATGCTGCGTACATAGTGTCACATATGACCTCCAGTTTTGTCGGATGTTTGGACCCGGCAGTCCACACAGGGTAGCCTACGTGGTTGATTTGTTTGAGGGACAGATCGAGGATCAGAAGTCGATGGTAACACAAGACGCAAGGATTGAACAGGTTCGGGCCGTCGAGATGACGTAATACCCTACGTCCTGTGTTGGGGGTGATTGTATTGCTGTGTATGAAGTTCCTTGAAGGATCTCCGTAGTTGGGTTCTGTCCTAGGTTTCGTAGATGTTGTGTATGATCGTGGGTTGTATCGTGTTCTGGAGGGGGTCTCAAGGCGCCTTATATAGTCCGGCTGCCTTGAGTTACAAGTCGGCTAGAGATCGTAACCTACCCGAAATACAAGGATTCGATCCTATAACGATTACAGATATCTTTCTCTATAATTCCGGCTAGCTTATCTTGATCTCCGAGCTTCTTGCGGGATACGCCGTCTTCTTCCTTGCCGCGCGCGCCGTCGCGCCCATCCGGTTCGCCCGACTGGTGGGCCTCCCGACTGGTGGGCCACCCAGTCTGACAAACCGATCCAGTTGCACTCGGATTGGGCCGCCCCTTGCTGGTTGGGCCAATTCGCCTTCTGGGTACCCCTGGGGGTCTACCCCCGACAAGTTTTGGGTTCCTTGAAGCGCAACAAGTTCCCAATATGTAGTTGCACTTCTGTTCATCACTGCCATCACTGATAGGTCATGCTGGGTTTCATCAAGTCCAAATGAATGATAAAGCCACTTTGTTATTGAAACCCAATTTCTCTCTGCTGCTCTAGCTACTTTTCTGGTGGTACAACTAAAATCTGACAGGTCTACCCCTTCAGGACCATATCTAACTTTCCCTGATCCATAGAACAATTGGAACCATAATGGTTCAGACATGCCTAAAACCAAACCAGGACAATAGGAACAATTAATAAGATTTTCTACTCATAAAAAACTTATGCATAATACACTCGTATATCAATAAAACTCTACTGTAAACTCTACTATAAACTCTAATATAAAATCTAATATAAACTATAATATAAAGTCATTACACTAATATAAAGTTTAATATAAGCTCTAATATAAAGTCATTACTCTAATACAAAGTCTAATATAAAGGCATTACTCGAATATAAACTGTAATATAAAGTCATTACTCTAATATAAACTCTAATATAATGTCATTATTCTAATATAAACTCTAATTGAAATTATTATCTAAATTGTAATATGCATAAAACTCTAACAGAAACTCTAATATAAAAAGATATAAACTGTAATGTATAGTCTAAAATGCATAATTACATTATATATAAAATTGTGGGGTAAACTCTAATATCAGTCCATCTAATATAAAAAGATATATTAATACATATCAAATATCACTAAAAGTAATGACTCTAACTATCTCTAATGTCACTAAATATAAGGTAACTCAAACTAATGTCACTAAATCTAATATCAGTAACTGTCTCTAATAGTTATTTCAGTAACTAAGTCTAATATCATTAACTGAAAAATAATACTACGATTTAATACTGTATAAACTAAATACTAAAATAATTACAAAGTCATAAATCTACCAAATTGAAGTTACAACTACGAGATCGGATTTTACCTCAAACCGAAGCGCAGATCCGGCAGGGCTTCGCCGCTGATTCTTCCTCTCCCTAACCCTCCTCTCTAACCTTAGTTTTTCTTTTTTCTGATTTAGAATGAATTTTCAACCTTGATTTCGGCTTATATAGAGGTCCTACCCCTAACCGCCGAATGGTTTGGCGGTAAGGGGATCCCGCCGTGGATCCGACGGCGGGAGCCTTCCCGCCGGATCGGACGGCGGGGCAAGGGGCGGGATCCCCCTACCGCCAAATGGTTTGGCGGTTAGGATGCCGGGCCCACGTGCCGACACCTACCGCCAAACCATTTGGCGGTTTGGTTGCTCATACAGTTCAAACTTAAATTTTAAAATTCAAACCGCAGATTCAAACGGCGGTTGCTCTAACCGCCGAATCCTTTACCGCCGTATCATTTGGCGGTAGCCAAATGATACGGCGGTTGGATGACAGAATTGCAAATTCTGTCATCCAACCGTTATTTTTGAAAAATCGTAAAAAAAGAAATTAAAAAATTCCTGCGTTCGCTTTGGATGCGGCCCACTGAAAATAGGTCCACATTGTCCGAGTCGCGCAAAATCTTTGCCGGCCTTAACGGCGGCGATCCTCTTCCCTCGCAGCGCACGCCACGCCAGTCGCTCAGTGAGCCAGTCCAGCCCGATATCGAGTGGGCTGCGCGCGTTTCTTCTTGTACGTTAAATCATGTCGGCCCAATGTTACACACCAGCGGCCATCCTGGCCCCACAGAGCTTGGTCCCACAAGTCAGTCAGAATGTGCGTGAGGAGAAAATGTAGGAGGGGGAGTTTCTGACCAGGCAATCATTTGTTCCGCTCTGTTGATCCCTGATTCCATGTCGATCTGACCAATAGACACCCATGTGATCCACGCTGTCCTCCCGGCCCCACCCGTGCCGCATGCGATAAGCATCTGGAGCTCGCTAAAGGCGTGCGTTCCAATTGCAGATTTGTACCAGGTCGTTTTCATAAAACCGACGCTCATTGGGACTTAAGATTTGTTACTGCATGGACTGGACGGCAGCCTGTTCGCTTGGCTTATCAGCCATCAGTCAGCAGTACTTCAATCTCACAACAAATCAGCACCAGCCACCAGCCACCAGCCAGCCAGCAGTACTTTTCTCTCACAACAAATCAGCACCAGCCACCAGCCAACCGAACAGGTTTTTGTTGAGGCAAGGGGGTGAGAGCTGTTGGAAGCAACCTTTTATAATTTCTGCATTTTTTACTATCTGAATTTTCAAGAACCGACTGTGTTGACCCTCAACTGTCACTCCAAGGTCCAAGCTCACTGGTGTGATCCAAAGATATACATTTCTTTAAAATTTAGCTTTAACACATGCCATATTATCAAATTTTACTGTGATTTTTCTAATTCTGGTCAGATTAGCAAGAGTTTATTGAGGCTTCATGCCACTTCAACAATATTTGTTTTTGAAACGTGCAAAACTATCATATCCACTTATCGAGTCACCATGGCGTAGTATTGATGATTACGATAGGACCAATCGTGCCGTCCATTTCAACTTTGAAAATCTTCCTATCAGCACCTTGTCGCATCTCGTTAACTCTATAAACACGTATCACTTCCGGATCAAGCTACAATCAATCACCACCATTTGCCCTCAGGAAGCTGATGATAGTTTTTCCTTTACAAAAACCATTGCTGACAAAATAAGCCTGCCTGGCTCCCTTGCAAGTTGCAGAATTTTTACAGATCGGCCCTTTGCGAAATAAAAAGCGTACACTAATCCTCTCCCCCATCCTCCTCTTCGTCGCCACTCCAATTTCGACTTCAACGCCTCTCTGGCGATCGCCCAAATCCTTCCCACTCCTCCCCTCCCGCCCGCCGCGAATCCCAAGGCGCCTCGCGCCGCCGGGCCCCGATGCCCGCCGCCGCCGCCGCTGTGGCGGCGGCTGCCGCGTCGGGCGGCGCGCTCCTGCTCTACCTGCTCCTCACCTGCCGCCCGCAGCCGGCGCCGGTGGCCGAGAGGCGGAGAGAGGAGGACGAGACGTCGCCGCTGCTGTCGGGGTCCGGCGCGGCGCGGGGGAGGGACGCGGGGAGCGACCGCGAGGAGGAGCCGTGGCCGGACAGGGCGCCCGTGACCTGCTGCGAGGCGGCCACGGTGGCCGCGCGCACGGCGCGCCGCACGTGGGAGCTCACCGTCGGGCGATGGGGCCTTCACGGCCTCGCCTTCGGGATCAAACGCCACATGAAGCGTCAGGTGAGAGAGATTTCTCCATTTTGCTCACTCGAGTGTGTCATGTACTCTGCTTCTTCTGCGCGTGTTTTGTTTTCGTTTGCTCTGCTTTGTTATTGATTGGATCAAAGCATGATTTGACCAAGTGCTTTCAAAATTGAGTGATCACAAAGCTCAAATAGCTACGTACGTACTGTCCTGTTGGCTCCAGTGCTGAAGCCATCAGCTAGTTGCTTTCAGTAGAATGCTTCCGACTTTCCGTTTATACAATTACTGGAAGTGTTTGTGTAAAGTCTGAGTATCTGACTGTTTTAAGGTTTGACTTGCATTGACTTGGAAGACATTTTTGGGATTTCTTTACTTTTGGGTCTTGATTTTTTGAATTATTGGTCAGTTGCTTGCCTGTATACGGTTACTGCACTAGGATCCTGGCACTTGCCTCATCTCGATCATAATGACGTGTTCAGTACTTGAGCTCATGTTATGGTCGGTATTGCATGTATGGCTAGAACTAGAAGTTGTCGATCTATATTGTGACCATAGCATTGAGGGTGTATAGCAAATGGTCTCATTCTACTTGAGATAAAATGGAAGCACACATGTATACCAATGATTCTTTTACCTTCGATCATTTCCATAACAGATCCATTCACCTTGTAGATGGATCTCGTTATTTGGTCTTAGGTGTTCATTCTGCATTAAGGTCAACATATTCTGCCAATCTGCCCTATGTCTTTGTGTCATACACTCATACTAAGTCATTCATGTCATAAAGAGTCAACAAAACATTTAGTCAATGATTGGAAATCAGATAAATACGTTGTGACTTACATCTGAATTATCTTTTTTATATTAAAAATGTGGCTGTAATACAATGCTCGCTGAAAGTGGATCAACTCTGCAACCTGTTTGCTTCTGTATTGCTCTCTTGTACACAGTTTACACATAGGCAATGGAGGAAAGGATAAGGTTACTTATTTTGATCGTGTCACTTCAGGGTAATTTGCAACATGAATATAGTGGAAATGATTGCCGTCAACTTAAAGGCCATCAGACGCATTCTGAAGTATCTTCTCTCCTTGAGTACTTGAAGCTTTGCATGTTCTTCTCAAAGAAATCTTTTTCAGCATTTCTGAAGTTTGGTGGGTACAAACAAGAAGACATTCTCATTCACAAGGCTAGGGCGAGGGTGAGTAAGTATCACTGACCTTAGCTTGCGCATAAGGTCATAATTAACATTCAGTCCCATATGTAGTTGCAAGTATCTTATTCTTGGTTCGTTGCTTAATGCAGCTCATGCAGCCTTCTTTTGCACTGGTGTGTGACAAAAGGACCAAGTGCTTCCTGCTTTTCATTCGGGGTGCTATCAGTACTAAAGAGCGCCTGACTGCGGCAACTGCTGCTGAAGTTCCTTTTCACCATATTGTTATAAGTGAAGGACAGATCAGCAATGTAGTTTTAGGGTATGCACACTGTGGGATGCTTGCTGGAGCTCGTTGGATTGCAAGACTGGCTATTCCCCATCTTCATAACAAAATACAAGAATTTCCTGGGTACCAAATAAAGGTAATTCTCACTAATTCATTGAGTGTGAATGAAACACATAGATGTCCGTCATGCCGCAGTTTATTATATCCGAATACACCAATTTTTGTCTACTCTGCTTGTTGTTGAAAGTGCTGATTTGCAACTATTAGCTGTTGGTGATTGATGCACTGTATGAATAGTTAAATTATTTAAGCCAAGGCCACCTTTTTGTGAAGAGGTAGAACTGCTTTATACTGATGCCTTTCATATCATCTATGTTCTGACTGAAACAGATGGAAACTTGCACTTGCTTTGGTTAGTTTGTGTGGAAAATTTTATATTGAAGGATGGCCTAGATATGCTGGTATGCTTTCAGTAGAGCTTTATTGAGGTGCCTGATAATGTGGTTAGGGTATGTACCTCTTAAACTTAATGAATTCGTCTGGTGCTTTGGTTCAAATTGCTGTATTAAGCGCATTAGTGCTGTGTTCAGATAGTAAGCTTGTATTTATTAGGTATTGTGGTATATTTTATAATCATATTAGATGTCAGTATTTCTCTCCGAACCATGTTTTTATGTCTAAAAGTGATATAATCCAACATGGTGTTATCCTCTGTACTAGGTCATTGGGCATTCAATGGGAGCTGGCATTGGAGCAATTCTGACTTATATTCTCCGGGAACATTATGAGTTCTCATCCTGCAGGTGTCTAGCATTTGCTCCTCGTAAGTGAAATGTACAATCTTTCAGTTTTGTTAATTCTGAACATGTGATATGGAAGTTCTTTTATTGATAGTTCTAAGCCCCTGTGCTGGCAATTGGTTTTTGTGTTTCAAGTTGGCTAGTTGGTCTTTCAGTCTCTTTCACTAGTCTTTCTCTGTTTGAATGCCATAAAGTAAGTCCCTACACAAGATTCTCATCCATGCTAACTATTTTATGGAAATTTATTCCTGAATTTGCATCGGTTAGCCATGATAGTGGAGGACATAATAAAGAATTTTGAGCAATGTCATTGCTGAACACAGTGTTAATGAAACTACATTTGACTGTGGGATGTATTCTATTTGCTATACTGAGAAGTGTAGAAGTATATTTCCTTCGTTTCAAATGATTTCCAGATTTCTAAAGTACAGTTTTTATTTCAAAAAAAAATCTAAAGTATAGCTTTTATTCCATTTTTTCTAAAGTACTTTTTTGTGTTATTTAGCTGCCTGTATGACATGGGAGCTGGCGGAGTCAGGCAAAGATTTTATCACTTCTCTTGTCAATAGAAATGATGTGGTACCAGCATTTTCGAAAGTTTCTTCTGAGAGCCTGCGATCTGAGGTACCCTTATGGAAACTCTTTGCGGCAGCTTATAAAGTATAACTGGACTTTAGCTGACACAGATTCCTTTAGTTGTTGACGAGTAACAGTACTAAAATACTACAAATTACTCCTCACGGAACATTCTTTTTTCAACCTTACTCGTTTTCTGATGTTACAATATGTTTTAGCTTTACAATTGATCTCTCGTCTTTCTACTGTAGGTGATGGTATCATCGAAGCTTGACGATGTGCATGACCACTTTCCCCATGGTTTATTTGCCAGTATTAGTCAGCGTGTTACCTTCTTCAAGTCCCATATGCTATCCATCTCTCATTCAACAGGGAAGATTGCTGATCATGACTCTAGTATTTCTGAGGTATAAAATCCCCCAAAGGCTCTGGCTTCTACACATGAAATCCTTATGGCTGCTCTGGTTACTGGAATCACCAAGTAATTAGCACAATTATATCTCTGTTTTTTCTATTTTGAAATAAAGTTATATATGGCACATCTTGAGCCCTGCACAAATAATCTATGAAATTACTCACCCAGGGTTTTGAATGTAGTAGAACTGTAGAACCATTTTTTTTTTACACTTGACTAGTAGTACAAGTTGAGAGCCACTGAATCTTTCTGGTGTGCCGTCCCAATCACTACCAATACCACTAGTCCACTTGCAACTTTGGGTCTGCAACTCTTGTGTCTACTAGTATTTAGTAGCTTGTACATATTGGTTCCGGTGATTATGCTTTCATCGACAAAGCAATCATTACAAAAATATCCTGCGCAAACTTCTCACTTCTGCCAAGTGCATTTCTGCTTATTTTCTGAGTTTCCTGGGATGCCCCTTCTTTCACCAAGGCAACCAAACTAATGTGAATATTAACTTTAGTTGAACCACCCAATCAATATTTTCAGACGGAACTCTTGAGTTTTCTCATTAAAAATCAGTAAGTGACAGTGGTAATTTTTTTTGCGGGGAGATAGTGTGAGCATGCTGTAAAACTATAAAGACCATTATATTTTCTTTTGTTTGGAGCTAGAATTATGATTTTTGAGAACTTATTCCCTCTGCCATGCAGCCTCTGCTCAAAGATGTGGCAGATGTCATACCGCCTGCAGCAAATGGACACAGCATTGACTGCAGCGGGCAACGAGTTATTACCTCTGAAGAAAGGGTGACGCTAGTCAACAATGAAGATGTTACCTGTGTCAAGTCTGCTGGTTCAGGCTTCACATCTCAAGAAGATTCAGATAGCAATGGAGCAATGGACACTCAACAATCATACTCACCAACAAGTGATGAGAAAGAAACTCTGAATCAGAACGGCCCTGGAAATGATAAACAGAAAGAACCGATTTCTGCCAGCGGTTCGCGCCAATTTTTCCCTCCTGGGAGGATCATTCACATGGTTGCATTTCCCCCGCCGGACTCAAATCCTGGTGAGGGCACCAGCAGCAATGAGATCATCGGAATTTTCGAAACTCCAAGAGATTTGTATGGGAAAATAAGGCTCGCGCCGAATATGATTAAAGAGCATTACATGCCTAGTTATATAAGTACAATGGAATCGTTGTTGGAACAGCTTCAGAGGGACGATGACTATAGTGTATGTACTACATCAAATGACGTGTGAATCATTGTAGAAAACTCAGCTGTGATTAATCAATCCAATTCTTTTTCATTGTGCAATGCCGCTCACATTTCTCTCAAATCGACTGCATGATTGAACCTGATTGTAATATTTTGTGTCGTGCTTTACTGTTTCTCTCACCGGCTTGATGGCACATTATGCAATGCAAAAAATTGTTACTGGGTCAACGTGGGAAACATTTCGTTGACCTCGTGAAATGGACGTCCTCCGTACGCTTGGCTCCTCCTCCACAAGCTGCCATGCATGCATGACGCTGCGAATCCTCTCGACCTCACGCTACAAGAGATGAAGAGAGCGCCACCTCAAAACAATTCAGGAACTCCCTTTCGCTGCAAGACATTGCTCGCACGGGATCGACATGGCTGCCTCTGGTGGTGCTTGTCTTCGCTGCCTCGTCGTCGTCCTCGCCGTCTCCATCTCCGTGTGGGGCGCGGCCGCCACGGTGGACGTCAAGGAGACGTGCCAGTTCACGGCGCACCCGGATATGTGCGAGAAGGCGATGTCCAAGCTGGTGGGGTCGCCGGAGGGGGACGCGGCGCCGGCGCCGGCGCCGACCTCTTCCTGAGATTATTAACTCGCTATACATTTGGCGATACAATGCTGTAACTTTGGCGTTCTGTTGTTTGGCTATCCAAGTCGCTGAATGTCTTGTAATAAATAGTTACAGTGTGAACTGTTTGATCAACTCTTCTTCTTCTTTTGTCGTTCATGTGAGTAGAGTATGTGACATGTAGTCCTGCTTTTTTATCTTCTTATGCGTTGTATAGAAAAGGACTGGATATGAAATCTGAAGGAAAATAGAGTAGCAATGGAAGCTCAGCATCTTTGAAACTCATGTGTTCTTGTACACAAAATAAACAAATAAAATTAAAGATGAGCGACCTGCGTTCTTCATTTTCGTCTCAAACGGGCGCTCCGCCATGACCTTAGCTAGAAATCAACAAGTGTAGGAGAAAGGGTCTTGAATAAAACTGGTAGTCCCTCCAATCCTCCAGTCAAAGGCTCTTGATGTTCTGTACATGATAGCATGATACATTCTCCATTGTGTGCCTTTGATCACCACCGCTTTCCATAAAAAAAATATTTACAAGGTCAAACAGATTTACCAGGTTATGAAAGTATTTCTAATGACAAATTTGTATCTGTTATTTTTATGTTCCAAACTAAATACACAAAAGTTTCTAAAAGTCAAAGTTTCAAACATTGATTGGATTTTATTAAAATGTCGATGATTTATGACTAGAGCAAGGGAGTATATGGCTCAATACAAATATAAAGGTAACTAAATTAAACAGTAGGTTACATGACAGTATGCAGTTATACAAAAAAAATTGTACTTCTGTCACCAATAAGTGACAGAAGTACAATGTTTGTAGATATATGTGCCTTACAAAACAGAAACTTGAAGAGCATCTGTGCCAAGGTCTGATTCAATTCAAATGATTTGTACTAGTTTATATACTCCTAGGGAGAAATTTCACATCAACAATGATCGTGCAATTTCAATGCCAATGATCTTGCAGAAAGATCTTGTAAACTAGCTAAAAGCAACAAATAGCAGTGACAATTTTTTTGAAACGGAATAACAATTATTTAAATATAAACTTTAAATTAGAAGCTGTAGCATCATGTCACACGCACGGGGCACGGCTATATATATCACCAGTTTCAACCTTTAATTTGAAGCACCAAGCAAACAGTTCACCAACGAAACAGAACAACAGAGTAAATTTAGGTCTTTGAAAACAGAGTAAATTTAGCCGGTCATAGATGAAGCATTTGCGTTGACCGCTTGCCGTGGACGTCGTCCGTACGCTCGTGCTCACCGTTCATGCCGCTGCAAACCTCTTGGCCTCACGCTACAAGAGAGCACCTGGAATGAATTAAACGCTCCACGAGACAAGGATTTCGCTTTTCCTGTATGCCATCGCCCGCGCGGATCAACATGGCTGCTGCTTCCGTCCGTGTCCTCATCGTCCTCCTCGCCGTCTCGATCTGCTCTATCCGGCGCGCCGCCGCCACGATCACCGTGGAGGAGGCGTGCATGCAGTACACGCAGGAGCCGGAGCTCTGCGTGAAGGCCCTGTCGGCGGCGAACCCGGAGATGAAGGCGGCGGCCCTGCAGGGCGGCCTGCCGGGGCTGGCCGAGCTGTCGCTGTCGCTGGCGGCGCAGTGCGGCGCGGAGACGGTGACGTTCGTGAAGGGACTGGCCAACATGCCCGGCGGGATGCCGCCGCAGTGCCTGGAGGACTGCGTGGGGAGGTTCCAGGCGGCGGTGGCCGCGCTGCAGCGGTCCAAGATGGCGCTGGAGGACGCCAAGGACGTGCCCGACGCGAAGACGTCGCTGTCGGCGGCGAAGACGGACGGCGACAAGTGCATGAGTGACTGCTACAGAGTAGAGGGCGGCGGCGAGGTGCATATCGTCGACAAGATCAGTGACCTCAGCAAGATGTGCTCCATCGCCCTGTCCCTCACCGACGCTTCCGTTCACAATCGCACCGCATGAGAAGACGATGTTTAACCTGTTATATAGTCCCTCCGTTGTTGCGTTTCTTGTTCCACGGCACTCCCTAGTCCGTACAACAGCGTAATAAGGATCAATTTTGTGTTATCGATGAATTAATTGTACCCCTTCCAGCGGTTTCAAAATATCGTACGTTTTATTTGAACGTCGAAACTGTTACCAATAAATACTACTTGGTCACTACTAATTACTAATATAATATAAACTGTATGCAAAACTACAAAGTCGTAATCTTGAAATCACTTTTCGAGTCCAATTTGCATATATGCACCACATTGAGAACAATAAAATTATTCAAAAAAAAGATATATTCAAATCAAATGTTAAACATATGGACTACATCTATCGCAATCTGGTTACCCACGCTTGTGCTTCATTGGTTTCGGGCCACGTAATTTGAGAAAAATCTATTTGCAACTCGCGCTTTGGTCATATGGTCTAGAACATGATGTCACAGTTAGTAAAAGAAGGGACGGGCAGAGGTGGGGTACCCTCCCTCTCTGATTTCATCTTTCCCCTCTCCTACTTTTCCTCTTATCTCGGTGGGGCTTTACGATTTAGGGGGGCTCAAGCCCCCCGGTTGGATTTGTGAGTCGAAGTCAATGGAATCGATGGGAGGTAGAATATACCGGTGCAACAACAAACGGTGTCCGTATTGCAAATCACCCCTCCCACCTCCCTTGAGTGCACCCTTGGATCAATATCGTGTGGTCCAGATTGAAGTTTCCATAGTTTGCACGGAAGGGTTGGTTTGCACCTGATATGTTCCCTAGTTGATGGTGGTATCAAAGTGTACCTTAAATGTGTCGAGTGGCACAACAACATAATATGGGCTGGACGTATATCCCTGTGGTTTGCTCTAGTGATTGTAAATGACTTTTGGATTTGAGACTTGAAATAGTTTCTCTGAATCATTTCTTGAATCCGTTAACCAATGTGTTAGGGACAACCAATTCAACACAATAATACCCGACATGAATATATTTATTTTAAAACTTAACATTTTGAATGAACTAGTCAACATGTTTAATATAGCAATTCAACGTTTTCAAGTAATTGTTGAAGTTGCTTTATTCGAAATGTCGAATTGGATTTTATATATTGGTGAATCAAGTTTTTTTTTATGTAATCGGAGGGGGAGAGAATCCCCCACCTACTTTATTCATCTTGGCCTAACACGGCCTGTGTCATGGTTACAAATTTTGGAGGTTACATTGAGTTTCACATTGCCGCGGCTTGGTGAATCAAGTTTTAGAAAAATACTGAATGTATAGAGGAGAGAAACAGTGAAATTTGGAACTTCGCCGTCTTCAAAAGTGGTCAGAATGCTAAAAAAAATTAGGTTTCGCTACTTTGCCATTTTGTGTTTTTTCACTCATTTTTCCATGCAAACTTGCCATGATTCCTTTGAACGGATATACGCCAAAAAGGAGCCGGCGGAGTTGAGACAGTCGGTCCAGCTGCATCTCGGATCCCCCATGCGGCCATGCCCTCACGCCATGCACAGTAGTTGCATTGACTCGCAAATCGCTCCTGGCCGCAGGTGCGTACGAGACGGTGGCGCGGCCTCCTCGGCGGCTCCAGCGAACTAGCTCCATCCGCCGCGCATATATATATTGTACTGTTGCAAATGCCAGCCGTACGTGCATTAATTCTGTTTCTCGCCGGCCTTCTCAGAGAAAGACCCAATAATCAATTTCATCGATCGTACCGGCACCGGTGATGGAGGCGAGATCGGCGATGAGTCTGTACTGCGGCTCCCTCCTGGGCGTGGTGGTGGCGCTCTTCCTCTCGGCGTCCCTGGGCACCGGCGCCGGCACCGGCACTGGCGGCGGCGTGGACCTGAAGGAGTCGTGCGCGGCGACGCCGCAGCCGGACGCGTGCATGCGCGCCCTGCAGAAGTACCGGGACGCGTCGGCGAAGACCACGCCGCGCGAGCTGGCGCAGGCGGCCATCCGCGCGGCCTCCGACGCGGGCGCGGCGGCGGGCAGCTACGCGCGCAGCGAGATGGACGTGGTGAAGGACAACGGCATGTGGCAGTGCCTGAACGAGTGCGCGGAGGACATCGAGGAGGCGCTGTCCCACCTGGACGACTCGGAGGACGACGCCAAGCTCAAGGAGGTGAAGCTCTTCCTGGGCACCGCGGAGCAGGACACGTGGAACTGCGACCAGAGCTGCAAGGCCGCGCCCAACTCGCCCGTCAAGACGGCGCTGCTCGCCAAGAACAAGGACTTCGAGGCCCTCATGGCCGTCGCCCTCGCGCTCATCAAGCAGGCATCCGGCGGAGATTCGTCCAAGCCGTGATACAAAGTTAACCAAGGCCTCGTCCAAGCCGTGAGACAAAGTTATATATCTGTTCGTTGTAGCCTTTCATTATGGTATCGTGCATCCGTGTCATTGTTGCAACTTATTTCTGTCCTGACATGTATACGTAGGTGATTATTGGTGTCTATATAGTTGTTCATTGTGTAGGTAATTTTTCTGTGACCACATTTTGTAGGTAATTATTATTATTAGGAATAAAAACATTAAGCTTCATGCTTGATAAAGTATTTTTATATAGTTTTTCCCTCCTGAAACAAGAGCTTCTTTTATGTGTGATTGTTTTTTGAGCAAATTGTTTTCTTTTATTTTTTAGAGTTAAAGGGCGAGACGCCCCAGCCTTATCAAATATAAGACCACAGCATTCAGTTTAGTTTACAGTCCAGAACGGCGATACAACGCCAGGCCTCAGCCAAACAACAGACACAGAGCCTCAAACCAACAAAGCTCCACCACAGAAAACCAAAAAACGATTACATCCCAACTACAGACCGTACCACAACTCCAAGAGACTCCTCAAAACGCATATTAGCTTCTCCTTCAATGGCGCCAGCATTCTTCAGGAAATTCGCCATGTTCTCCACTGCAATTGCGGCAGCCTCCAGGTCTTGATCTTTTTGTATCCAGCTTCCCCAAGGTTCCTCGATCGTTAAGGTGGACGTCTTCAAGCTCAAAGATTCCATCAGACTGCTATTACCTCTCTTGTTTAGTTTGCTAACCTCTCTGGCCTGAGTGCCAGATGTTTCAGATGCATCAAAGCCTCCATCAAGGCCTCCTTGTGTTGATTTGGACACAAAATTATCCAATTTTGAGCCAATCTCCACACATTCAGTAGCAGCTTCTGTGTGCTCTGCCAAGAAACATTATTGAAACAAAGATCATTCCTCATTTTCCATAAACCCCATAGAGCAGCAGCACAAACTATATTGACTACAGTAAATTTTTTCACACTAAGCCAACAAGAAGCAATTGATTCAAAGTTATGACCAACATTTCTACCAACACAATCAGATATCTCCTTCCACATACTCACAGCTACCACACATTCAAAGAAAAGATGCTGATTAGATTTCTTCTCCTTACAAAAAAGACAGGAAACATCCTCTAGATTTTTCCTCTTTTGTAAATTGTCTCTAGTCAAATTCTTATTTTTAGAAAGTAGCCAAAGAAAGAACTGCACCCTGGGAGGGATTTTTAGCCTCCAAACTGCAGGAACAAAGGTAGGTAAAACTCCCCTAAAATTAATAATCTTGTAAAGAGACTGTGATGAATAAAGACCATTTGAGTTAAATTGCCATATCATAGAGTCATCCTCATCAGTAAAACTAATGGTTGAGGCAAGCTGAACAACCTCAAACCAGGCTCTTTCTAAGCTCTCATTCACAGTTCTTCTGAAAGTGCATTTCAGATTATGCCCATCCCACAGATCCGCAATTGTACCAGTTTTCTCATTAATTATCATATAAAGATTCCAATACTGGATAGCTAGGCTAGATTCTCCTAACCAATTATCCTCCCAAAATCTGATTTTCCTACCATCCCCAACTTTCCATTTAAAACCAAACTTTGCTGCCTTAGCCGCCCACATCACACCTTTGAAGAACTGAGAAGTTCCTCCATCACTACAGTAAAAGATATTCCTATTGTCAGGGTTGTATTTGTGATTGATCAGGCCCTTCCACACCTTATTATCATCTAAACTATATCTTCTAAGCCAAGAACCTAGTAGGCACAAGTTTAAATCTCTTAGATTTGGAATGCCAAGACCCCCAAAATCCTTACACATACTTGCATTATCCCAGTTAACTAAATGGAATTTATGACTCTCTTCAGTATCATTCCAGAGACAATTTGCTAAATGTGAATTAATCACTTTGATAGCCTATTTTGGAAACTTAATAAAAGACATTAAATAGACTGGAATACTTGCTAAACATGTCTTAATAAGCATGGCCCTAGCAGCTGAAGAGAGGAGCCTCCCTCTCCAGCCACCCATTTTCTTAATGATCTTATCAACCACAGGTTGGATATCCTCCCTCCTGAGTTTCTCGTAGTGTAAAGGAACACCCAGATACTTGATAGGAAGACTACCTACTGGGCAGTTGAAAATATGAGCAACTTTGTGGGTTTCTTCCAACTCTAGATTTAAAGGAATTAGTTCGCTCTTATGGTAATTGACTCTCATACCTGATAACTTTTCAAACAAAACCAGAACGCTCTTAAGGTGTCTAAGGTGGGATTCAACTGAGTCAGAAAAGATCACAGTATCATCTGCATACTGCAGAGAGATAATCCCATTTACTCTAAAATCAGTTAAAAGCCCCCTAATCAAACCTGCACCAGCAGCCTTCTCAAGCATCCTAGTGAAAACATCACCCACCAAATTAAACAGCAACGGAGAAATGGGATCCCCCTGCCTCAAACCTTTCCCAGGTTTAAAGAATTTACTTTCTTCACCATTGAGATTCACACCAATGGACCCACCTATAACTAGCTTTTTCACCCAATCTATCCAAATAGGACTAAAACCTCTAGCAGCAAGCACTTCAAAAAGAAAATCCCAATTCACTCTATCATAGGCCTTCTCATAGTCTAATTTAAGAATAACCCCTGGGTCCTTACTAGCCTTCACAGAATGGACTAACTCATGCGCAGTGACTACACTCTCCAGGATGTACCTACCCTTTATAAATGCGCTCTGGTTGTCCGAGATCAGTCTCTGAGAAACCTTACCAAGCCTTAAAGTAAGGACTTTAGAAAAAATCTTAAAACTACAATTGATAAGACTGATAGGTCTAAAATTCTTCATATTCCTAGCATCCTCTACTTTAGGAATTAAAGTAATCATGGCAAAATTAAGCCTACACAGATCTAAATTACCATCATGTAAATCTTGAAAAAGGCTAACCAAATCCCCTTTAATAATCTCCCAGAACTTCTGGTAGAAAATAAAAGAAAGGCCATCTGGCCCTGGAGCACCCTCAGCATAGCAACTAAAAATAGCCTCCTTAATCTCCTCCTCAGAAAAAGGTGCCACTAACATCTCATTTTCATCTACAGACACCATATCCTCCTGGGACCAGAAATTATGATCTAAGGAAATATTATCTCTATTTTCAGCCTTAAACAAATCTTTATAAAAGTCAGTGGCCAGCTTAATCATACCTGCTTGGTCACTGATTAAAGTACCATCCTGATTTTCTAAGCATTCAACAAGTTTTTTCCTACTTCTCTGGTTAGCTACAGCTTGAAAATAGGATGTATTCCTATCTCCCTCTAGAATATCTCTATCCCTAGATCTCTGCCTCACTTTGATCTCCTCAAGAGCCCAAATTTTCCCCAACTCATCAGCAACTTCCTTCAATCTACTAAGACCTTCAGCAGGCAGCCCCCTACTTTCAGCCTCACCATCTAACAGGTTATATTCAGTGGCTAGCTCTACCATTTTGTTATTCATAGCAGCTACTTCATTTGCTGCCCACCCTCTTACTAACCTTCTCAGAGTTCTAACCTTCGTTTGCCATTTATCAATATTCCTACTGTATTGACAGGGGGTATTCCAAGCTTTGGCAACAACCTCTCTAAAGGAAGCTATATTTAACCACCACTTCTCAAACCTAAATCTTTTCTTCCCAAAAAACATATTGACTCCTGCATCAACTAGAAGAGGGTTGTGGTCACTTGGAGGCCGTTCTAAAGCCTTGACCCTAATCAGAGGGTAGGCTGTTTCCCAACAAGTTGAAACAAAAACCCTGTCTAGTCTGGCCATAATAAGACCAGCTTGATTATTAGTCCAGGTATACAATTTATTAAAAGGATCTACTTCTAAGAGGGCCCATCTACTAACCCAGTCATTAAAGGCTCCAGCCCACTTTTGACTGATGTTACCATTACTTTTGTCTGCTGCAAACCTTACCAAATTGAAATCCCCTCCAATCAGAATAGGCCCATTCCAACTGGACATAACTAAATCAAGCTCATCTAAAAAATTTTGCTTTCCCTCCTCATAAGGGGAACCATATACAACTACCAACTTCCAATTAAAACCAGTTTTCTTATCAGTCAGATGCACACTCACAGAAAAATCTAAAGTTGCTCCTACAGAAAAAGTATAAATGTCTGAATTGGCACCAACTAGTATGCCACCAGCTGAGCCCCTGGCAGGTAAGAAATGCCAGCTAAAAGGGATATTCCCAGTCAGAGACTTAAGAAAACCCTGAGAAAAAAATCTTTCTTTGTTTCAGTGATCCCTACAAAGTCCACATGGTTATCTCTAATCTTACTAATCAGAGCAGGCACTCTCCCTAACTGTCCTAGACCTCTAATATTCCACAGAAGACCTCTCATTTTAACACTGCTTTATAATTTTTCCTACTTCCTACTCTACAAGGTTTAGAATTCCTTCTATCCTTATCTTGCAAATTATGAACCTCAATAGCAGATAAGTCAAGATGTCCATCTTTGAACTCATCCCCATCCAAACATTTACTACTATCACCCATAGAGATATTTGCCTCTAACTCAGGATGTCCATCCTGGTTAACAGGCCCTTCAGAGCAACTAGAAAATAAACAAACAGAAGAAAAGGCTTCATTTCTCTCATATTCAGCAACCTCTAACTTTTCTAATAGCCTATCACTTAAAGGATTTCCATCCTTTTCAGAAATACCAACTGCAGCCGCAGTTCTACCAATATCCAATTTAGATACATGAGGGGGTTTTAGTTTATTACCTTGCATCTTCACGCAGTTCTGCCTCCTCTTAATGTCCTCCGCTCTTTCAGCCATCGTTCTTGTATCATCAGCATTCCTCTTACTCTTTCTCTCCACCCTGATAGGCCCCCATTTAGCAGCTCTCTTGGTCTTCTTGTCCTTTCTAGCAGCTTCTGTTGACACACCTATCAATTCATCTAGTGCCCCACAATCTGAACTGAAGTGTACATCCTCTCAATCATCTTCTGAGTGCAGACTTGCTTTCTTACAAGCATTTTCATAGATCCATTCATCTGGCAAGCATATAAGTTCCTCATCATCTTTTCCTTCCTCTTTATCCTCTTTTACACTGATATCCTCATCAGACTCATCTACTTCCATCGCTTTAAGAAAGTTCATGCACTTCTTCATTTCTTGATCTTCCCCTAAGCCAGACTGTGCCCCAAATTCACTAACAGGATGAAGAGCTTCTAGGACTGTCGGATATCAATATCCGACCCTCTCACCGACGGGTGGGGCCACGCAGTTTCAGGAAGAAGATAGGCATAAGAAAGCCCGAAGAACATCAGATTAGGGGAGGATCGGTTTTCCCCTGACTCGGCCGACCCTCGTCCGCCTCGGCCGACTCCCGTCCGCCTCGGCCGACCCCCGTCCGCCTCGGCCGACCCTCGTCCGCCTCGGCCGACCCGCTCCTGTCGCTATCTCGCCCGACCTCTCTCCGTCTCGCCCGAGTCGGCGTGGGCCCGAGACGGAGTGGAGCGTCCGGAAGACCCGGCGTAAGGACATGTCACCATACGTCCATGCCGTTTCCCATCGGCATTAATTGGCCTCACCAAGCACTGTCCGGCGCGGCCAGCGGATGTGACTCTCACTGACTTGCCCGTACGCGGGCGCCACGCAGGGAGAGCCACGTCCCCAACAACTCCGATCAGCGTCCACAGTGTCCCGCAGGCGGCGGAGCTTCTTCACCAAGCTTTCTATTTTCCACTCTTTTTGTACACGTCTTGTAAAACCTCACCTCTCCTGAGTATAAATAGAAAGATAAGCCTCAGGAGAGGGAGGAGGAGGAAGAACACACGACACACATACACCAGAACACTCACGCTCAGACGCACTCAGAGACTTGGGAGCTCCTCCCTCTCTCGACCGCTTGTAACCCCTACTACGAGCAACGCGAGTAACACGAGCAGCCTCGAACTGGACGTAGGGCGTTCGTGCCCGAACCAGTATAATCCCTTGTGTCCTCTCGCGAACCATCCGGAGCCCGAACGCGCAATCCACTAATTTACTTGTTGGTTATTTCGCACACCGACAGTTGGCGCGCCAGGTAGGGGCCTTTGCGCGTTTCGGCGATCACCAGGCTTCGGATGGCCACCCGCGGATCGAGCTGGACTCCTGGGACGCAGCTGCGTCTTGGGAGTTTGGATTTCGTCATCACCAACGCCGGGGACTTGGAGAGAGTCTCTCTCACCCCCCCGGTCAACTCTACTGATGCTGACGTCGCGACCGCCATCGAGGCCCTCGCGGACATCAACATCAACGCCCCTGGCGACGAGGCTAGCAACCCTCGTTCAAGGGCCAACGAGGCCCCGCTATGGGAGCAGCTCGAGGTCTTCCTGGGGCCACGGCCCACGCAGGAAGACGCGCGCTTTGTCAGGTTCGCCCTGGCGAATGTCGCTGCCCAGCTTGCGGGAGGAGCTCCTCTCCCCACGGGGATGCTGGACTCCATCCCACCGTATGCGGCCCCATACGGTCTGCGCAACGCGGCTGAGGTCGTGTCCCGCCTGGTGACGCGCCTCCTGGTCCCCACCCCGGCGGACAGCGAGTTCGTCGGGGTGATCGATCACGTCTCCGAATCGGTCTTCGACTTGTTGGACGATCCCGTTTCGGAGACGTCCGACACGCAGCTCGTCGGAGAAAGCCACCACCCCTCCCGGGAATGTTTCATGGCGGACACCCCCGACGGGGCGGAGGGAGAAGCGAGCGAGAGCGGCTCAGGGCCAGCGGGCCCTGACGACGGTCACCCGGTGGCCGACGCGCCCGTTGCTCCCGCTCCGGCTGCGGCCCAAGCCGCGGCAGCGGCAGGACAGCCAGCCCCGCCGCGAGCGGCTACACCGCCACGACGCTCCCAAGCCGACGACGCCCGGCAACGCCGGGAGGAGCTCCAAGAGGCTCGCCGCCGGTTGGAGCAGGAGCGGGTGCGGATCGAGCAGGAGCGGGAGCGCATCGAGCGCGAGCTCCTGCAGGTCAGAGACGCGGCTCCGGCGCGGGAACGCGCTCGGGACGTGCAGCGCCAAATCGTCGACGATGACGGCGCCCCGCCCCCGTGTTTCGCCCACGCCGGGCAGAACATAGCCGCGGCTGCCATGCTCGTGAGAGGGCTCCCGCCGCCGGTGACCCCGGAGGCCCGCAAGGCGCAGCGGGAACTCGGCGAGCTACTGGAGCGAGCCGCGGCGCAGCAGGCCGAGAGTTCGCAGTCGCGGCGACGAGCGTCGCAGGGGGCCCACCGCGGAGCCTCGAGACAACCGGCCGCCGGGCGCGGCGGACGCGCCCAACAAGGGGACTCGGTGCACCAGCCCCGTCCTCCCGGGGACGCGCTTCCGGTCCGACAACGGGTTGGCCCGATCCAGGATGCTCGAAGCATACTGGACGCCCGCCGGCGACGACCCCCCGCGGGCGAACCCGAGCAACCGCGAGGACGTATACCCCGGCGAGGCGGCCGGTACGACGACGACGACGAGGACGAGAGGACGCCGAGTCCGGAGGCGCCGGGACCGCGGGCTTTCAGCCCGCGGATCCGTGTGGCTCCTCGTCCCGCCAACTTTAGAGCCCCGTCGAACTTCCCGAGGTACGACGGGGAAACCGACCCCGAGCTCTGGCTCGAGGATTACCGACTCGCCTGCAGAGCCGGAGGAGCTGACGATGATGACTTCATCATCCACAATTTGCCGCTCCATCTGGCCGACTCGGCGCGGGCCTGGCTCCAGCATGTCCCCGCCGGACAAATCGGCAGCTGGACCGACCTGAGGGAGGTCTTTGTGGGTAACTTCCAGGCGACCTATAATCGCCCTGGAAACCCATGGGATCTCAGGAGCTGCAGGCAGAAGCAGGGGGAGACGCTACGGGAGTACATCAGGCGCTTCTCCCGGCAGTGCAACGAACTCCCCAACCTCGCTGACGCCGACGTCATCGGGGCGTTCGTCACCGGGACGACGTGTAAATCCCTCGTCCACAAGCTTGGGCGGAAGAGTCCCCGCACCGCGAAGGAGCTGCTTGACATCGCTACAAGCCACGCGGCCGGCGAGGAAGCAGTGGGGGCCATCTTCCATCAGTCCGCCGACCCCAAGGGTAAGCAGACTGAGGAGGCGGAAGGAGGCCCATCGGGGCCCCCCGCCAAGAAAAAGAGGAAAGGAAAGGGCAGGCGGCACGACGACGAGGCCGCCATGGTGGCCGCCGCCGACCCAAAGCCGACCCTCAAACCCCCGACTGGGGAGGTCCCCGACCACTTCGAGAAGAAGTGGAACGGGCCCTGCCCGAATCACGGGTACCCCGTCAAGCACCTGTACAAGGATTGCTCCCTCATGAAGAAGTTCATGGCGGAGGGCTCCCGCAAGCCGGCGCCTCGGTCGAAGAGGCCCGACCCGGCCCCGCAGGAGCCGGGGGCGGACCGGAACATGGACGCCGACCCCTATCCGGAGCCGGACGGCTGCCTGATGATCTTCGGCGGCACGGAGGCGTCCGTAAGCAAAGGGCGAGCCAAGGCGGAGCGCCGAGAGGTGTACGCCGCCGAGCCGGCCACTCCGGCCTTCCTCAAGTGGTCGGAGGCGCCCATCACCTTCGATCGAACCGACCATCCGCAGTTCGTCCCGAGGCCGGGCAAGTACCCCCTCGTGGTTGATCCGGTCATAGGTCGAAAGCGCCTCACCAAGGTGCTGATGGACGGCGGGAGCGGGTTAAACATCCTCTACGCCGACACGCTCGACTCCATGGGGATTGACCGAGGGCGCGTTCGCCCGACCGGGGCGCCCTTCCACGGGGTAGTCCCTGGCAAACAGGCCGTCCCCCTCGGGCAGATCGATCTGCCCGTCACGTTTGGGTCCCCGACCAACTTCCGGACGGAGACCCTCACATTCGAGGTGGTAGGATTCCACGGCGCCTATCACGCCATTTTGGGCCGCCCATGCTACGCGAAGTTCATGGCCGTTCCCAACTACACTTACCTCAAGCTCAAGATGCCGGGGCCGAAGGGGGTGATCACGGTGGGGTCGTCATTCCAACGGGCCCATCAGTGCGAGGTGGAAAGCTGCGAGCTGGCATCGGCCATCATCGCGTCGACGGAAGAGCTGGCCCCAATCAGGGCGCGTCTCGTCGAAGAGGCGCCAGACTTCACCCAAGGCCTGGCGTCGTTCGAGCCGCTTGAGGGCACCAAGGAGGTTCAGCTGGACCCCGACCACCCGAGCGCAAAGGTGGCGCGGATCGGCACCAAGCTGTCCCCGAAATAGGAAGGCGCGCTCGTCGACTTCCTCCGCGCGAATGTTGACGTGTTTGCGTGGAAGCCCTCGGACATGCCGGGCATCCCGAGGGAAGTCACCGAGCACTCCCTGGACATCCGAGCCGGGTCCCGACCCGTGAAGCAACGCCTTCGGCGCTTCGACGATGAGAAGCGTAAGGCGATCGGCGAGGAGATCGCAAAGCTCCTGGTGGCCGGCTTCATCAAGGAAGTGTATCATCCCGAGTGGTTAGCTAATCCCGTCCTTGTACGAAAAAAGAACGGGAAATGGAGAATGTGTGTCGATTATACTGCTCTTAACAAAGCGTGCCCAAAGGATTCCTTTCCATTGCCGCGCATAGATCAGATAGTCGACTCGACCTCTGGGTGCGAAACCCTGTGCTTCCTTGATGCGTATTCCGGATACCACCAAATCGCGATGAAGGAGTCCGACCAGCTCGCGACCTCCTTCATCACCCCGTTCGGATCGTACTGTTACGTGACGATGCCGTTCGGGCTCAAAAACGCCGGCGCCACCTACCAAAGGTGTATGCTTAGGTGTTTCGACGAACTCATCGGACCGACCGTTGAGGCGTACGTGGACGACATCGTTGTCAAGTCCCGACAGGCCGACCGACTCGTGGCCGACCTGGAGAGCACGTTCGCCAAGCTCAGGACGAATAGTGTTAAGCTCAACCCCGAGAAATGCGTTTTCGGGGTACCCAGGGGGATGCTCTTAGGTTTCATCGTGTCCCGCCGAGGGATAGAAGCCAACCCCGATAAGATCAACGCCATAACCAGGATGGGCCCGATTCAGAACCTGAAAGGGGTTCAACGGGTCACGGGGTGTCTAGCCGCCTTGAGCCGGTTCATCTCACGCCTCGGCGAAAAGGTCCTCCCGTTGTACCGTCTCTTGAAGAAATCCGAGCGGTTCGTCTGGACGGACGAGGCGGAGACTGCGCTAAACCACATCAAGGCAATCTTGACAAATCCCCCGATCCGGGTCTCGCCGAACGACGGCGAGCTTCTTCTCCTCTACATCGCTGCCACCACACAGGAGGTGAGTGCGGCGTTGGTAGTGGAACGCGAAGAAGAGGGGCACGCCCTCAAAGTGCAGCGCCCGGTATACTTCGTGAGCGAGGTGCTCGCCGACACCAAGACGAGGTATCCGCAGATCCAGAAGTTGCTGTACGCCGTTCTCATCTCCAAGAGGAAGCTCCGCCACTACTTCGACTCGCATCCGGTCACAGTAGTGAGTTCTTTCCCTCTCGGTGAGATTATAAATAACCCGGACTCGACAGGTCGGATTTCGAAATGGGCTATGGAGCTGATGGG
This sequence comes from Alloteropsis semialata, assembly GCA_004135705.1. Taxonomy (NCBI): domain Eukaryota; kingdom Viridiplantae; phylum Streptophyta; class Magnoliopsida; order Poales; family Poaceae; genus Alloteropsis; species Alloteropsis semialata. The sequence goes on along the minus strand of CM014278.1, from coordinate 66,452,025 downwards.
TCAGGGCATTACCTATGCCCCGCGCACGGCCATCAAGTCCCAAACCCTCGCCGACTTCGTCGCGGAATGGACCGAGGTCCAGCTGCCCACGGCCCCTGTTGATCAGGAGTACTGGGTCATGTACTTTGACGGCTCGTTGACTCGGACGGGAGCAGGGGTCGGAGTAGTCTTCGTCTCGCCTCTCGGAGTGCGGATGAAATACGT
>CM014278.1:66400980-66450821 GCA_004135705.1 Alloteropsis semialata | reverse complement strand
GGACTATCGGGTTTCCTATATATCTTCCGGAAGATTTTTACTCAACTCATCTTCCAGTGTTTTAGATTCGTGCAACAAACATTAACGGATGAGATTCATCTAAACCGGAGAGCACCAGGTGAAACGAGCGCGCAACAGCTATTGAACGGAGCAGGGATGAGGACAGATGTCGCAACGTGAGAGGAGAGCGGTGGATGGGTTGAAAACAAATTCCAAACTTCAAATGCTCGGTTCTCTTAAACCACACATCCAAATCGAAATCCGTTTGAACTATAGTATTCACTAGAATTAATGTGACGATATAAGACCTAATATGTTATTTTTTAAAAATTTATTTGAACATTCAACATTTCAATAACTAGTTCAACATTTTCAATATATATCATTCAATATTTGTAATATGTTATATCAACATTTTTAAAAATAATGGCTAATCTCACGAGAAGATACATTGGCTAAATAACATTTTCAATATTCTTCCTTTCTAACTGTAATATAACAATAATGAATTTTTGAAAATGTTGAAATTGTAATTTCAAGATATTGATCTAGTTTTGAGAAAATGTTGAACTAAATATCTCATAATGTTGACATGTGTAAGATTATTCAACCTTGAATTTATCATTTTGACACTTGTATTTACCATTTCGATATTTGAACTAGTTCGGCATTTTGGATGGACTCGCTCAACATTTTCTACGAGCTATTTTAACATTTTTATGAACTATTTCAACATTTCTTTAAAAATGTCGAAATGGTTTCTTTGAAATGTTAGTTTTGGTTTACAAAATATTGGATCCAGCATTTTAAAACGCTAGCCATACTAGTTTAATAACATTTTGAACGTGGTGCAGTGGTGCATGGAGCTTTGATTGCGGTGGCCTCTCGTCATAGAAGGTTGTACTGGTTAGGGCCAACCATGCTCCCAGTCATAGAAGGTTGTACTGGTTAGGGCTGACCATGTTCCCTGCCATAGAAGACTAAATTGCTTCTGCTTTGGGATCCTGCCATAGAAGGTTGTACTGGTTAGGGTTCAGGGTTGTTGGGGGCGACTCCGTCCTATTGGGTTCAGAAGCATGTTAGGGGTTTGGGGCGGCCATATACCCCCTGCCATAGAAGGCCAAATTGCTTCGGCTTCGGATATACCGGTTAGGGTTCAGGGTTGTTGGGGGGCGACTCCGTCCTATCAAGTTCAGAAGCATGTTTGGGTTTTGGGGCGGCCATGTACCCCCTGCCATAGAAGGCCATATTGTTTCGGCTTCGGATATACCGGTTAGGGTTCAGGGTTGTTGGGGGGCGACTCCGTCCTATCGGGTTCAGGAACATGTTCGAGGTTTGGGGCGGCCATGTACCCCCTGCCATAGAAGGCCAAATTGCTTCGGCTTCGGATATACCGGTTAGGGTTCAGGGTTGTTGGGGGGCGACTCCGTCCTATCGGGTTCAGAAACATGTTTGGATTTTGGGCGGCCATGTACCCCCTTCCATAGAAGGCCAAATTGCTTCGGCTTCGGATATACCGGTTAGGGTTCAGGGTTGTTGGAGGGCGACTCCGTCCTATCGGGTTCAGAAACATGTTCGGGGTTTGAGGCGGCCATGTACCCCCTGCCATAGAAGGCCAAATTACTTCGGTTTCGGATATACCGGTTAGGGTTCAGGGTTGTTGGGGGGCGACTCCATCATATCGGGTTCAGAAACATGTTCGGGGTTTGGGGTGGCCATGTACCCACTGCCATATAAGGCCAAATTGCTTCGGCTTCGGATATACCGGTTAGGGTTCAGGGTTGTTGGGGGGCGACTCCGTCCTATCGGGTTCAAAAACATGTTCGGGGTTTGGGGCGGCCATGTACCCCCTGCCATAGAAGGCCAAATTGCTTCGGCTTCGGCCAAATTGCCATAGAAATTTTGTTGAGATATTGATCTAGTTCTGCTCATGCGGATTCCTTGCCTAATTGCAGGTTTGTAACATTATTTGTAGTTTTTCTCAACATTTAGCTTTCAGCATTTGCAACATTTAACTTGACAAATATATTAACTTTATGTGTATTGTTTTTTTAATTCAATTAGTTATGAATTATCTACTTTCTGCAATTGTTGAACTAAACTTTATTTGAAAAAATGTATTTGTACATTTTACCTTTAGTAGGTTCAATATTCAACATTACTATAATGATCATCAATGCAAATGTTCAACATTATTTTAACTTTACTATGTTCAAAGTTTAATATTACTATAATAATAATCAGCTATGGAAATGTTCAACATTTCTGGGTTTGCTACGTTGAAATTATTTTACACAAAGTTTAAGCACAGTTTCGTTCTTGACAGGTTTCGGCTGCACTACTTCGTGACAAGTTCTTGTGGAATATCACGTGCCAAAGCAAACGCTACCTTAATTCTTCAATGTTTAAATATTTCATACTATAGTAGTGAATTGTCTTATCAATAATGTGTACTTCAAAGCTATATTTCTGAAGTTATTTTAGTAATTTGCAACTTGAAACTTCAATTTGTGAGTTGGTACCCACCCGTTTATTTTCCCACTTAGAACCACGTACCCAGCAAGAAATGAAAGGCAACAAAAAAGTCTAGCGCATGCACGTTAAAAAAAGTCTAGCGCATGGTTTATAGTTTCCGCAGCGCATAGACATTAAAAAAAAGTCTAGCGCGTAGTTAGTTTCCGCAGCGCGTGGAAACAGAACGAAAAAAAAGAATCACAGCAGCTGCTATCAATAATTGGACTTTTTGTATTGTAATTGGGCTTTATAGATAATTTGCTTAAAAATCTTCTGGTAGACATATAGCAGCCCCCATCGGACTATGCAGTGGGCGCTGACCCGCTCGATACGGCGGCCCCGTCCGTAAATACGTACACGTATCACTACTGTATGAGGGACAGTGGGAGGATGGGAGCAGCAGGTCGTCGCTTCGCCGCCGGTTGCCAGTGGTCCGGCAGCGTAGCCGTCGCAAGTTGCAGCCGCGCAGTGCTGTCAGGCTGTGGGTGGGCCGGTGGGCCCTTGTCTCATCCAAGATGGAGGTACAGTGTTCTTCGGATTGGACGAAGGAAAGAGCACGGAAGCATACAAGATTAGGCGCACGTTGCAAATTGCGTGTCATCGAAAGTTTTTACTACTTTAAAAAACACCCGAATGCAGGACAGTTTTGGAAACGCAGACACTGAGATTGACGAAGTCATCACAGGCATGTCGTCTACCACTGAAAAAAAAGCACTGGTTAAATTCTGGAATAAATCCAGAAAAATGTGACACCAGACAGTTTTGGAAACGCAGACACTGAGATTGACGAAGTCATCACAGGCACGTGGTTAAATTCTGGAATAAATCCAAGAAAATGTGACACTCGGACAGTTTTGGAAACGCAGACACTGAGATTGACGAAGTCATCACAGGCACGTCGTCTACCACGGAAAGAAAAGCACCGGTTAAATCCTGGAATAAATCTAGGAAAATGTGACACCCGTGCCGAGTCGGAGACTCGAACCCGAGTGGGCATGTTCCACCACAAGGAACCTAACCAACTAAGCTACGCTTGTTCCACGATGTAAGATAATTGCATTACTATTATTACTATTATTGTTATTATTACTATTATTATTATCATTACTATTATTATTATTTTGCTGCAATGATGCGCTAGCTGGTTTGATCGATTATTGCAGCAATTAGTCGATCCTTGGCTCAGCAATTAAAATTAACAACCTGATTGAGTCGTTGTAGAGTGCGGTTAGCTCAACGGTCAAGTTGTTGGCGTCTGCCCAAGCCCGAAAGTCTACAGATTTGCAGCGGATGCCTCATGGATTCATGGTGCTTCTCGCCTTTTATTGATCTGTATGTATACGATGATGCCTCCGTTGTATTGGAGATTAGATAACCCTAGGGCCGTTGTGTAGAATACTAGTAACAACTTGCAGGTTCTCTGATTAGCAGAGACAGAAGCGACGAATTGAGGCGCTTTCAAGTTTCTTGTTTTTTTTTCTAAAACCTACGCGCTTCATTGACTATTTCAATCATCCTTGGCTCAACAAATTAGACGTGACAGGTTTAAATCCCAGCTAGGCATCGTCAAAACCTGCGTAGTAGCAGAGCTCGATCAAACCGGGTCGTGTACTCGTGGGTGTATGCGCAATCGAACAGCTACCTATCCACCGTTGCATGTGCACATATATCGTGCCCTTTACGAGTCTCAGCTTGGCCTTTAACGCAATATAAAAGCCATTGGACCTGGAAATTAAATAAAGAAATGAAAAAAAAACATATCTTTAGGTCGAGGCGACGACCTTGACCTAGGCAAAATGAGACAAGTATGTAGCTAGCTTGAACGAACAAGCATACACGCATGGAGCCATGAGCCAACGACGAGGCTACACAAGTTGGAGACGTCGACGGTAGGGACGAAATTGTGGGCCCCAGGCGCCGAGCACATGCGCTCAGTCGCTCACACAAAGCAGAGCGAGCATGGGAATCGTCGACGAAATTCTGGAGCCCAAAAGCGCCGAGCCCGCGCGCTCGCGCTGGACTAGACTTCAGGCCGTGCAGGCCGAGCGGCCGTTCCTTTCCTCGTCCCGTACCCGAGTTGACCGCAGACTTGGGCAGTTTGTTTGCCCCAAAAAACACGTTACACGGCAAGGAAATTGTGGAATTGATCAGATCAAACATCCCAACCCATTGCAGTTGCACACTTGCAGAAAGGATGGGAGGTCGTCGTGGTCGCATGTGTAATGCAGTGCAGGCTCCATGTCGCTTTCACCATCCGCTGCGGCCAAGTCCGGACCCTCTCTCCCAAGTTGCAGAAATGTTTTTTTTTTGAAAGGTACTAGGGCCATGTTTAGTTGCATCAACTTTTCGGACCTTTCACTATTTATCCGTCACATCAAATATTAGAACACTAATTAAGGCTTTTAAACGTGGATTAATGACAAAACTCATTCCATAACCTCCGGGTAACTTCGCGAGACGAATCTAATGAGTCTAATTAGACCATGATTAGACAATGTCCTACAGTAAACAATCTCTAATGACGGATTAATTAGGCTTAATAGATTCGTCGCGATTTCCCGTTCATCCGTGTAATTAGTTTTATAATTAGATCATGTTTAGTCCTCCTAATCTTTGGTTTAAAATTGCTACAGTAAAATTCGCAAACTTTCCTCCATCAACTATACAAGCCCAGAAATGTAAGTGTGTTTGGTCAACGAGACCGGCCACGCCACCCGTTGGCAGGTTGGAAACTTGGAACCGGCGGGCGGGCGGGCGGGCTGGCTGGCCAACGCCACGCCACGCGCATTGGGTAATTGGATCAGACCGACCCACCCATTTGCACTCGGCTCCGATCCTCCTCCCTGTGTGCTATAAAAGAGCACCGCGGCTCGCTGGTTCCCGGCAACGGCAAAGGCAAAGCGCAAACAAGGCGACCGAGCAAGACAACGAGTACACGACTACTCTGTTCAGCTAAGCTAGCTCCGGTCGATCCGATCGAGATCATGTATCCGGCCAAGCCCAGCGACATGCCTGCCGGGGCGGCGCCGGCGACCGGCATCCCCGTCGGCGGCTCGCCCGTTGGCGGCGCGCCAGCGACCCAGTGGTCCAACGGCCTCTTCGACTGCTTCGACGACTGCGGCCTCTGTAAGCACTAACCAACTACCCTTGGCGTGGCGGTGATCTCATCTCTGGCTCATGGCGGCGGTGATTCTCATGTCTCTCTCTCTCTCTCTGCCTCTGCGCGCTGCAGGCTGCCTGACTTGCTGGTGCCCGTGCATCACGTTCGGGAGGGTGGCGGAGATCGTGGACCGCGGCGCGACGTCGTGCGGCGCCAGCGGCGCCATCTACGCCGTGCTCGCCTACTTCACGGGGTGCCAGTGGGTCTACTCCTGCACCTACCGCTCCAAGATGCGCAAGCAGTTTGGGCTCCCGGAGACCCCCTGCTGCGACTGCTGCGTCCACTTCTGCTGCGAGGCCTGCGCCCTGTGCCAGCAGTACAAGGAGCTCAAGGCCCGCGGCTACGACCCCGACCTCGGATGGGACCTCAACGCCCAGCGCGCCGCCGCCCCCGCCATGTACGCGCCGGCCGCCCAGGGCATGGGCCGCTGAGCAGCTGATCACCACCGTCGCCGCCTCGTCCCGTAATCCCTTTCAGTTCCGATCCATCGATCTCAGCTCAGGGGATGTATGTTTGTTGTGTAATTGTGTTACTGTATCAATTTCTTGGGCCGCCGGCCGGCGGTCTCCATGGTTTCTAATAAAAGTATCCGTAAGAAAGTGAAACGAAGTGTACGTACGTCGTTTCTGAAATGCTAATTCCCCTGTCGACGCAATTAAGAAAAATATTAGTCCCGTTTCAGCTACCGATCCTCTGCATGCAGAGAAGAACCATTCTGCGGGCTGTTGCTGATTTGTAAATTCACTGGAATCTCCTTGCCTTGCCAAGCAGTATCTGTGCCGGATTCTGCGTTCAACTTCTGCTGCCTGCTGATGGTTAATACATGGATAGTTGTCAACGGGGAGTATGTTCAAGATGAGTAGATGACAACAAATAACATAGAGATATATACTTGTATTAAAGAGCCATCTGTCTGACCTTGCTCTGTCTATAACAAGTCAAATGTATCAGTAATCAAATGCGCACACAATCGTTGGTGATACCCAATACTAAATTAACAAGCTAGTCTATGCTAAAAAAAACCTATCATACACGAATTTTTGTAGACATTGTATTTCTAATCTTCCCTAACTAGGAACCGTTTGGTAGAGCTCACCTAAAAACAGTTTCACTGGTAAAAGCTGTTTTGGTGAAACTGGAAAAACTAGTTTTGTGACTTTGTCCAACTTTCAGTTTATTTTTGCATCATTTTTTGAAACAGCTTCACGCTATAGTGCTTCGTTTTGCGCAAAACAGGTGAAGCTGAGCCACAATAATAAGCTCTACCAAAGATGCCCTAAATGTTCTGGTAAGTGTATTTTCAGGCAATGATGTTTGATGCCAGCTCTATCATTTAGCATTTGACACCCCTGACTTTCAATTTTTAGACCAAAAAAAAATAAAACGTTTGACGCCAGCTATCATCTTCTGATGATATCATTTCGCACTAGTCATCCACGACTCGTTCCTAACCTCACATTGGTTTTATGGTCACTACCATGCTGCTGCTGCTGCTCCATCGAATCTTCCTTGGGGCTGCCGCCTGTGCCAACTTGACGAGGTTGGATCAACCAACTCTTTCGTTTACAATTACTGTAACCTCAACTTGAACCTAAACAAAAAAAAAATTGTGCCAGCATCGTGAGCTCATTCATGGGTTACAACGTAGACATTTATGTTCATTTGCTCACTATACATGGGTTACATCATACAAATTTATTTTAAGGTGTCTAGTAATCATCAGAAAATATTGTTCACTAATTGGGTTAGCAAACAATTTTTTGGTTCTATTGTTCACTTATCCTAAGCATTAGAAAAAAAGGAGGAATCTCTTTGTGCCTGTGTGCTAGTGTGTATGAGTCGGATAGGTCCTTTGGCCTTTGTGGCCTTAAATAAACAGAGCAGTGCAGTGCAGAAATGGAGAAGAATTCTGGCCTACTATCTGTTGTCCAGTGCAGTACAGTACAGTACAGTGCTGATCTCTCCAGCCTTCCTGGTCCTCAGCGGTCGAAGAACTCCATCTATTTCTCCCTGCCGCCGCTGGTCGCGTAGTAGTCGGATTCACGTCGAGACTTTCCGTGCGTGGCATGCGGCAGAGGGCCGGATGAGCATCAGACGCAACGCCATGCAAACCAAGAGAACAATAGGAAGCATGCAGAGCTCGACCCGATTCCTCTGCTCTAGCCCGTCCATCTCCCTCGTCGGAAAAGCCTCCAGACCACACCGACGACGACGAACACCACGAGCCACTCCCTGAGTGATCCGTCGACGTGTATATATCTGTGCGCGTGCGGTCGAGTGATGCTGTTCCACAAGGCTCCGCTCGAGCAGGAAAGGAAGGAGAGAGACAGCGCTGCGAAGAGAGAGAAATCGATCGATCGAGGTGAAGATGGCGGCGTCCGTGGGCACTTCCCTGCTGGTCCTGTCGCTCTGCGTCTCCGCCCTCCACGCCGTCCCGGGCGCGGCCGCCGCGCGCGTCTCGCCCGGCGCCAGCCCGATCGTGGCCACCTGCATGACGGGCCCGTTCCCGGAGCTGTGCGTGGGCGAGCTGGGGCAGCGGCTCCTGGACATCCAGACGGCGATCGCGTCGGCCGCGCCGAACCAGGGGGCCAAGATCGCGGGTGCGCCGGGGCAGGTGGACGTGAAGGCGCTGGTGGGCGTGGCACTGCAGGCGGCGACGGAGGCCGGCGCGGTGGCGACGTCCATCTTCGAGGGCAAACTCCCGGGGTTCAACACGGGCGTGCCCGACTTCCGCAGGTGCCTGGGCAACTGCTCCGTCACCATGAGCAGCGCCATGCAGAAGCTCCACGGCGCGTCGGCGGCGCTGAGGTCAGGTTCCCCCGAGGTGGCCAAGACGCTGGCGTCGCGCTCCTTCACCGACGTGTCGTCGTGCACGATGAGCTGCAAGGACCTCAACGGCGACGTGCGCCTCATCATCGTGCAGAGCCTCACCGAGTTCCAGAAGATGCTCCAGATCGCCATCTCCTTCATCAGCAAGATGAAGCCGATGCCTCCGCCGATGGTGCGGAGGATGCCGTGATCTATCTATCACGCACCGATCGACGTCCCCGCTTCCACTGCTACTAGACTACTGCTAGTGCGTAAATAATTACTGCTACTGAAATACGAAGTGGGCGGAACCAGAGGAGCCCCTGAGATTAACCCTCATTTTTTGCACTAGTTTTTTCTTTTCATGTGTTTGTTTGTTCGTTCTGTAGTTGGTGTTGCCCTAGAAAAAGTTGTAGTTGTTGCTGTTGATTAAACATTGGCTGGCTGCGAGTAGGCCGTGTTCAGATGCCTTTGGACAAAAAAATTGTCCAAAGGAATCTTGCATGCATGAGGTACTAAATAAAGTCTATTTACAAAACCTTTTTAGAGATGAGTGCAACTTTACGTGACGAATCTAACGAGCCTAATTAATCCATAATTGGCTACAGTAATGCTACAGTAATCATCCTCAAATCATGCGGTCAAAGGCCTCATTAGATTCGTCTCGCGAATTTGCCAGGGGTTGTGGAAGTAGTTTTATAAACTGACTTTATTTAATACCCCTAATTAGTGGTCAAAGTAAGGTGCAAAAAATTTGTCCTCCCATCTGAACAAGTCCGTGTTCAGATGGCCAGGACAATTTTTTTTGGTCTCCAAGGAATCTTGTATGCATGAAGTACTAAATGAAGTCTATTTATAAAACCCAGCCACAGATGAGTGTAACTTTGCGCGACGAATCTAACGAGCCTAATTAATCCATGATTTGGTACAGTAATGCTACAGTAATCATCCTCTAATCATGCGGTCAAAGGCCTCATTAGATTCATCTCGCGAATTTGCCAGGGGTTATGGAGGTAGTTTTGTAAACTGACTGACTTTATTTAATATCCATAATTAGTGGTCAAAGTAGGGTGCAAAAAATTTGCCCCACCATCTGAACACGGCCTTTCTGACAAGAAACTTGAATAAACTGCACGGAAAGCTTCTGATGTGCAAAAGAAAACTAATAAACTTAAAAGCAAAAATAAAAAAGGTAGACTTCTTTTTTAGGTAAAGTAGCTTCTTTTTTCTTGCCACAGAGCCCTTTTTTTTTTTTGAGAAAAGGCCACAGAGCCTTCTGGTTGCTAGACTAGACCGCAGTTGGCTAACGGGAGTTTGGCCCAACTACGACTCCGCGACGGATCCCAACGGCGGTGGGGAAGCCTGCCGCCCTGTCCTGAACCCGAGTTGGAATCAGAGGCAGAGTCCGCGGCCGACAAGGGACGACCCTTTAGGATCGCGGGGCAATATAGCGAGGTCGACGGAAGCCGCGTGGCGGCAATGGAGATGCATCTGGACGCGGGGATGGCGACCAACGGACCAAGCCCGTGAAGGAGAAGGATTCGGCGGCATTCGGGAGCGGCGACTTGGAGGCCTGCGTCCCCAACCGGCCGCGGAAGGCCGCCGCCGCGGAGGCTGGGGTTGGGAACGAGCCCCCAATGCCGGAGGCCGTGCCGCCGGCCATCTCGCAGAGCAACAGCCCCGTGCCGCAGCCGACCTACGCGGTGAACAAGGGCCCCGTGCCGGCGCCCGTGCCGCCGGCCATCCGGCGGAGCAAGGCCGGGGGAGCAGTGAAGACGAAGGGGGAGCCTGTGGACGTCGCGTACATCAAAGCCCTGGAGGCGCGAGGCCCAAGGCTCCCATCCTTTCCTCACGGCATCCCCGAGAGTTTCCTCCTGTGTCCCGCCCAGTCCCTGGCGGAACAGGAGTTCCGGGACGCCACTGCCGAGCTTGCAGCGGCGAGTAAGGCTATCTATGATCACAAGATGGCCATCCTGGAGCAGTACCGGATGTATGGGTACGCGAACGAGGAGGTCGAGGTCGACGACAGCGACGACGAGGGAAATTAGCTAGTCTCTGCGGGCAGGCATCGGAATATGCATGCGTAATTACTAATTAGTGAACTAGTAGTAAAAATACGAGTAGAGCTCCGACCCTATTTGCATTGTTTTCCTTTTCATGCTTTTCTTGTGCCGGTTTTGCTATAGTTCGTAGGAAGAAAACAAGTTGTGGTGCGAGCTCGATGACAGGCCTGGCCAATGGTTGGCTCACTTTAGATATGGTGGTGCATGCTTTCTTTCAACAAACTTGACCATTTGAATAAACTCATCTGAACGAACCTTTGAACCATGTCGAATTAGCGCGACCAATCTGCAACTCCAAGCATCCTAATTAGTGGCAGGAATAGCGACTATACACACACACGGCTTCTGAAGTAAAAATCTTAACAGGGAGCCTAGAGATAACACTAACAGCGACTATAAAACACAGACAGCTCCTGAAGTAAAATCTTAACATGGAACCAAGAGATAACACTGAAGAAAAAAATCTCACCAGATTAGGCTTGTATAAAAAATCAGCAGAAACAAGTCTCATGGGAACGAAAATACAGCAATATAGGCCCTGTTCAATTCCACAAACTTTTTCACCAAAATTTTTCACCAAATGGAATCTTACATGCATGGAGTAGTAAACGTGTGTTAATGACAAAACCCAATCCATAACCTCAGGTAAATTTGCGAGACGAATTTAATGAGTCTAATTAGGTCATGATTTGCAACAGTGATCCCGCAGGACTTCCGAGCTTGCAGCGGCGATGAAGGCCTTGTCTGACAATGAGATGGCCATCCTAGAGCAGTACCGGATGTATGGGTACGCCAACGAGGAGGTCGAGGTTGACGAGTAGTAGTAGACTAGTAGTCAGTGCAGGGACCGGAATGTATAATTAGCTATATCTACTCCGCAGGGGACATGAAGGGCAGAGTTCAGCAGAGTTTTTCTTTTGATGCTTTTCATGTAACCCGGCCCTCCTTACATGCTTTCTTTCAAGCAACTTTTGAGTTGCATGCTTTGTTTCAAGCAACTTTCGAGTTACATGCTTTCTTTCAAGCAACTTTTGAGTAACATGCTCTGTTTCAAGAAACTTTTGAGCTACATGCTTTCTTTCGAGCAACTTTTGAGCATCTGAATAAACTCTGCATTTGACAGTACACATGGCCACATTGAAAATCAGATCAATTAAGAGGTGACTTCGCTAACTATTTGGTCAGATTGACTAAAAAAACTATTTGGTCAGATTAACCATTTGAGCCAATACCATGGATGCTCAACTGTATTTAAGCTAGCACCTTTTTTACATGGAAGCTCAACTGCTCGTGTATTTAAGCTAGCACTTTTTTTACATATAAATTAAGGTAGCATTGGTGTCTGTAAAAAAAAGTTAAGTTATTGGCAACTGACTAGAACAACTATGGACTGCTGAACCTGTGCTGCAGAGGCTGCAACAATGGAATGTTTCTAGTGTCCGGAACGAACCTTTGAACCATGTCGAATTAGCGCGATCAGGAGATGCTCGACTGCTTAGCCGACGCTGTAGCAGTGTTTGAGGCCTTTTATGACAACGACATGGCCATCCTAGAGCAGTACCGGATGTATGGGTACGCCAACCAGGAGATCGAAGTCGAGGACAGCGACGAGGAGGGAAATTAGTCAGTGCATGAATCCAAGCCAGGGATCGGTGGAGAAAGGAGGAAGACTATTTATAAATTAGCATATATTATATGTATGCCTGCCTGCCTGCTATGCCGTCTTATATCTAGTACTTTATTATATTGTATAATAAGGGGATCGTCGACCTGATGTTATCCGTGTTATTACCATGAACATGTCTCTATTTTTATTTCTACTGTTGAGAATCTTGTCGTAATTTTTTTTGTTCCATCCTTTTGGTGGATTGGTAGCATTGCAAATATGTCGACAAGTCCAAGTTTCTGAACCAAGGCTGTTTCTGAAACTTGAGAGGCAGTTTCTGAAACTTTGGCGTCGCAATTCTGAGTCTGTTTCTGAACCTTTGAGCAACTGTGTAATAATTCCTTGGCAGAAGTTTCTGAACCTCTGCACCTTGGAGTTGCAATTCTGATCCAATAAATCCTTTCCAAAGACAGTTTCTGAAACTTTGCATTGCAATTTTGATATGATAAATCCTTGTCAGAAAGTCAGTTTCAGAACTTGATTCGTATTATCTGCACCAGGGGCGAGGCCGGGGGGGCTGAGGGGGGCCTGCCCCCCCTATGCTTCATGTACACAGCTATTGTACACAAGTTTTTACCACAGAAATCAATAAAAATTTTGATTTTGGCCCCCCTATTTACTTATTTATACAGCTTGGCCCCCCTTATGCTGTTTTTCTGGCTTCGCCCCTGATCTGCACAAACGTGAATCCTTGGAACATCAGTTTCTGAACTTGAGTCATATATCTGGACAGAAGTGAATCCTAGCTAGAAAGTCAGTAGCAGGCTAGTAGCCTCTAATACAGATACAGGTGGTCTCCATTCGAAGATCTCACTGATGTTTTCTTCTGGCTAGAACTAACATGCAAAGATATTATGCTTTCATCACTTAGCATAGTGCTATTGCTCTTTAGTTCTCCACTTCTGACATTTTCATCTCTGGGTATTTGACTATTTGCCATTAGTCCCAATGGCACATCTTCAAATGCCACATTTTGAGTCCCTACATTTTTGTGATTGGATTGAGTTTTGCTAATTTTATGCCTTTTTTTTGTGACGCCAGTCTGCCAGCATATGGATGATGCGAAACGCCCCTCGGTTCGTTTGTTCCTCCCACCATCACTTCTCCCTGTTTCCTCTCTTTCTTCCGGCAGCTGCAGCCTGTCGCCATCTGCCCATCTCCTCTCCTTGCTTCTTCTCCAACCAGCCGCAAGCAGCAGCGGTTTTTGCGTCGAATGATTCTTATTCTAGTGGATTGGTCCATTTCTTCTTGCTTGTGGGCATGTGGCTGCTTGGTCACGCAAGATGAGCAGGGACGGGGACGAAGCAGAGGGCCGCGGAAGAATCGTGGTCGTGATGCGTCGTCTCCTGCTCCACTAGCGCCTACTTTTTTTTTTGAGAAACACTAGCGCCTACTGGGACGCGATGTCGGCAACGCGGGCCCAACGGCGCCGCAGCCTCCTGGGGTGATAATGGGTTCGGTGTGTCCCAATTGGCCCAACGGCGAGAGGAGAGGGTTCGGTGTGGCCCAATTGGCCCAACAGCGAGAGAGGATGAGTTGGAAGCAGAGTCGGAGTCCGCGGCCGAGAGGGGAGGAAGAGGATCCGGTAGCGCTAGCGCCTAGAAATAGAGGATGGCGATGCAGCTTGTGAAGGAGGAGGATTCGCCGGCCGACGGCGGCTTATTTGGCGAGACCGGCGTCACCAAGCATCCCGAGGCTGAACGAGCCGCCGTGAGCAACGATGCGGCGGCGGCGGGAGGAGCCGTGGACGTGGCATCCGAGGAAGCGCGGAGGGCCGCCGCGGAGCAGAAGCCGGCCACCGTGCTGCAGCCGACCTACGCGGTGAACAAGGGCCCCGTGCCGGCGCCCATGCCGCCGGCCTTCCCGCGGAGCAAGGCCGGGGGAGCAGTGAAGACGGAGGTGGAGCCTGTGGACGTCGCGTACATCAAAGCCCTCGAGGCGCGAGGCCCAAGACTCCCAACCTATCCTCGCGGCTTCCCCGAGAGTTTCCTCCTGTGCCCCGCCCAGTCCCTGGAGGAACAGGAGTTCCGGGACGCCACTGCCGAGCTTGCAGCGGCGAATAAGGCTATCTATGATAAGAAGATGGCCATCCTGGAGCAGTACCGGATGTATGGGTACGCGAACGAGGAGGTCGAGGTCGACGACTACGAGGCTTGACTCACCGGGATACTCACAGGGATTGGTGAAGTGTATGCCTGCTATGTCGTCTGCTATCCTCTACCATATATGCAGTAGTTTACTGGGGTCTCTAGTTTATTTGTGTGTAGTATGCTTGCTATGTCGTTTTATCTATCTTCTACCATATGCAGCAGTATTTATGGTGTAAGTTATCATCCACTGGTTATCCGTGTCGTGAACATGTCTCTTTATCTTTAATGTCAGGATATTCTATAGTTATATCGTTCCATCTCCATCTCGCTGCTTTCGCGTTTACCAATTTGATTTGTAAAATTGCAAATTCTAATGTTTGTGCGCTCAATTTGCAACTGTGATGTTTGTGCGCTTGCTTTGCAATTCTGATTGGAGAATCTTAACCAGATGTCTGCTACTTGCACACATACAACAAACTGTAGGGTGCCTGATGTCAGCCTCTACCACGCTGCAACTCTTGCAAGATTGTAAATGTCACAGCATATGCTGCCCGACCAAGTACGCCAACGAGGAGGTCGAGGTCGACGACGAGTAGTATCAGTGCAGGGACCGGAACGTATAATTATTTATTTATCTATATAAATATAGTTACTACTGTACTAGGAGACAAGAAGAGCAGAGTTTTCATTTTCATGTAACCCGGCCGTCCTTGCGTGCTTTCTTTCAAGCAACTTTTGAGCATCTGAATAAATTCTGCATTTGGCAGTACACATGGCCCCATCAAATATCAGATCAATCAAGAGGTTTGGCAGTATATATTATATGTATGCCTGCCTGCTATATGCCATCTTATATCTTCTACCTTATGCCGCAGTATAATAAGGGGATCGTCGACCTGATGTTATCCGTGTTATTACCATGAACATGTCTATATTTCTATTTCTACTGTTGAGAATCTTGTCGTAATTTTTTTTGTTCCATCCTTTTTGCGCGTGGATTGGTACTACCATTGCAAATATGTCGCCAAGTCCAAGTTTCTGAACCAAAGGCAGTTTCTGAAACTTGGCGTTGCAATTCTGAGTCTGTTTCTGAACCTTTGAGCAACTATGTGATAAGTCCTTGACAGAAGTTTCTGAACCTCTGCTGCCTGCACCTTGGAGTTGCAATTCTGATCAAATCCTTGCCAAAGGCAGTTTCTGAAACTCTGCATTGCAATTCTGATATGATAAATACTTGCCGGAAAGTCAGTTTCCGAACTTGAGTCGTAATATCTGTGAATCCTTTAGAAAATCAGTTTTCTGAACTTGAGTGTTTATATCTGGACAGACGTGAATCCTAGCTAGAAAGTCAGTAGCAGGCTAGCAGCCTCTTATACAGGTCTCTATTCAAAGATCTCACTGATGTTTCTTCTGGCTAGAACTAGCATGCAAAGATACATGTTTTCATCACTTAGTTCTTCACTTCTGACATTTTCATCTCTGGATATTTAACTATTTGCCATTAGTCCCAATAGGAAATCTTCAAATGCCATATTTTTGGTCCCTAATTTTTTTGATGAGTGAGTTTTGCTAATTTTGTGCCATTTTTTATCACATCAGTCTGCCAGGTATGGATGATGGGAAACCACATTCTTGTCCCTGGGTTCGTTTCTTCCTCCCTCCACCGCTCCTTCCTCTCTTCCCCTGTTTTATTCCTCTGCTTTCCTTCCAAATTCCAAGCACAGCAGCTGCAGCCAGTCACCCTCTCCTCTCCCTGCTTTTCTCCAATGGACGACAGCGACGATGTTTTCATGAGATGTTTCATGACAGGCCTGGTTTGAGATATCATGGAGTTCAGTCGTCCTTCCATGCTTTCTTTCAACAAACTCGACCGTCTGAATAAACTCTGCGTCTGCATGTAGCACTTTGTTTTTTTGGCATGCGACGGTACAGCTCAATGGTACAGTGATTTAATGTGTTTAACAGCTGCCTAAAAATATTCCGTGTGTTTCATGGCTAATAATAATCGCCAAAACAAAACGTGGTTTATTGGCAACTATTCTTGCCCTGCACCGGCCGACGCCCAGCTATGGAATTTTTTAATTCCCGCATGCTGAGATGGAGGATTGTTGTTGGTGCTCAATTGTTTCTCCCATTTAACCCCTTCGTGCAATGTTGTGGCCGGAAAGTTTTACTCTTGGTGCTCAGTTGCCAGTTGAACCTAAAAAGAAAAGAGAGACGAGTTAAGGATTGAAAACTACTGGCAACTAATCTGAATGATCTTTTTTTTCATGGCAGATGAACCTGGAATTGCACCTAGAATTTAACAGCCTGTCACGTCCTTGCTACACTACTCATCCCATCCTTGAGGCAGAGACATGAGGACACAGCACACAGGGCTGCATCACGGCTGTCGACAAAAGCGCTGTGAAAAGTCGAAATCGGAAAGAAAAGAAGGTAAGGACGAAAACTGTTACTCTATGCTTCCATGTGCCTGATTTTGTTTACACAAGATTCATCGCCAAGTCTGCTACCTGACGGAATCTACTGATAGAATTTGATCGAATTTGGTAGAATTTGATAGAATTTGGTTGAATTTGATAGAATTTGGTCAATTTTGATAGAATTTGATAGAATTTGATACAAATTGATAGAAATTGATAGAAATTGATAGAATTTGATAGAATTTGATCGAATTTGGTAGAATTTGATAGAATTTGGTTGAATTTGATAGAATTTGGTCAATTTTGATAGAATTTGATAGAATTTGATAGAATTTGATCAAATGTGATAGGATTTGATAGGATTTGATCAAATTTGGTAGAATTTGATCGAATTTGATATAATTGTTATTTCATGTATATTTGATAGACGGAAGACGAAATGAATATGACAGAAGAGGAAATGAACGTGTATATGATGGAACAAATCGCAAAAGGCAGTGCACGTGCCACAGACCTTCTCGACGTCGACGAGGAGGCAGGTGGTGACGATGGCAGCCAATACCTGAATATGTCAGGTGATGGCATGGAAGAACCTGCCGCTGGAAGTGTTCGGGCCGAGGAGGTATATATGTATACATATTGTCAATATCGAATATATATATGTTCAAGCATGAAATCTTAATATATACATTTCTTTCTCGTACGTGTAGCCCTCAGGCTCACAGCCTTCTGGGTCCTCATCATCGAAGAGGACGAAATGTGGCCCGACCAAGAAGTTAGAGGGCAGACTTGTAATCACTGATGTGGCAGAAGATGGTCGGCCAGTTGCGCCAGAGAAAGCTGCTATAAAGATGGCCAATCAGTGTGGTGTTCTAGTGAGAGACCACGTGCCCATCAGCCTGCAGATGTGGAAACCCTGCGATGATGCTACATACGTGCCGCAATCAGAGAAAGAAATGCTATGGGCCAGTCGGCAAGAACATTTCGCGGTGCCTCAAGGTTCAGAGGCAAGAGTCAAAAATTGGGCTCTAAAGACGATGTGTACTGCATTTCAAACATGGAAGAAAAACATGTACAAGAAATATGCGGAGAAGAACCTGACACCCAACTTTGATGATTACCCAAAGCTGAGGGGTCATTGGGATTCCTTCGTGCAGTACAGGCGGTCGGAGTTAGGTGAAAAGAACTCGCGACAGAATAGGATCAATGCCGCGAAGAAAAGATACTTCCACTCTCTTGGACCAACTGGCTATAAGAAGAAAATTCCTATCTGGGACAAGATGGAAGAAGATTTGGTTGCCAGGGGAATCACGCCGGCGACAATGAATTGGCCCGAGCGATCAAGGCATTGGTACTACGCTCATGGTGGCACTCTGGATCTTTCCGATGGGTCGCTTATATACAGCGATGAGGTAAAAGAGGCGGCCGCTGCTATCCTTAAGGTCCTTCAAGAGACAGCCGATGGGACATTCGTTCCCGACAGAGAAAACGACGAGCTAACAAGGGCTCTGGGGAACCCCGAACATCCCGGACGAGCTAGAGGTGTCGGCGTAGTCCCGTGGAAGGCTGCATTCCCTGCGGACAGTGACACATACAGGAGTCGAAGCCGCTCTAAGGCCGCACAAGAGAGAAGAGTGGAGAACTTGGAAAGAGAGCTTCGGGAGACAAAGGCCGGCATCCCAGACATGGTGTCTAGACAGCTACAGACATTGCTGAGCCAAGGGCAGACGGTGCCGGGAATAGTACATGTACCAGCTGGTGGATCAGCTGATGGTGTTAGCCCGCCCTCCCAACGTCGCAGCAGTGTTGCTTCCACGGAGCTCCCACCTGCCGATGCCGGGGACGAGAGTGCTCGCTATCCAGTGGACGAAATCACTCTGCGTACGCCATGTGAGCTTCATATACCAAGCCGGAACTTATCCACTAAGGTGGCTTACGGTATGGCTTATCCGGTGGAGCAAGGGCAGACCATTCATGGGGCACAGATTCCAAGTGTCGGGGGTAGACCCCCAGGGGTACCCAGAAGGCGGATTGGCCCAACCAGCAAGGGGCGGCCCAATCCGAGTGCTATCGGGCCGGTTTGTCAGACTGGGTGGCCCGCCACTCGGGAGGCCCACCAGTCGGGCGAACCGGATGACTACGACGGCGCGTACGGCAAGGAAGCAGGCGGCGTATCGCGCAAGAAGCTCGGAGATCAAGATAAACTAGCCAGAATTATAGAGAAAGATATCTGTAATCGTTATAGGATCGAATCCTTGTATTTCGGGTAGGTTACGATCTCTAGCCGACTTGTAACTCAAGGCAGCCGGACTATATAAGGCGCCTTGAGACCCCCCTCCAGAACACATCACAACATCTACGAAACCTAGGACAGAACTCAACTACGGAGATCCTTCAGGAACTTCATACTCAGCAATACAATCACCCCCAACACAGGACGTAGGGTATTACGTCATCTTGACGGCCCGAACCTGTTCAATCCTTGCGTCTTGTGTTACCATCGCTTCTGATCCTCGATCTGTCCCTCAACAAATCAACCACGTAGGCTACCCTGTGTGGACTGCCGGGTCCAAACATCCGACAGTTGGCGCGCCAGGTAGGGGAAGGTCAACGAGATCAATCTGCAAGATCGACGGCAGATTCATCTACAAGAAAATTCCTCCAATGGCGGTTGCTGTTCATCGCGATCCGGTAATCGCCGAGTCGAAGACGCCGAGATCCCATCTCCAAGCTAGCTGTGTGGTCAATGCGACATATACCGCGCGACCGCCGCATCTGTCAAGACAAAGATCATCATGCGAAGCCATCTACAACTCAGAGCGTGAGACTGCCGCCGACGCCGACCACGTCGACACGAATCGGCACCGCGTGTCTCTCGTATCGGCCCAGAGCTATCTTCGTGGCAGCTAGAGCATGATCCGATAGGAAGTATATCTCCGAGCCCAACTGTATGGTCACGGCCCACAAATTTCCATCTAGCACGTACTCTTACATGGGAAGTTTACTTATCCTTGGTCTATTTTCCAAATTTCTTCTTCAATGAAATCAGCCGGTATATGTTTCTGATTATTCCATCTGCTAACGTGTGCCTCAACTTGTTGCATGCATGGCCGGATTGGAGTCACGCTCCTGGGCAGGATCCATGATGCTGCTACGCACGCACATACCTCAGGAACGGCCGGTACACATGCTCTTGATTCAACGACGAACAACTGGTGGAACGTCTTGAACGGATCCGACTAGCCGACTTCGTCGACAACCGTGTCCACACGGATAAGACGTCTATACTACGACACATCAATTCTCCGATCCGGACACAAATCAAGCTAAGTCATATTTTAATATTTTCACAATATTTTTCGGTCACCACGCATCTCCATATACATGTCTCCATGATCATCGCCGACTACCCTTGGTTTGTTCCCGACTGCTTATACAGCCCGAGCGCTACACAAGCAGTCGGGCAACACCCAACGGACGCACATATAGCATTTTTCTCCATTGTTTATTTCTTTTTCCACTCTTGTACAAGTCGCTAAAGTACTTGGGAAGCACACGCCTTAATCCGTGAAACCTCGACTCTTCCGTACGCCTACGTTACTACGCGTGCATGCGGCCCAGCTCCCTACGCTATGGACTACGGCTATCGGGGATCAGGTGCATAAACGTAAAAGGATAACTACCCGAGGAAATTAATAGACTTAAAGAGTTGGAAGTAGAAATTCTATTACATACAGCGCCGAATTTTTTTCTCCAGAATTAGTATTTGCTACACCATATACTACCTATCCTTCATATCTTCATTGCAGGGCACAGGTTTGGATCCCGAGCTTGCCTGTTACGCTCGGGGGCTGGACTACTCGGGCATCGCCGCCAGCCAAGTACTCGCGCCGATCAGTACTTGGGCTGGCGCTACACTCCACGACGGTCGCTAGCCGAGTGCTTTGTAGCACTCGGGCTGGCACTACACTCCACGACGGTCGCTAGCTGAGTGCTTTTGAGTACTGGGCTGGTGCTACCGCATGACGAGGAAGACGAAGACTACTCGGCGTGCCTCGGACGGCTTGACTCGGCCCTCACGCTCGGGGGCTGGCGCCGGGACGACCACTCGGCGTGCTCAGCCCTCACGCTCGGGGGCTGGCGCCGGGACGACTACTCGGCGTGCTCAGCCCTCACGCTCGGGGGCTGGCGCCGGGACGACTCACTCGGCGCGCTCAGCCCTCACGCTCGGGGGCTGGCGCCGGGACGACCACTCGGCGTGCTCAGCCCTCACGCTCGGGGGCTGGCGCCGGGACGACCACTCGGCGTGCTCAGCCCTCACGCTCGGGGGCTGACGCCGGGACGACCACTCGGCGTGCTCAGCCCTCACGCTCGGGGGCTGGCGCCGGGACGACCACTCGGCGTGCTCAGCCCTCACGCTCGGGGCTGGCGCCGGGACGACCACTCGGCGTGCTCAGCCCTCACGCTCGGGGGCTGGCGCCGGGACGACCACTCGGCGAGCTCCGGCCCTCACGCTCGGGGGCTGGCGCCGGGACGGCTACGCATCGCGCTCGCCCGACGAGTCCTTGCACTCGAGGGCTGGGCGCAGGTACGACTACTCGGCGTGCCCTGCAGGGCTCCGCCGGACCTCACGCTCGGGGGCTGGACGCCGAAATTAACGCCGAATGATTCAGTCAGATGCTCCTCGACTAACCCTTGGACCGATTCCTTCGGAATCGCTTCAAGGCTCGGGGGCTACGGCCAACGGACGCACCTCGCGGCGCATCCGTTGATTGTCTGGCAACCAAGAACAAGGCTACTAACCCTTGGACCGATTCCTACGGAATCGCTTCAAGGCTCGGGGGCTACGGCCAACGGACGCACCTCGCGGCGCATCCGTTGCAGACGGCTCTCTTTTCTCTCCAGTATCACGCGGTTTCGCTTCCAACTGCAGCAAGCTCGAAGCTCATCAGATGGCACGACCTCGCCGACTTGTCGCTCAACCACGTACTACTCGGGGGCTTGTCGGGGGTAGACCCCCAGGGGTACCCAGAAGGCGGATTGGCCCAACCAGCAAGGGGCGGCCCAATCCGAGTGCTATCGGGCCGGTTTGTCAGACTGGGTGGCCCGCCACTCGGGAGGCCCACCAGTCGGGCGAACCGGATGACTACGACGGCGCGCGCGGCAAGGAAGCAGGCGGCGTATCGCGCAAGAAGCTCGGAGATCAAGATAAACTAGCCGGAATTATAGGGAAAGATATCTGTAATCGTTATAGGATCGAATCCTTGTATTTCGGGTAGGTTACGATCTCTAGCCGACTTGTAACTCAAGGCAGCCGGACTATATAAGGCGCCTTGAGACCCCCCTCCAGAACACATCACAACATCTACGAAACCTAGGACAGAACTCAACTACGGAGATCCTTCAGGAACTTCATACTCAGCAATACAATCACCCCCAACACAGGACGTAGGGTATTACGTCATCTTGACGGCCCGAACCTGTTCAATCCTTGCGTCTTGTGTTACCATCGGCTTCTGATCCTCGATCTGTCCCTCAACAAATCAACCACGTAGGCTACCCTGTGTGGACTGCCGGGTCCAAACATCCGACAGTTGGCGCGCCAGGTAGGGGAAGGTCGACGAGATCAATCAGCAAGATCGACGGCAGATTCATCTACAAGAAAATTCCTCCAATGGCGGTTGCTGTTCATCGCGATCCGGTAATCGCCGAGTCGAAGACGCCGAGATCCCATCTTCAAGCTAGCTGTGTGGTCAATGCGACATATACCGCGCGACCACCGCATCTGTCAAGACAAAGATCATCATGCGAAGCCATCTACAACTCAGAGCGTGAGACTGCCGCCGACGCCGACCACGTCGACACGAATCGGCACCGCGTGTCTCTCGTATCGGCCCAGAGCTATCTTCGTGGCAGCTAGAGCATGATCCGATAGGAAGTATATCTCCGAGCCCAGCTGTATGGTCACGGCCCACAAATTTCCATCTAGCACGTACTCTTACATGGGAAGTTCACTTATCCTTGGTCTATTTTCCAAATTTCTTCTTCAATGAAATCAGCCGGTATATGTTTCTGATTATTCCATCTGCTAACGTGTGCCTCAACTTGTTGCATGCATGGCCGGATTGGAGTCACGCTCCTGGGCAGGATCCATGATGCTGCTACGCATGCACATACCTCAGGAACGGCCGGTACACATGCTCTTGATTCAACGACGAACAACTGGTGGAACGTCTTGAACGGATCCGACTAGCCGACTTCGTCGACAACCGTGTCCACACGGATAAGACGTCTATACTACGACACATCAATTCTCCGATCCGGACACAAATCAAGCTAAGTCATATTTTAATATTTTCACAATATTTTTCGGCCACCATGCATCTCCATATACATGTCTCCATGATCATCGCCGACTACCCTTGGTTTGTTCCCGACTGCTTATACAGCCCGAGCGCTACACAAGCAGTCGGGCAACACCCAACGGACGCACATATAGCATTTTTCTCTATTGTTTATTTCTTTTTTCACTCTTTACAAGTCGCTAAAGTACTTGGGAAGCACACGCCTTAATCCGTGAAACCTCGACTCTTCCGTACGCCTACGTTACTACGCGTGCATGCGGCCCAGCTCCCTACGCTATGGACTACGGCTATCGGGGATCAGGTGCATAAACGTAAAAGGATAACTACCCGAGGAAATTAATAGACTTAAATAGTTGGAAGTAGAAATTCTATTACATACAGCGCCGAATTTTTTTCTCCAGAATTAGTATTTGCTACACCATATACTACCTATCCTTCATATCTTCATTGCAGGGCACAGGTTTGGATCCCGAGCTTGCCTGTTACGCTCGGGGGCTGGACCACTCGGGCATCGCCGCCAGCCAAGTACTCGCGCCGATCAGTACTTGGGCTGGCGCTACACTCCACGACGGTCGCTAGCCGAGTGCTTTGTAGCACTCGGGCTGGCACTACACTCCACGACGGTCGCTAGCTGAGTGCTTTTGAGTACTGGGCTGGTGCTACCGCATGACGAGGAAGACGAAGACTACTCGGCGTGCCTCGGACGGCTTGACTCGGCCCTCACGCTCGGGGGCTGGCGCCGGGACGACCACTCGGCGTGCCTCAGCCCTCACGCTCGGGGGCTGGCGCCGGGACGACCACTCGGCGTGCTCAGCCCTCACGCTCGGGGGCTGGCGCCGGGACGACCACTCGGCGCGCTCAGCCCTCACGCTCGGGGGCTGGCGCCGGGACGACCACTCGGCGTGCTCAGCCCTCACGCTCGGGGGCTGGCGCCGGGACGACCACTCGGCGAGCTCCGGCCCTCACGCTCGGGGGCTGGCGCCGGGACGGCTACGCATCGCGCTCGCCCGACGAGTCCTTGCACTCGAGGGCTGGGCGCAGGTACGACTACTCGGCGTGCCCTGCAGGGCTCCGCCGGACCTCACGCTCGGGGGCTGGACGCCGAAATTAACGCCGAATGATTCAGTCAGATGCTCCTCGACTAACCCTTGGACCGATTCCTTCGGAATCGCTTCAAGGCTCGGGGGCTACGGCCAACGGACGCACCTCGCGGCGCATCCGTTGATTGTCTGGCAACCAAGAACAAGGCTACTAACCCTTGGACCGATTCCTACGGAATCGCTTCAAGGCTCAGGGGCTACGGCCAACGGACGCACCTCGCGGCGCATCCGTTGCAGACAGCTCTTTTCTCTCCAGTATCACGCGGTTTCGCTTCCAACTGCAGCAAGCTCGAAGCTCATCAGATGGCACGACCTCGCCGACTTGTCGCTCAACCACGTACTACTCGGGGGCTTGTCGGGGGTAGACCCCCAGGGGTACCCAGAAGGCGGATTGGCCCAACCAGCAAGGGGCGGCCCAATCCGAGTGCTATCGGGCCGGTTTGTCAGACTGGGTGGCCCGCCACTCGGGAGGCCCACCAGTCGGGCGAACCAGATGACTACGACGGCGCGTACGGCAAGGAAGCAGGCGGCGTATCGCGCAAGAAGCTCGGAGATCAAGATAAACTAGCCGGAATTATAGGGAAAGATATCTGTAATCGTTATAGGATCGAATCCTTGTATTTCGGGTAGGTTACGATCTCTAGCCGACTTGTAACTCAAGGCAGCCGGACTATATAAGGCGCCTTGAGACCCCCTCCAGAACACATCACAACATCTACGAAACCTAGGACAGAACTCAACTACGGAGATCCTTCAGGAACTTCATACACAGCAATACAATCACCCCCAACACAGGACGTAGGGTATTACGTCATCTCGACGGCCCGAACCTGTTCAATCCTTGCGTCTTGTGTTACCATCGGCTTCTGATACTCGATCTGTCCCTCAACAAATCAACCACGTAGGCTACCCTGTGTGGACTACCGGGTCCAAACATCGCTACACTCCAAGTGGCTACTGCAAGGTGGGGGTCGAGCAGATTTGTGAAGGATATGATGACTTGGAGCTCGACATCCCAGGTGGCGACGAAGAAAAGACGTTAGCGGATGCTGCCCACGGCAGTATCATTCTATGGAAGAAGCGTTACGTCAAATTTGGCAGTCAAGGGCCGTCAGCTACTCCACCCAGGGATCCCCCGCAGCCGCCGTCACCTTCAAGAAGGGCCGAGGATGACCCAGAGCTGCCACCTCCAGGTCAGGATGATACCGGCTCACACAGGTCTCCTCCTCCACCACCACGGCATCCCCCAAAGCGCCAAGCTCCGCCCCCACGGCGGACTACTCGCCAGAAGCGCCAAACGGTGGAGAAAGAGCCTACGACCGAAGAAGAAAAGTTGGCCGCCATAAGGAAGAAGTTACCTTACGACCAAACTGACGAGGAAACTGCTTTGGTGGTCGCAGCCCAGGTCAAAGAGCATTTCAAACCAGATGAGCCAGAGAAGCCGGTGCCCATAGATCCGACAGCGAAGACATTTTTCAAAACAATGAGCGCGGCGAATCAGAAGAGATTTTTGCCCTCTGACTACGACCGCCAGCTTGCAAAGTCTTATGATAAGCAGAAACAACAAGCCAGCAGTGGATCCTCGGTGAAGAAGGCGGCCACTCCTAAGAAGAAACAAGTCGGTCAGAGCTCGGCTAGGAGGACACAAGGGCAACAGGAATATGACGAAGAACAGCTTGCGTTGTTGTGCGCGCAAACATGCCTCTCACCGGCAGAACTTTTATCGGGCACTGGG
Source organism: Alloteropsis semialata (assembly GCA_004135705.1). Lineage (NCBI taxonomy): Eukaryota > Viridiplantae > Streptophyta > Magnoliopsida > Poales > Poaceae > Alloteropsis > Alloteropsis semialata. The sequence continues at coordinate 66,424,897 of CM014278.1, read as the reverse complement.
CGAAATTCCTAAGGCAACACCAGTGAAAATTTGGGAATTTGAATATGGCAAACCATTGGTGCCCCCAGATTCTTTGAAGTCCCTAACCACTCAAGCGTTCCGATTTCATGAGTGGTACATGAAGGTGTCCAAAAAGGGTAGACAGATGCTCAATGTTTTGATAAAAGACCGTGATTACTTCCGTGGGCATAGTCTCTTGATTTTGGATTTCAAGGATGTGTATGAGTTGTACCGTCAAGATGCCATAGACCTCTCATTGATGAGCTGCTGGGTTGTGTAAGTTTCTTTCACTGATCTATTCTCGCAATACTTGCTTTCTTAATTATAATTTCCAACAATAACAATCTATTCTTGTCATGTAGGATGGAGATCCATACATGCCGCGAAAAATCGTATGATGATGTCGGCTTCATGGATCCATGCATGGTAAATGCCGTAACTGTAGCCAGTAAGCCAATAGAGACGGTGGACAACATATACTTGTACCTGGAGAGACAAAGAAGCAAGACTTACATTCTTTTGCCATACAATTTCACGTGAGTACTTCTCTCTATGTATGTATAACTTTAAGACTTTGTTGTCAATACTTGTGCATGTATATATATATATATATATATATATATATACACTGGATACTGCTTGTGATAATCATAAACACCGGTCAAATTATTGTCATGGACTCACTGCGGAAAGAAAAAGAGGATTACCAAGCAGTTTTAGACTTGATTGACATGGCATGGACACGTTTCCGTGCGAAACAAAAAGAAAATTTCAAACAAAAACTGGATGTGAAGACGGACTTTCCGGTACGTGGCTGGTGTACCCGCATATCTCGTAAAATCACACTAATATATAGTTGTTACGTCTAACTTTATTCTTCTCCACTTTCAGTGTGCCAGACAGGAAGCAGGGACGAATCTATGCGGATACTACGTCTGCTAGTGGATCCATACCTTTGTTTCTCCCAAAAAAGCGACTCAAGAAGAACTCATGGTATGAATTAGATTATTAGTGTATATAAAAATTAGATTATTAGTGTATATGGAAAATAGATTATTAGTGTATATGGAAATTAGATTATTAGTATGGAAATATTAGTGTATATGGAAATTAGATTATTAGTGTATATGAAATAAGATTATTAGTGTATATGAAAATTAGATTATTAGTGTATATGGAAATTAGATTATTAGTGTATATGGAAATTAGATTATTAGTGTATATGGAAATAAGATTATTAGTGTATATGGAAATTAGATTATTAGTGTATATGGACATTAGATTATTAGTGTATATGGAAATATGATTATTAGTGTATATTTATTATGAATATATTTATTATACTTTGTTATTTCATGTATACTTTGTTAATTCATGTAAACTTTGTTATTTCATGTAAACTTTGTTATTGGTTAGAAATGATTATTAGTTATTGATTATTGTTTAGAAATGATTATTAGTTATTGTTTTGAAATGATTATTAGTTATTGTTTAGAAATGAATGTGTTAGGAAATTTTATAATTACATGCAAAATTTATTTATTATATGAATGAATGATTATTAGTTACTTGTTTAGAAATGATTACATGCAAAATTTATTTATTATATGAATGAATGTTGTCATTTGTGATTAATGCAGAGAATGTTTTACCATCAAGTGCTCCCAATGAAACAAAAATCAAAAGCTATTGTGGACCAACTATTTGGATTCATTGTGGACCAAGTTATAAGTCCACTGGGAGAGTACCACCATGACGGAAGCGCTATCGCTCAATTGGACTCCCTTTCCGCTCCTTCTTCCAGTTCTGCTCGTTAATTGTAAATAACTTTTAAATGCTCTAACTTTTGTATTGGCCGATCTCAAATGTTTATATGTGAATGATCGAAAAAAAATGCAATCAAAGTCGGGTCAAAATCAATTGACAATTGCGACGACTTCAATCTTATTGCGTGAAAGATCGTGTACGACATATGACATATGACGAGCAGACACATAGACGCGTAGATTTGTATATAACTAACCCAAATATCAAACATTTAAAAAAATAACCAAAACAGCCTTTGGTACCGGTTGGTGTTACCAACCGGTACCAAAGGCCCTCCCCCGCATGCCTACGCGGGGGGGGTCCTTTGGTACCGGTTGGTGTTACCAACCGGTACCAAAGGCTCCCTTTGGTACCGGTTCTGGACCCGGTACCAAAGGCCGGCCCCCTTTAGTCACGGTGTCGCGGTACCGGTTTCAGAACCGGTACCTATGAGGGTTACGAACCGTGACCGATGGCGAGTTTTCCAGTAGTGGCCGCCGCCGTGGTGCCACCGGCCCTTGCGCCGGCGGCTGGAAGCATGGGCCTCCGCCTGGATCTGCAAGCTGAAGCCGTCAACCGCTGGGAGCCCAAGTAACCTAGGATCTGAACTCCCTCACGTTGTGTGCTCGTTTCTTCTGCAGTTCTGCTGCTAGCTTGCGAGTGTTAGTCTCTTAGATACTTAGATAGATGTCTTCTCTTTCATTGTAGATATGGCTAGTGCTAGTGCTAGTGGAAGCTCACGTTCACCATCCCCTGCTGCCGAAGTTCCTCCTACTGGTAGTGCGCAAGCTGATGTTAATGTTGATGAAAGATTGCGTAAAACTCCTCTGTGGAGGCATATTAAGCTACTTGAGAAGAATGATCTGCAGGAGGAAATGCAAAATCTCAATACCTTGTGCCTTGTATAGTTGTATCCCTAAATTATGTAATGTACTATGTTGTTTTTTCTATATTAATAGAAATCGACACAATCTGTGTCGCGTTCGTTAAAAAAAGTAATGTACTATGTTGTTATATTAGTACTTTAAGGTTTAAACCTGAATGCTGGTTGGTCATGCTAACGGCCTAATGTTATATTTTCTATGTATTTCATCGCTGTTTTAATGTTTCTGCTATTATTATTTTGAGAAAAATGAAAATATTAATTTATTATATATACTAGACGTATCGGCGTATCTTGGTTTTTGAGATTTGCTACATATCGCCGTACCCGTATTGTATATTGGTGATACATAGGTGAAATGTAGTCTAGGATCTGTCATTCTCCAGACGGACGCAAAACATTCCGTTGGATAGGACTTCAATAATTAAACCTTTGAAAGCGACTTTTGCTCTCAAGTTTTTTTTCTTCTATTCGATTTTAATTTTCAAAATAGGAAGTTCGAGATACGCATCTGCCTCATTCATCGATTGAGTTATATAATATGCTCCAGATTCCAGATCGCCATCTCGTTCATCAACAAGATATAGATGAAGTGGCCGCTCACCCGCCGGTGCGCAAGATGCCCTGATTAATTCCAGATTCCAGATTGCGTGTTTAGGCTCGGAAGCTGTGACGCTCACCCGCCGGAAGGCCGTAGGTAAGACCACGGAAACTGTGACACAGAGGATATAAATGGCAGCGACTATATGCACATACAGCTTATAAGGCAAAAGAAAACTAAAGTTAGGGAACCAAAACACATGGAAAAAACCAACATCTAATCAGCACAAACATCTCGTGGAATGGAAATAATGCAGACTATTTTTCTTGCCATCGGCGACGGTGTAACCAGACGAATTGGGCTAGGGTTGGTCTGGCCCAATTGGCCCAAGTAGGTCACCGCTTCCAACAAAAAGTTGTTGCCACTTTGCCATTGCGGTGCGGGGCTAGACCTACACGGATCTGCATCCGGATCCACAACGATCAACGGCGCGCATGGGAGCCTGAGAGAGGAGGTGCGGACGGGTTGGGGTCTGGACCTGAGACAGGCAGATTCCGTGGCGGAAAAGGGACCCGATAGCGCATAGGGTTGCGGGGCAATATATACCAACGCCCGGTCTCCTCCCCTGGAGCAACACAACCGCAGCCGCCGCGACCTCATAATCCAGATGTAGGGTTCGAGGGAGAGAGGTTAGGGTTAGAGAGAGAGAGAGAGAGAGAGAGAGGGAGGGAGAGAGCGGCCATGTCGACGGAGGCGATGGAGATGGGGGAGATGCGGATGATCACTGCGCCTGCCTACGGTTGGCTTTTTCCGAGGCCCAGCACCAAGCTCGCGAAGGAGGATTCGGCGGCCGCCGGCTGCTTCTTCGGCGACATCGGCTTCACCAAGCGTACCGAGGATGAGCTCAAGATGGCGGCGGCGAGGAGAGGAATCGTGAAGGCGGCATCCTGGAGTGACTTCAAGACCTGCGTCACCGTCACCAACCGCCCCGAGGATGCGCTGAAGGTCGCCGCGGCGCCGGCCACCATCACCAACCGCCCCGAGGATGCGCTGAAGGTCGCCGCGGCGCCGGCCACCGTCACCAACCGCCCCGAGGATGCGCTGAAGGTCGCCGCGGCGCCGGTCTTCGCCGGGAACCAGGCCCCCGTGCCGGAGCCCGTGCAGCCGACCTACGAGCCGATCTACGCGGTGAACAAGGGCCCCGTGCCGGCGCCCGTGCCGCCGTCCTTTTCGCGGAGCAAGGACGGGCGAACAATGAAGACGAAGGTGGTGCCTGTGGAAGTCGAGTACATCAAAGTCCTGGAGGCGCGAGGCCCATGCTTCCCAAAATATCCTCGCGGCATCCCCGAGGAGTTCCTGTGGCCCGCCGAGTCCCAGAAGGAACAGGAGATGCTGGACGCCACTGCCGACCTTGCAGCGGCAATGACGGCCTTGGCTGACAACGAGATGGCCATCATTGAGCAGTACCGGATGTATGGGTACGCCAACGAGGAGGTCTATGACAGCGATGAGGCTTGACTCACAGGGATCAGTGGAGAAAGGAGTGTTTATTTGTATGCCTGCTATGTCGTCTTATCCATCTTCTAAGTAGATTATTTATATGTATGCCTGCTAGATCGTTTTATCTATCTTCTACCATATGCAGCGGTAATTATGATGTAAGGGTATCATCCACCTGGTTATCTGTTGGTTATCTGTGTTATGAACATGTCTCCTATATCTTTAATGTTAGGATATTCTGTTGGTTATCCGTGTTATGAACATGTCTCTCCTATCTTTAATGTTAGAGTATATTCTGTACTTGTTCAATTGCCATCTTTCTGTCTTCGCTTACCAATTTGATTGGTACAATTGCTTCTGATGTTTGTGTGCTCTATTTGCAACTCTGATGTTTGTGTGCTTGCTCTCCAATTTTGATTGACCAAAAGTCTGCAACTTGCACACAGAACTGTTGGGTGCCTGATATCAGCCTATGCAATGCTGCAAATCTTTGAATTTGAGTTGCAAACTGATAGTTGTAAATGTCACAGCTGCCCGACCAACTATATGTTTGTACCATATGTAACATCTTACAGATCAGCACAGAAAGTGCTCCATTTTTTAAAAAATAAAAATACTTTGAATTCAAAATAATAATAATTAAAACTTAATGCAAAATACATGTGATATAGCTCGGCAACAGGTTCCGACTTAAAATAATCATTTTCATTTCTAGCATATAAACACAATATATTCAACAATAATCCACTTTGTGAGTTAGTGTGTTCAACAGTACTTGGAAAATAAAGACACAATGGTCCAAACACAACATATTTCTTGTTATCAAACCGGGCGGGCTGTCAGATTATTGTTTCACGGTTCTAATTTATTTACCCTCAGCGAATAATTTTCTGCACATGGTTAGGTGCCGTCTTTTGGTTGGCCGGCGCTAGCTCCAGAAACATCAAGACACATTTCTATCGTGTCTTTTTTTACTGCCTCATCCTCACCTGCTGAAAATGATTCTTTGGTTTAGTTTTGTAAAATTAGTTTTTGGTATTCTCTGAATTTTCATATAATGCATATTGGACAGAGCTTTGTCTGTTCCTGTGCATCTCAATAAGCAGCAGCTCAATGTTGGTTGTTTATTTATTCTGAGCACTAATGAATTACCATGCTGATTTCTTGTGACCCACATGTTCTATTTGCAGCTGTTTCTTTTGAAGATGACAAACATGTAGTTGGTTCGTCAAAGTCTCCTTCCTTGCCATTGGATCCAAGGTACCCTGCTCCACAGGGTTCAAGGTACTGACTGTTTTACTCCTACTTATGCATGCATTCCTTTGCCTGCATAAGTCTCTCAGCAAGGGTTTCTTCAGTGGACTTATCTACTGACATTATTGAACATGGGAATATTCTCATGAAGGATTTAACTATATGTACATTCTTTAGACATAATTATCACCATGCTTCAGTCTTATTTTGATGTATGCAAATCTACTTGGTTTTATGTTCTCTGGGTGAACACAGTTGTGTCTAAACATGCCACATCTCTGCAAATATGTATCACAGTTTACGTACCCCTGTGTTTGAAACATGTTTTTTTTTCTACCATATATTTGCAGGATTCTTCAGAGCCTGTTCCATCTCGTCAGCGGAAGATAATATCAAGTGGGCAACAGGTCTTTTTTTGCCCTCTGTCAGATGTACGTCTACACCCTTTGAGCTTGCATCTGAGCTTAGTTTGTTAACTTATTCACCCAGCAGGCTTTCACGGGATCCATTATTGAACATGATGACAATCTTTCACCCATCCAATCTCCAGTGGCCAGTTCTTCAGTGAAAGTAAGCTGTTTTTATTCTGAATCTCTTGCTGTCACAATAGAAATTCGCGTTGATATGTTCTCTTAATATTTTCATTAATGTTTGGCAGCCTGGCACCTCTGCTTCTTCAAGGCCAATGTCTAGATTCAAGATGCAGAAAGGAGGGCGGTGATTCTTCACACCAGGACATATTTTTGGTGGCTGATACCTGCATCTGGGACTCTCACGATAAGTGGTAGTGTGGACACCATACACACGAATTTTATCTGATCAGATTCTAAAACATTCAGTGCCTGGGAGGAAAACCTTGAGCATTTATTATATCTCAACAGATTACCAGTTGGGAGATAATAAGAGCAATGCCGACTGTTTTTAAGTTTTAAGAACGACGAACATGTTGGGCCAGTGCCTCAACACTTATTCTACTGTACAGACACTATGTCAATCATCAGCTTCATTTTCTATCTCCTTGGGATATTGAATGCCATATTGCCATAGATGGAATACTCTGATTTATTGCTTTCATTGGTATATCTCGTAAACTCCGCCTATGTTGACTGGAAGACTTTTCTGAGTCGTCTCAACATAGCCGGTCCCAAGCCCGGATAAAGGAGGAGGGGGTGCGTTAGGTTTGGCGAACCAGCATCTATGACAGCCACTCTAATGGATGTGAAACCCATAAGAAATTCGTTGGGGCGTAACCCTCTTAGCGACGCGCTACATCGGAACCCGGGTGTAGTGTTAAATGGGCAAGGGCCGGGTCGTCGCAACCTTAGTGGCGCGCTACATCGGCGCCCGGATGTAGTGAAAAATGAGCAAGGGTCTTCGCACTTCCCTCGACGGGTGCGAAGGGTAAGGAAGTTAGCCGAGCCAACTAGGATTCGCCTAGGTAGTTGGAACGTAGGGTCCCTAACGGGTAAGTTACGAGAGCTAGTCGATGTAGCAATTAGGAGGCGTGTAAATATTCTATGCGTTCAGGAGACTAAATGGAAGGGTCAAAAGGCGAAGGAGGTGGAAGGTACTGGCTTCAAGCTTTGGTACACGGGGACAACATCGGGTACGAATGGTGTAGGCATCTTGATCGATAGAAGCCTTAAGGATGGAGTTGTAGAGGTTAGGAGGCAAGGCGACCGGATTATTCTAGTCCGGCTGGTAGTTGGAGATTCTACTCTAAATGTGATCAGTGCCTATGCCCCTCAGGTAGGTCTTAGTGAGAGCACCAAGAGGCAGTTCTGGGAAGATCTGGATAGCATGGTTAGTACCGTGCCTATCAGTGAGAAACTCTTCATAGGAGGAGACCTCAACGGCCATGTGGGTGCGACTAATGTAGGTGTCGGGCGAGTGCACGGGGGGTTCGGGTATGGTAGTAGGAATCAAGAAGGGGAGGATGTTTTGAACTTCGCGTTGGCCTATGACTTGATGATAGTGAATACCCTCTTTAGAAAGAGGGAATCCCATCTAGTGACCTTTCGTAGCGGACAACACTCGAGCCAGATCGACTTTATCCTTGCAAGGAGGGAGGATAGACGGGATTGCTTAGATTGTAAGGTGATACCCGGGGAGTGCGTTGTCCCTCAACACAAGCTTGTGGTGGCGGACTTTCGATTTCGGGTACGTGTCCACCGGGACAAACGTGCCAAGGCTGCAAGAACGAAGTGGTGGAAGCTTAGAGGGGAAGGGGCGCAAGTGTTTAAGGAGAGGATGCTAGGCGAGGGGCCTTGGGAAAAAGGAGAAGATGCAGACGACATGTGGCTAAAAATGGCAACATGTATTCGGAAGGTGGCTTCAGAAGTGTTTGGCGTGAGTAGGGGAGGCAAACAGGAGGCGAAAGACACCTGGTGGTGGAATGAGGAGGTGCAAGTGGCTATTAAGGAGAAAAAGGAGTGTTTCAAGCGCCTACACCTGGACAAGAGTGTAGCCAACATCGAGGGCTATAAAATAGCGAAGAAGGCTGCAAAGAGAGCTGTGAGTATAGCAAAGGGCCAGGCGTATGACAACCTTTATCAGAGGCTAGGCACGAAGGAAGGGGAGAAGGACATCTATAGGATGGCTAGGATACGTGAGAGGAAAACAAGGGACATCAACCAAATCAAATGCATCAAGGATGGGACAGATCGACTTTTGGTGAAGGACGAGGAGATCAAGGAAAGATGGCGGGAGTACTTCGATAAGTTGTTTAATGGGGAGAATGAGGGTCCTACCCTTGAGTTGGATGACTCATTTGATGATACCAGCAGACGCTTTGTGAGGAGAATTCAGGAGGCGGAGATTGAGGAGGCTCTGAAGAGGATGAAGGGAGGTAAAGCGATGGGCCCTGATGGTATCCCATTGAGGCGTGGAGATGCCTAGGTGTTAGAGCGATAGTATGGCTAACAAAGCTTTTCAACCTCATTTTTCGGGCAAACAAGATGCCTGAAGAATGGAGAAGGAGTATATTAGTACCGATCTTCAAGAACAAGGGAGATATTCAAAGTTGTACTAACTACCGTGGGATTAAGCTGATGAGTCATACGATGAAGCTCTGGGAGAGGGTTATCGAGCATCGCCTAAGAAGAGTGACGAGGGTGACCCAAAACCAGTTTGGGTTCATGCCTGGAAGGTCGACCATGGAAGCGATTTTCCTAATACGACAGTTGATGGAGAGATATAGGGAGCAGAAGAAGGACTTGCACATGGTTTTCATTGACCTCGAGAAGGCGTATGACAAAGTACCAAGAAATGTCATGTGGTGGGCCTTGGAAAAGCACAAAGTCCCAACTAAGTACATTACCCTCATCAAGGATATGTACAAGGATGCGACAACTTTTGTCCGGACATGTGATGGCGACACCGGTGACTTTCCAATTAAAATAGGACTACATCAGGGGTCAGCGTTGAGCCCTTATTTATTTGCTTTGGTGATGGATGAGGTCACAAGGGACATTCAAGGTGATATCCCTTGGTGTATGCTCTTTGCTGATGATGTGGTGCTAGTTGATGAGAGTAAGGCAGGGGTCAGTAGGAAGTTAGAGCTATGGAGGCACACATTAGAGTCGAAAGGCTTTAGACTTAGTAGGACCAAGACCGAGTACATGATGTGCGATTTCAGCGCGAGTAGGCATGAGGATGGAGACGTTAGCCTCGATGGGCAAGTGGTGGCCAAGAAGGATACTTTTCGGTATTTAGGATCGATACTACAAAAGGATGGAGAAATTGATGAAGATGTTAGGCATAGGATTTCAGCTGGCTGGCTGAAATGGCGTCAGGCTTCTGGCGTCCTCTGTGACAAGAGGGTGCCACAAAAACTAAAAGGTAAGTTCTATAGAACGGCGATTCGCCCGGCGATGTTATATGGTGCCGAATGTTGGCCTACAAAAAGGCGACATGTCCAACAACTGAGTGTAGCAGAGATGCGTATGTTACGTTGGTTTTGCGGGCACACTAGAAGGGATAGAGTCCGGAATGAAGATATTCGGGATAGGGTTGGGGTGGCACCAATCGAGGAGAAACTGGTGCAACATCGGCTGAGATGGTTTGGACATGTCCAACGGAGGCCTCCTGAGGCGCCAGTGCGTAGTGGGGTTTTAAAGCGGATAGATAATGTAAAGAGAGGTAGAGGACGTCCTAAATTGACTTGGGACGAGTCGGTTAAGAGAGATCTTAAGGAGTGGAATATCTCCAGGGATCTAGCTATAGATAGGAGCGCTTGGAGATTAGCAATCAACGTGCCTGAGCCGTGATCTTTTTCTTTTTCCCTAACTCTACCTTTTGTCTTTTTTTTGCCTTTTTATGTCTCTCTTATCCTTGTTTCTTTTGGGTTTCATCTCTAGCCTACCCCAACTTGCTTGGGACAAAAGGTTATGTTGTTGTTGTTGTTGTATTGGTATATCTCGTAAACTAATCAATAGACTAATCAACAGAGGACAATCCCTTAGGGATTATGGTTTATAGGTTAAAATCTGTATCTTGTGCCTAGATTTTTTTTTTGGGCAATAAGCCAATCCCAATATTTATTCTCCGTCTTTCCTAAGTTTTCTTGTGTAAAAAATCCTTTCACTTGTTATCATGTGATTAGGATCATGGCATTATTTCCTTAGTTATTAGATCTATGACCTTGTTGTCATTGCCAGGGTCTTAAATGCCACACTGGTTAATTATTGCTGAGATTAAAGAAACAACTCATGCAAAAGGTATCAGGTGTTGTGGCCTCATTTTGAAATTCAATATGGTGCTTTATCGATTCCTTTTAATCTGTTTTCTGCTCGACCTCTAACTATAGATTTCCCTCTTTACTGACCTTACTGCCCATGAGTTTGATGTCAACTTAGAGCCTTTCCATATAGTTTTCTGCAGTTAATTCTCCTTGCAAGCTGGATGTTAATTCAGAGACTTAGATTCAGGTTCCATGTTCTAAGGTTGCGAAATCAAATTCAGGTTATTGGGAGCCAGATAGTAGGAAGGTGAGGCTTCCCATCTTTGCCATTGTTCCTCTTGCTCTTTTCTTTTTTTTTCCCTTAATCAATTATATTTATCAATTATGCTCTATTCCCTATGTATCATCACAGGCAAACAGAAATAAAAGTAAACCCCATATATCAATTTCCACTTCTAAAGAAATGGAGATTGCATGCTCATTTTCTATATACCATTTCTTTGTTCCGGCACAACCTCACGATAAAATGATAACAGGACAAGGAATGATCACTCAGAGGTGCACAATTCTCTTTATTTCACTGACTATCTTGTGTTACATGTCCTAGTTAATGAAGTTCATATAGATGACCGTTACATGATTAACCACTGTTTACCAAGAGGTCTCCTGTTTTCCAGCAGCCCACTGAAGCTGCAGTCGCCAATGGAAGCCAAATGTCGACAGAAGCATATCGTGCTAAGCATGAGATTACTATCGTCGTATGTCCTCAACTAATCATATACCCTCAATCACTCTTGTTTCTGATTTAAATATTACGTTATTTTACCATTCCTTTATTACCAGGGCAATAATGCACCAGCGCCGTTCATGACATTTCAGTTCACGGGCTTCCTTTAGAGATTCTAAGGGAAGTAGGTGCACAAAACACATGCCAATGTAAATGTGCTTTGTTGCATCCCTTTCTGATGGGACTAGGTGGCCATCATGCATTCATTGTACTTATGCCATGATTAAGCTGGATTTTCTTTGCACCAGGCTTTTCAAGTCAACAATCCAAGTCGGGGTTTCGACCTGTTTGTTGTCTTGTCCAGCCTCCTGTAGTTTGGAAGTGGCTCCTTATTTTGTTTTCAGTCCCCCATCTGTACGATATTTAGCTTTGCTTCTGTAGCTGTATGGCTTAAAATTACACATCATGAGAGGACCATGTAGCGTCCCATTATGCTAACAGCTACCGGCTAGTGTTCTGTGCCTTGCCATGTGGCCGGCCAGCCTATGCCATGTGGGGTCGGCCTACCCTATTCCTCGGGCTTCTGGCCTTCATCTTTCATCGTGTTGTCCATGGTCACAAGCCTTGTCCATTTGTGTTCCAATTTAGCCCAAAAACCTGCGTAAACAGATCCTCCAAAAACACATGTATATACGAAAACGTCTCGGTTATAGAGTATTATCATTAGTTTAAATATCAAATTTACGTCATTATTGAAGATAAACAAGGGTAAAAGTGTGTCATTATTGAAGATAAACAAGGGTAGAGTCATATAACTGATTGAGGAATTTCAAATTTTTTTCAGCAGCATACCAATGCGCATCTGTTAAGAGCGGCTGTCCATTAACCAAACCATAATGAGTGCTGATAAAAACTGAATGGGTGCTGATAAAAACTGAATGGGTGCTAATAAAAACAAAAAATGTGTTCTTATGTGGCATGCGATGTTTAAGCATGAGAAAAGTGGCATTACATCTCACATCCATGTTTAAGCCAAACTTGTTTAAGCATGAGAAAAGTGGCATTACATCTCACATCCATGTTTAAGCCAAACTTACGAAGGTGTACCCCCATAGCAATGTAATAGCTTTTGTATCCAGCAATGCGTTGGTTTGATAAATTAAGATAGGAAATAGCGGTTCTAAAAGCACTCAACATGTTTTTGAAGGCATCAAGTCCAGCCTTAACAATCAAATTAATTATGTGACATGCACAACGCTGATGCAAGAATAAAGAACCAATATAACTGGATAGCAAAGGTGACATACTATCCATGGCCTTAGTGTTTGCAGATGCATTATTCAATGTAATAGCAAAGACATTGTCAGTTAAACCATAATCAGCAATAACAGAAGCAACACGCTCAACAATATTTTAAGCATTACGTGAAACATCAATCAACCTCATGCCTAGTATCCTCTTCTCTAATTGCCAATCATCACTAACATAATGAGCAACCACACTAAGCAAATCCTGCTTAGCATTACCAAACCATATATCAGATGTAAGAGCAACAGAGTTAACATATTTCAAAGATTCAACAAGTTTATCACGACGTTCTTTGAAATACTTAGCAAAATCTTTAGTGGTAGTTTGCCTAGAGACACTACAAAACCGAGGATTGTGAGCAATTTTAATAAAGTCTTCAAAAGCAGCAGCCTCACCAAGACAAATAGGAAGATCTATTCTAGCAATCAACCTACAAAGTTGCTGACGAGCAACTTCAGGGCTATAATCCCATCTTTGCACAGTGCCATCAGCAGTATTTAAGGGATTGAGCCAAGCGACTCTTGGATTTCAAGACAGGACACATGACAATGTGCCTGATCAAGTGCCTGGTGCCACCACTCGACCTACCAGACATGTTTTTTTTTTGCAGTGTTTGCACCAAGCATCAGTACGTACCTGTTCGCCGTCGATGACAGTGAAGATCTCTTCGAAGACTTCCCATGCCTTCAACGTCGTGCTCTTCCCTCTCTTCTTAGCCCTGCCCTTGCTTGTGCCGACACTCGCAGGGGAGCTCGTGCGACTGCTGGGTTGGCCATCGCCCTCGGCAGTGCCTGCTCCATCTCCTTGGGCTAAATCGATCGGTGTGGCAGCACTACTGCCGAATAGCTCTTTCCGGCCCGCCTCCAAATCGTCCTCATCATCACCGCGCTCCCCCAACAACTGAAGCTTGTAGTCGTTGGAGGTCGGATCCAGAGCTATCGCTGGTGCGCGTTGCGTGATGCGCCTGCACAACAAATTAAGCAAGATCAGCAGACATCAACCGGAGTTGGAGAAGAAGAGAATGAGAAGAGGGGAGAGAAGGGGTTAGGGTTAGGGTTTTGACTCACCTTCGTGAATCCGTAGCGGAGGACGGGAGGGGGGAGGTGAGCGGCAAGTTGTTCGTCTAGCAGGAGCCAGAGCCGTAGCACGGGAGGAGCATCGCCAGCGTGCCTCGGTTGTGAGATCTGGGACAGACGCGCCGAGTGAGCGAGCGAGAGAGGAGACAGAGAGGAGAGGAGGGGAGCAACGAATCTTGCCGGAGCAAGACAAGAGAGGCGAGCGACGAGTGAGTCATGCTTGCGCCGGTGAGCCTTGGAGGAGGGAGAGGCGACAGACAGGCGAGCGAGAGAGCGAGGGGAGACGAGGAGTAGCGGGTGGCAGGGGTGGAGGCGAGGACATGGATTAGGGTTTGGGAGGGGAACAGGGGTCGGGGTCGACCCTGGACCGTTAGAAAGGCCGGGGTGGGGTGCACGCCTAGCCCAGCGTGCCGGCCGTTGGGCACGGTGGGCCAGGCCTTTATCAGGTCTGGACAGGCTGGCACGGCATGCCCAAAATCCCTCCCAAGCACGGCCCGTTGTACGGGCTGAGCTGGCACAGGCCCATGGAGAGCCGTGTCGGGCCGTGCCAGTGCCGGGCCAAATTACCATGCTTTGGGCCGGTCCAATGGGCTCGTTCTATATGGCCAATGGTCGATGGGCGACGACAAAAGCATGCACGAATGGATTCACATGGCGCAGTTGTACCTACGACTAGGTTCATAGTCGTAGGTACAATGGATTGCACGACGGCGGCCATGTTTAGTTGGCTCAACTTTTCAAACTTCTTTGAATTTTCACTATTCATCAAATGTTATGTCACTAATTAAGGGTATTAAATGTGGATTAATGACAAAACCCATTCCATAACTCCGGGTAACTTCGCGAGACGAATCTAATGAGACTAATTAGGTCATAATTAGACAACGTTGGGCTACAGTAAACAATCTCTAATGACGGATTAATTAGGCTTAATAGATTTGTCTCGTGATTTTCCGTCTACCCATGTAATAAGTTCGCACACTTTCCTCCCCGAACTAAACAGACAGTGCCCATAGACTGATAGACGGCCGGAAAGCGGGGTCGTACCGCAGGCACTGCACCGCCCAAGCTGCAGGGAACAACCTGGGCCTCGTTTGTTTTCCTAGTCTAGCATCTAGCATGGAGGGAATCTTTCTTGCATGGAGTACTAAATAAAGTCTATTTGCAAAACCTCTTCACGGATGAGCGTAATTTTTCAAGACGAATCTAATGAGCCTAATTAATCGATGATTGGCTACAGTGATGCTACAGTAACCATCCTCTAATCATCATCTAATCATGCGGTCAAAGGCCTCATTAGATTCTTCAGGGTTCCTAGTGTAGGGGTTCTGGAGTTAGTTTTGTAAAATACCTTTATTTAATATCTTTAATTAGTGATCAAAGTTGTGAACAGTTCTAGCATTGGAAAACCAAACGGGGTCTCTGGTCGCCGGTTAGGTTCTGGCGCTATGCCAATGGGTTCACAAGCCTAGGAACAGAATGGGTTCATGAGTAACAACCACCTTGAGAGCTCCGGCAGGAGCCAGGAGGATACTGATCGCCAATCTTCGAGTCGACGCATTCCTGAACATGGAGCCCTTAATCCGCAACATGTTTACAACCGTTGTCTTCTGAGTTCTGATGTGTGCACGGCGTATTCCTAGCTAGCTCAAATCTTATTTTCTTCGTGTCTTTTCCTACGGGCTTTGTTCTGTAAGCACTTTGTAATAGATTATGGTGGTGCTCTAACTTTTTCATAGGAGATTTTTTCCTACATTTTTAGCAAATTTCAGTTTCTTAGAGTGCGGTGGATTGCTAACATTACTCAAATCCTCGTTTGGAGAGTCCATACTTCTGTAAATATTTTTTATTCTCCTTTTAGATCTCCTTCGTGCACGTGTGTTGCTACGGGCAATACAAATCTCCTTCGTGCACGTGTTGCTACGGGCAATACAAATCATAGCTAAATGTCATCTTAATATTATTGGCAAACAATTAGTATATAAATTATATAAAAATAACAACCTAATCTTACTAGAAAGTAATCCGTTCAATAGATAGTCATTTGTTTAAAATGACCTTTTGAAAACAATTTTTTATTTCAAATTTACAATAGCTTTTATGCCGAATCAAAGAAAAATGGATCGTTATTAATGTATGGCATCTATTTACAAAGTTCTAAAATTTATGAAAACCATCTCCATATCGAGTATAAACAAATCACCTAACGATTTAAAACTAGTTTGTTAGAAAAACAATATTTAAAATCTAAAATTACTATGACCCACATCTATTTACAAAGATTCATGATTTTTTAAATCCATCGTGAGTCCAACGTGATGATTAAAATATAGTTTTTAGTTAAACATTTCAGTAAAAAACTACAATAGTCAATAGTCGAGATACCATATCAAAGGAAAATATATCATTATTGTTTTATAGCATCTATTTATAAAGTTTCATTCTTTTTTAAAACAATCTACAAGAGCTATGATTTATAGCATCTATTTGCAAAGTTCTAAGATTTTTTTAAAACCCACTTTGAGTGTAAACAACTCACTTAACAGTTTAAATATCATTATTAAAATAATTTTAAATTTAAAATCTAAATTTTCTATTGTGCTAGATCAAAACGAATGAGTCATTTTTGATTTAAAGAATTTGTTTATAAAGTTTTAATATTTTTAAAACTATATAAAATGCAACCTAATCTTACTAAAAAATAATAATCAAAACTATAAATCATAACGAATGAGTCACTTTTGATTTAAAGAATTTGTTTATAAAGTTTTAATATTTTTAAAACTATATAAAATGCAAACAACTCATATTACAATTTAAATATAATTTTTTAGAATACTTTTTTGTTAAAAATCTAAATTTTACTATCACGTTGGACAAAACAAAATAGCTCACATGACAATAAATATGTTTTTAAAGAAATAATTTAAATTCTAAATTTTTTATCATGCCAGAATATAATAAAAATGATTCAGTTTTGATATATTTTTACAAAATTTTAAAATTTTGAAAAACCATCTCAAGTAATTAACAACTCAATTGAGAATTTAGATATAATTTTTTAGAATAATTTTTAAATAAACATCTAAATTTAAGATCAAAACAAAATAGATTATTTTTAATTTATAGCGTCTACTAAAAAAATATGATTTTAAAAATTATGTATATATTTTATTTGATTTAGATTGGACTGTTTGGAGATTGTTTTTAGGTTTTGTTCTTTTTATTACTACATATTTCTCTTTACTGATTGAGCATGAGCTAAAACCAGCCCCGACCCTGAATTTGCACAAACGGAATTGTCAGTATGAGACCATTCTAGCCCATTCGCAGGCATAACAATATTACCGTACGAGATTTCCAAAATAGACAATGTATTTCCAAAATATCGATTTAATGCAGGATTGACCTAGGTTTCATGGCTTAAGCTCAGATGTGTGCACAGCGACACGAATTCTAAATCGCTTACTGTTGCCATCGATTTAAAAAATAGCATTGTAAGCAAATGTGTATAAAGCAATATTACAAAATTAACATTAAACAAGAGCTGTAATCGACACACATTCCAAATGAACTAAAAACTACAAAATTAACATTAAACAAGAGCTGTAAGCGAGACATATTACACGCATAATAAGAGCAACATGTACAGAGCAAAATTGCATATTTGCATACAGGATTAACAAAATACAAGGCCACAAAGATCGATTCCGATACTCATTGCATAAAGGATTACCAAAAACCAAGGCCACAAATATCAATTCCCATACTCATTGCATAAAGGATTACCAAAAACCAAGACAAAAAAATCGAAGCATGACATGAGACGAACAATTTCAAGATCATAGCAGTACAAAACAAAGGCCACAAATATGAATTCCCATACTCATTGCATAATGGATTACCAAAATCCAAGACAAAAAAAATCGAAGCATGACATGAAGCATGACATGAGACGAACAATTTCAAGATCATAGCAGTACAATTGCTTCATTATTATCGGAAGTACTGCACAAATCCTGGCATCAGTCGAGGTAGTCAAAGACCACACATTCTGAAGGGGGTTAAGTTGATAGATCCTGCAACCGCTCAACGTTTCAAAAGTGGCAGCAGGTCGAATAACACTTCCAGGGGCATCAGGTCGTTGGCCTTAGCTCATAAGGCTCTATAGCAGTTATCCCTTTCTCCAGGTCCACAGGGATGTGGTACGTTGCCAGCCCAGCCTCATGATTCTCCTTGTTGTATTCAGCGACTTTCTTCTTCCATTTTGTAAGAGTCACGATGGAAGCTACAAATGTTTTTTTTTTGAAAAACTTGAAGCTACAAATGTTACACAATTAGTACAGAGGCTTGCAAGGTTCATTTAACTATTCACATCAATGTCACAAAATCACAGGATAAAGACTTGCTTCCCGGGTTGGCATGCACTACACAACCTATCTTTCTCAAAAACAACATTTGTTAGTCCTAGGATGTGTTCATCTCTTTGAAGTTTAGCCAAGTTCCTCATGCCAACATGAGCTAGCCGGCGATGCCAAAGCCAACCCATGCTAGATTTTGCCACTAAACAAGTCTTCGGTTCCACTTTAGTAGTTGTGAAATCAACTAGATAAAGCTTTCCCTTAAGTTGACCCGTAAAAGCAATAGAGGAATCCTCCCTTCTCAAGATGGACACACCCTCATTTATAAAGAGACAATTGTAGCCCATCTCACAAAGTTGTGACACCGACAACAAATTGTATCCCAAAGAATCAACTAAATAAACATTTGAAAGTGATGAATCGTTTGAGATAGCAATTTTACCTTGACCTACCACATCACCATGATTATTATCACCAAATGTGATCTTCTCAATAGGTGTATCATATTCTTCCAATGATGAGAACATATTCTTCTCTCCGGTCATATGATTTGAACATCCACTATCAAGCAACCATGAAGTCCCACCGGAGGAATATGCCTACAAAACAAGTTAAGCTCAAGCTTTAGGTACCCAAACTTGTTTGGGTCCTTGAAGGTTAGAGTAAGCAATCTTAGGTATCCACACACTCCTCATCATTTTCCTAGTATGAGCACCAATATACTTGACTACCATCTTCCCATTTTGGAATACAACCGTGTAGTCAATGGTGTAGTTGGGTGAAGGAGAGTGTGTCACATTGTTGTTGCTTGCATTTACCTTGGTTGAGCTCTTGATGCTTACCTTGCTTGAGCTCTCAACCATGGCCTTACCTTGTGCAACATTCTTCTTGGTGACACCATGAGCCATGTCCATCAACTCACCAAGGTTGGCACCCTTCTTCCACAAAGGACGTGACTTGCTATTCACAATCTCTTGTCCATTTGTCTTATTTCCTCTTGTGTGACCAAGTCCATCACGAATGGTGGGGTGCCTTGTGGCTTTATAAGCCGGGTGAGTATCAAACTCACTCTTACCTTTGAGCTTGTCCTTACCAATGTACATGTTCAACCTATAGATTTGAGCATCCTTGTCCTTGATTGACTTTTCTAGCTTTGAAAGGTTAGTAGCACAAGCATCGATATCAACATTATAACATCTTGAGCAACCTTTGCTAGTGGAGACATTGGAGTCAAGAGTAGTTTTGGAATTAGTTTTGGTGCTTTCCCAAAGAGTACCAAAACTAACTTCAAGTTCTTTGTAAGTATCTTCTAGGCGTGAATGCCTTTCTTGAAGTTCGCTATGCACATTC
This sequence comes from Alloteropsis semialata, assembly GCA_004135705.1. Lineage (NCBI taxonomy): Eukaryota > Viridiplantae > Streptophyta > Magnoliopsida > Poales > Poaceae > Alloteropsis > Alloteropsis semialata. The sequence goes on along the minus strand of CM014278.1, from coordinate 66,405,410 downwards.
TTTAGGTTAGCTAGAGCATCATTTGCTAAAGCATAATCCTTTGATATCCGCTCATATGAATCATTGGCAAGAGACAAGTCCATTGCCAACTTTTCAACCTTCACCTTTTCCTCAACTAGAGATTCTTCTAGAACTAGGTTTCTCTCCTTTTCAAGGTTGAGCAATTCTTCTAGTTCTCTAAGAGTCTCTTTCTTTTTCTCCAATTTCTCCACAAGCTTTTTAATTTCTTTATAGCCCTTTTTGCCAAATTGTTTTATCATGATAGCTTTATGTTCGGCTTCTTCCTCCTCATCTAAGTCATTTTCTACATTACTAGATGTGGAGGTGGGAGATGATGGAGGATTGGAATAGTTTGATACCTTAGTCCCCTTGGCCATGAAGCACATGGGGTGATCATCATCATCGGAGAGGTCGTTGAAGAGCCTTGGTGTTGGTGAAGCTTCATGCATGGCAATGGATGCCACACCTTCCTCATCGGACTCATCACTTGAATCCCAACCTTCACCAACATGAGCATGGCCATTCTTCTTCTTGTACTCCTTGCTCTTCTCCTTGTACCTCTTCTCCTTGTCCTTGGATTTCTTGTCATCCTTGTGGTCCTCATCATCATCATCCTTCTTGTCCGGGCACTCGGCAATGAAGTGACCAACTCTTTTGCAAGAATAGCATCTTCTTGAGTTGTTCTTTTTCTTGTCACTTCTTCTCTTCATAAACCTCTTGAAGTTCTTGACCATCATTGCCGTTTCTTCATCCGTGCTCTCATCTTCACTTGAATCAACTTTCTTCTTTGACTTTGATGGTTTCTCAATTGATTCAACTTTCTTGCTTGGTTCGGTTTTGATAGCTATGGCTTTGACTTCATCTTGCCCAATTGACTTGGTGATATCCAAGTCATTCATCTCATGATATTCCAACTCATTGAGTAGTTGGATTGGCTTCATCTTCTTGTAATTTTCCTTTCCTCTAATGATGGTTGCCAATGTCCGGTTCTTGGGGGCATAAGCTCTAAGCATCTTCTTTGTGACCTTGCTATCATCCCAATTCTTGCTTCCAAGAGATCTAATGTCGGTCACAAGCAACTTGAGCCTATCATACATTTGCCGGAGAGTTTCATCCTTCTTCATGACAAATGACTCCAATTCTCCTTGGAGTAGATCCATCTTCCCTTCCTTGACCTCATTGGAGCCTTCATGAGACAATTGAAGTATGTCCCAAATCTCCTTGGCACTCTCAATCCCTCTAACCTTGTTGTACTCATAGGTGCAAAGTGAGCTTCTAATGACCCGAACGGCTTGAGCATTCCGGAACATGTCATGCTCTAGCTCCGGAGTGATAGGTTCATCCTCATCATGTTGCTTCACACCTACAACCACAATGGTCCAAAGAGCGGGATTAAGACCATAAAGATATATTTTCATATCATCACTCCAACGGGCATAGTCACTCCCATCAAAGTGAGGGGCTTTGCCCATTGGAACCGGAGTAAATGAAAATGGAGAAGGGTTAGAAGTATTTTGTGAAGATGCCCCATATGGATGAGACACCGCATGAAGCCCGTCAAGAGTATTCTTCTCCCTTTCTTCTTTGATCTTTTTCTTGAAAAGTCTTTGAGCCTTCTTCTCGGCTCTCTCTTGACACTTCTTCTTTAGCTTTTCCTTTATTAGCTTCTTCTTTTCTTCTTCGGTGAAGTCACCCTCAACATCACTCACTTCAAAATCATCATCGCTCGAGCTTGAGTCGTAAGGAGTTGGGGGATGACTTGAGCGTCCAATCTTCAAGAGTTGGGCAGCGGTAGCGGTAGCGGAAGCATTAGAGATGTTGGCGGAAGCACCGGTAATTACCGCTTGTTCCTCTAAGTTGGCCATAGTGTTTTCCCTTAGCGATTAAGCCTAAATCAAGAGATTAGGCTCTGATACCAATTGCAAGGACCGACACTAGGCCTAGAGGGGGGGTGAATAGGCCTGTATAAAAAATTCTGCAAATTTCACAATTAAACGTTAAATGGGCCGGAACTTCTGGCGCTGTGTCGGAACTTCCGGCTTCCCGGAATTTCTGTCACACTGGCAGAACTTCCGGCTCAACACAAACCTGAATTCGAGATTCAAAAACTGAAATGAAACTGAAGATTCTATATGAATAGAAAGTTCACCACAAGTGTAAGGAAGCTTAAAACTATGATCTCTAGCAGCGAAAACTAATAACAATATAGATCGGGTCAATTTAAGCTTAAGAACGATATAAATATGAAGAACAATAACAAGAACAAGAGACAAGGATTTGTTCACCGAAGTTCACTCCACTTAGGAGCTACGTCTCCGTTGAGGTGCTCACTAAGAGCCGGGTCAACTCTAACCCCTTGCCTCCTTCAATCAACCACAAAGGCCGGATTGAAATTCTTACTATTGTCCCACAAAGGGATGAAGATTACAAACGTCCGGCACTCAACCACAAGAAGCTGGGAGTTGCCGGCGACGCCTAACCGTCTAGGAGCTCAGCTCCAAGAGTAACAAACGCGAATCGACGAATCAAACAATGCTTCAAGTGCTTCTTGAGATGAACCAATGAAGAACTCACTCAAAGCTTTACTCTTACACCTCAAGAATCACTCACCACCAACCCTCTACTCAAATCCTTGTAAGAAATGGCTCTAGAAGGAGTTGGGAGTGTGAATTCAATGCTTTGGAGGCTTTTGTTTCGGGTTAGGTCAGCAGCAAATGAAGTGGGGGCTGAGGGAGTATAAATAGAGGGCCCCCAAAACTAGCCGTTATGCACTGCCAGGTCACTTGCCGGAATTTCCGACATAGTGTCGGAACTTCCGGCAAGGCACTGTTTTGAACTAAGAAACAGCCTTACGAACAGCCCCACCGGAACTTCCGGAGTAACCCACCGGAACTTCCGATCCCGAACAGAGCGCACCGGAGATTGTCCTCCGGATATTTCCGGGCACGCCCAAGTCAACTGAGTCAGCGCTAAGAACCGAGCTACCGGAAATTCCGGCACTACGCACCGGAGATTTCCGGCGGCAAACCGAGCGTGCCGGAAGTAGAACAGCGGCTATTTCCGGCCCTACCGGAACTTCCGATGCAGTGTCGGAAATTCCGACAGGACGCTGTGCAGCGCCTGAAAAACTAAAGTTAGATTTCACTCTTGGGTAGTTAGTATCTCAATTAAGCACTTTAGACACTCTTGATTCATCAAACACGTCCCCCTTGATAGTACGGTCATTCTATACTCAAATTCAAACCAAAAATGAATTTAAATCGCCAATGAGCTCTTCCACCATACATAAGTAATTGGGGACCTTCTTTTGATATTCATAATCCTTTCTTTTCTTTTATTCCTGCATATACTTCAATACACGCATCAAATCCCAAATTCTAATTGTCATTAACACCAAAACACTTGGGAGGCCTAGATGCACTTTCAAAACTGCCTAGCCATCACGAGAAAATAACCAAGAGGGTTTATGACACCAAGTCGACGCCCATGACACTAAGTCGGCACTTGGTTTCCCGCTGCACACCTGCCTTCAGACAACTAACAGCCTGGCTAGTGGGATTTAGACTAAGCCCTTGCACCATACAAGAGTCGAGTGGTTGTACGAGATGAACTGGGTTAGGCAAGATGACACATCACCTCGGTTTAAAACCAGATAAAATGGATATCTTCCAACTTGCTTAACCACAAAGGTACAAGCCCCCTTTCGGTATTTCACAAAGAAACACCCATCCATCTCATCCAACACTTTCTTTATTTTCAAAACCCAAAACCCATTTTCTTACTCAACACACTCACACTTTTATTCTTTGATAAACCAAGTATAGTTATGATTGAATAAGTAAGAAAACAAGTCCTAAGCATTTTAGCATTGGTTATCATCCAAACAGAGCATATCATATTTAGAGATAACTAGGTTATCAAGGCATGATCACATCAATCAAGGAATGGCTATCCAACCGGGTTTAGTAATAAAACACATGCAATTTGAGAAAGGCCAATAGATTGTGTTTATAAAACTGGGATAAACATGCATCAAAGGATGGGATTGGACTTGCCATCTCCAAAAGCTTCTGGGAGATCCTGCTCGCGGTACAACTCTTCGGGCTCGGGCTCGCGGTACTCTCCTTCGTACTCCGGCTCGCGGTACTGTCCCTCCTCGTTCACTCCGTCGTCTAGGGCTCGCACAAACAACACACAATAAGAAAACAACAATCCTTTATCGATGAGTTGGAAACAGGAAATGTCGGATGTTTGGACCCGGCAGTCCACACAGGGTAGCCTACGTGGTTGATTTGTTGAGGGACAGATCGAGGATCAGAAGCCGATGGTAACACAAGACGCAAGGATTGAACAGGTTCGGGCCGTCGAGATGACGTAATACCCTACGTCCTGTGTTGGGGGTGATTGTATTGCTGTGTATGAAGTTCCTG
>CM014278.1:66382389-66394758 GCA_004135705.1 Alloteropsis semialata | reverse complement strand
TGTTCTTGGAATGGTTGTCCAATTTGTCTGGTCCAATTTCTCAAGCATGCTAAGCGGGTATGGAATACGTAAAGCATCTGAATAGTATGTTCCTTTGGCATGATAATTTGAAATGTGTTTTGTACTTTTAGAACATGTCTACATTCCGATTGAGATATTGCTAAATTTCATATTTGAGTGATTTATTCAGTTTGAGACATGCTTACTGTTCAGAGTTAATTGTGAATGCACAGTGACTCGTTTCATTGCCGTCATCCTTTTTCTTGTATAATCATTCATTCATCTGAGTTTGTTTCCTTTGAAGGTTGAAAGAAAGAAATAGTGCTGCTTGACATGATCAAGAAATCATATAGCTTACTTAACCATATTTAGTTCTTTACATTTGTTATTACTTTATAAGGAGTTGTGACTTGCAACTTCTTTATCATTGTTTATCCCTGCTCTACAAAAGAGTGCTCCTGCTTCATCGGTGATTCCTCTGTTTAGAAGAGTAGTCTACTTACAGTGCTTGGTATCTTTTCCTACCTTTAGGATCTCTTCTCAGATCACAAGGTTGACGAAGCTAGGAGATGGTGAATTTTAGGTTGGTTGTGCAAGCAGTTCAGTAATTCTGAATCCATTGGTATTTAGTATATGTACTCAATAATAAATATGTTGTCCCAACTCTCATATCCAACCAGTGAATTCTTCATCTTAAATTGCAGTAATGAGTAAACTGTTGTTCATCTGGAACAACATTTTTCTCTTCCAGTGTCAGCAGCAGCGTGTCTCTGTATCTTCTGTCTTCACTTGTAATGTATTATTTGAATTTGCCCAAAATTATAGAATTACTCCGAAGCTTACGTTAACATAAATTCTTGCTCTGTACAAAAGAAACTTGAAAGAAAGTGCTCCTGATTTCTACCAGATGGGTAGTTCTGTTAGCATATGACCAGCACTTAGGAGTGTTGACTGTTGAGTGTTGATTGATTCTTTATTTCCAAACTTTCTTTGACCTACAAGCTGATTGCTTGGAATGATCCTTCAGAGAGGGTGGCAGAGGAACTAGCAGAATGAGAACGACTGAAGAAGCAATGGTTGCGTGAGCAAGAATTGATCAAAAGTATTGCAACATTCTGGTAGCACTATTCACCTTTAATCAATCTGCTATAACTTACATTTTCTTATATATTTTTCTATCCATACGATTAACCATTTTATGTCACATTTCAGATGAACCTCTCTCAATTACTTAGTTATTGGTATGTGAGTGGGCACAACAGAGTTATCCAGGTTAACTTCTAACCACTACTGAATTTGCTTTTTGTTCCTCTGGGATCCCAGTCTTTGGATTTGGGCTATATGATTAATATATAGCCTACAGTTTCAAAATAATGATGTACTTCACTACTGCTATTTAGTAGGAGTATCTCTATTTGAATTTTGGGAACTGGCAGTAATCAATTGCAATCAGTAGCCGTCAGCTCAGCAATCATGCTTGTATTTTGTGTAGAAGGCTAGGAAGACTGCTTGCTGGAGGTTGCACGTGCTGGAGGAGTTTTTGCTTGCCGGCGATCGCACATGCAGGAGATGAGGAGATTAGTAACCTGAATGCATTCAGCTATTCATTGAATGATGGAGGTTGTTGTAACCTGTAAATTGTTGAATGGCGCATTTTTGTTTCATAAAATTGTGACGAAAGGTCTACTGCTATATGCAATAGATAAATCATGTATATTGATTTGTGATCTGTATAATATATACTTTATTTTCTATTTTTTTGTTTTTTTAATTCATCAAAAGAGACGCTTGTTAACAACCCGCGTCTCATATGTGAAGTCATAGGAGACGCAGGTTAACAACCTGTGTCTCCTGGAGACGCGGGTTGGCAAAAACGCGTCTTCTATGACTCCCTCGAAGGATATAGAGTATGACATATAGAGTATGACGAGTGCGGGAGAAATGAGTATAGAGGGAAGAATTTCGATGACTGGGATAGAATATTTTTTTAAAGGATGAAAATAGAGGACGACGAGTGTGGACAGCCTAAAGCTGGGAGGAAATGGCAGAGCTCCCTTCGCGAGGGACATCGTCATCCTTGTCGCTCGGCCCATCGTCGCTGTGCCTCTACACCTCTCCCCGCCCCTCCTTAGGTACGTCGTGGGGCGAACCGCGGTGAGCGACGGCGGGGCAAGCCACGGTGAGCGACGGCGGGGCAAGCCACGGTGGCAGACGAGGGCGAGGTGCGGCGGTGCGGAGGCTGAAGGACCGGGCGAATCGCGCCGAAGGACGACACGGGGGCGGACGATCCGCGGTCGAGGATTTGGGCGAGATTTTTTATACACGTGCCTGGGCATGTGCATCTCCACTGGTTTTCAAAAAAGCAACAAGGTTTACTATGAGTCTTGTCACGTCCTTGCTACTACTCGTCCCACCCTTGAATTGAAGCGGAGACATATGAGCACACAGGGCTGCATCACGGGCGGCTGTCGACAAAAGCTTTGTGAAAAGTCGAAATCGGAAAGGAAAGAAGGTAAGGCTGTCCGCACTCGTCGTCCTCTAAATGCATCCTCTAAAAGGAATATCCTGTCCTGGTCATCGAGATTCCGTACTCTAAACCAACTTCTCCCGCACCCGTCATACTCCAAATCACATACTTTATCCCAACTCTACTATATTTTATCCATCTATCCCAACTACTATATCATCTCTTTTCTCACCTTTTTTTTTCTTTTCTTTATAAATTTTATCAAAATATATCCATCTGAGATCTTGTTTTGAAGAATTTATTGCAACGAATTTAATGGTGCAATCGGAATTTAATTTGGTTTTTTGGTTTGTGAGTTATAACATTTTTTAGTTAGTTGAGGACGTGGGGCCCGCCACTCTCTCTCCTCTCTGGCTGTCCGCGCGCTGCCGATCGCGCTTCCGCGGAACCGCTGCCTGTGCCGTATCCTCGATCCATCCTTTTGTTTACCGGACGTTTACAGTACGCCGCTGCGGGCTTCCATCCGGTACGTCCGTCCTTCAGGACGGCGTCGCGAAGGCCGCTGCGGTCAGCCTAAGTACGAAGTACGAACGCAAGCTGGCAACTACGGCGGCTAGGCAGCACTGCAGCAGTGGGGATAGTACCAACATTTCCGATCTCGGCCGAGCACCCGTGCAAAAGCTAGAGCGGGGCAATAATCGCTTGTCCGCCGGACCGCCGTCAGAGGAGGGGGCCTCTTTCAGATTCGTCTTGTTCAGAAATCAAACCGTCTTCTAACTTTCTAAGCTTCCAAATTGCAAGCGAGTTGTAGCCTCGTTGACTAGTTATTGTAGGTTAGAGAAAGCAATCACAGTTCAAATCCTTGTTTGCATAATATATTAAAGCATCTTATATGATTTTGATTTGAGATCCTATTTTTAAAATTTTGAGTTAGTTTTAAGCCTAACCCGATCAAATTGGATCAGATCTCATCGTCAGGTCTAAGATATAATAGTAGCAGCATCCTGATACGTGGAGTTAGTGTCAAGCCTATGCCCTATAGCCCTATACTATACCCGATCAAATCGGATCTGATCTCATCGTCAGCTCTAAGAGCAAGGCTAATGGTTTAGCCCACTGCCGACTGGGAGAAGCTGCCATGTCACTTACAGCTAATCATACAGTCAACCTGTATAGTAAGCCGGCTGAGAGGTATACTATAATAAAAACACAAGCATTAATTTTTTTCTCGGGGAGGGGAAGGACGGGGGACGGAATCGCCGGCCTAGCGCTCGTAGCGGGCTGGGAGACGACTGAGAGAATTAATTTTTTTCTCGTAACCTGAGCCGGAGGCGGGCGAGAAGGGAAACGCCGGCTGTGCAATCTCTCTCCAACGTGGCCTGCTTTTTTTGTTTACGTGGACTCTCCCAGCCCGCTAAAAATAGATTATTATACTTGCTCTAAGATAGTAAATAGTGGTACTGTAGCAGCATCGTGATACGGGTCCCCTTCACGTGATGCGCGAACCCGTGAACGACTGATGAATAGCATGTTACAAGCTTATCCGTGCTGACTGCTGACAAGTGTCAAGGCACGGTCACCAAAAAGACTGCTGACAAGGGACAATCTCGAGGCCGTGACTGCTGGCAATGGCAATGAAGCTGGCGGGGGATCATATGCTGCTCTGCTGCGCCCATAAAATACACGTGTTCACCGGAACCGCCACGCCACTAGCCCGTGCGTGCACGATGGATGCGTCACGTCAGGCTCGTCGTCACGCTAGCCACACACACACAGGCACTTCAGTTTGACCCTCCCGGCCTCCCGGCCCATCCGGCCGCCCCCCGTTGGTTCACACATTCCTCTCTCAGTTCAGTTCCTTGCTCCTCTTCTCTTGCCAAACGAAACGAAAGCCAGCTCCGCCATAAATAGCAGAGCCAGAGAGGGCCGCGGCAGCAATCGACTAGCAGAGAGAGAAGGCAGCGAGCGACGAGCTGTGCTGTACCGAGATGGAGAGCATGGAGGACGGCGCGGCGGCGATCAGGCACCGGACGGTGGAGGCGAACGGCATCGCCATGCACGTGGCGGAGTCCGGCCCCGAGGAGGGGACGGCCGTGGTGTTGCTGCACGGCTTCCCTGAGCTCTGGTACTCGTGGCGCCACCAGATGCAGCACCTGGCCGCGCGGGGCTACCGCTGCGTGGCGCCCGACCTCCGCGGCTACGGCGCCACCGCCGCGCCGCCCGACGTCGCCTCCTACTCCGCCTTCCACGTCGTCGGCGACGTCGTCGCCCTCCTCGACGCGCTCGGCCTCGCCAAGGTATGTGTCGTATCTACATCACATCACCAGCTACCTTTAATTTTTTATGATATCGTAGTATAGCAGCTACCCCGTCCTTCTCAACCTCTGGTTTTTCTTCGTGCTTGTGGGCCCGCCACCCCTGGTTTCCTTTTCACGAATTTCCAATCTGAAACCGGTGACGTGCACTGCGTATACTGTATATATGAAATAAAAAGAAAAATCCAAACCAGTTGAAGAAGATGGGGGCTAGCTATAGATTGGGACGTGAAGCCTGCAGCAAAGATTCGTTGGTTCTGTTCCATTCCCTATAGAAAAATCAGTCACCACATGATGGATGTGCGTGTGTTCACCGTATGCTACTGCTAATATAACTCACCTGCTAGTGCACATGATACAATGGCATATTCCACCGCACTCCACGGCGTGCGTTCAAATTAGCTAATTGGCTTATGTATAGGAGTATAGGACAACCAATGTGACACAGACAGTCATCGGTGTATATGAATGCTGTCAACTTCGAAACAAGGTGCATTATGGGCTTACTTGCAGTCTGCACGGTTTCCATCTAAACTCAAAACTGTTCCAAACGTGTATATCATGCAAGGGTAGCACTGTTCCAAGAAAAAAAATGGTTCAATTTTCTCAAGCCTGGACATTTTTTTTTCCTTTAGTGCTGAAAAAATGGATAGTACTAACCAGCCATCCACTTCAACTCTATCATTACTCCACTGGGTTGCAGGCATTGAAGATTTGAGAGAAAGAGAGAGAGAGAGGGGTTGTACAAACTAGAACTGAACCTTTAAAGCTTGAAGCTGACTTGGTTGTTGCATTACTGAGGGGGGTGTTTAATTGGGCAAAAAGTAGAAATTTTGGTGAAAAATTTTGTATTGGGAAGCGTGTTCTGTAAGAGGGAGCACGGTTGTCAGTGTGAAAAAATTTTGCATTGGAAAGCGTTTTTTGCCCAATTAAACAGGCCCTGATTTATTGTGATGACGAAAAGGTGTTCGTGGTGGGGCACGACTGGGGCGCCATGATCGCGTGGTACCTGTGCCTGTTCCGGCCGGATCGCGTGACGGCGCTGGTGAACACCAGCGTGGCCTTCATGCGCCACATCTTGGCCCGCACCGCCGGCGCCGCCAAGCCCACCGACTTCTTCAACCGCACCTACGGGCCCACCTACTACGTCTGCCGCTTCCAGGTACGTTACGTACACAGACTAGCTCTCTCTCTGTTTCTCTGTAACCTGTTTCTCTGCAATATAATTACCGTATTACCCTGCATTTCTACCGTATCGTTTGATCGTATCACTTGGTATTATACACTGTAATTTTGACGCATTTACCGGATCGATCGGATCCTGCTGTCTACAACCTGTAGATCGACACAGCATGGTCACACTCACACATCGCGATCACCGCGTGATGTATGTATACCTGGCCAGTCTTACTTTCCTTCCCAGCCATGAACCATGCATGTATACACGTCGCAAATATTTCCCTATTCCACAGAGGTACTATATAGGAGTAGTATATGATAATTATGGAAATCAACTAGTATTGTCTCCTCCAATCTTGACCCTACATTTCGTCAGGTAATCTTCTGCCTGTGCTACCTGACCTCACAAAAAGAAAAGTGATGGAACACACGAAAGAAAAGAGAATTGATATTTAGGATCTGCACCATGCTTCCCTCACAAAAGGAAGCTCTGCATGGCCGTACCCAGGGATCAACTGTTTGGCCGAAGTTTCCGTCTTTTCAGTGCCGACCAAAATTATTGTTCATTGGTGTTTCGGCCAATTCGTTCACTGAAAGAAGGCCTGATTGGTTGGACACCAAAATGTGCACTGCCAAAATTGGAGCACGCTAAAACATAGTCATGCCAAAATTACCTACCAAAATCTGGGCAAAAATTGCCAAAATCTAAGTAAAATTTTTAGGATTTCAGCTGAAATTTCAAGAATTTCCCTATTTTTGATGAAGAAAAAAATTAAGTGAAAACAAAAATGGTTATACAAGTTATTTGAGATGTCAGTATTTTTTTTGTCGAGCTTAGTAATTGGCTTGTATGGCCATTTTTCTTTTACCCGCTTTCGTTTTATACAAGTTAAAAAGTCGGCTTGTATATATAAGCTTTCTTCACTTGAGCTAATTACTAAATGCAAATTTGTTTTTATACGAAGAATGTGGCCACAAGTAGCTAATGGGCGGGCATACACGTTTAATTTTCAAGCTGTATGTGGGTGCGCCGGGCCGTTTCTTAATTTAGATTACAAACCAAATTCGCCCCTGATTACGTAAAACCTGAAAGAGTGTGTGCTTAATTTCAGATATATTATTACCTTTTATTCTAGATTTCCAAATAAAAGAGTGATTTTTTCAACTTATTGATAGCCTACCGATCGAGATGATAGCTAGTGAATCTAGGACAACGAAATCTTCGGATTGTGGGTCTGTAAAAAGATCCCATTACATACAGAAGCACTCCAAATTAAACTCAGAAAAAAAAAACTGCCAAATCTGTTTCCGTGATAAGCAAATTTGAATATGTTTTAGTTCAACCATAACCAAAATGATTAATTCATAATCGCAACTGAATTGAACTAGCAGCTTCCAACAGGGTAGTGAAAATGAACCCTGCATTCAGGCCTGCAGAGACTCCTCCATTGCTGGCAATATATGCACGTACAGTGCTATACCAGCTACTGCTACTACTGACACGATCGAATGATCGATCACACGACCATACGAAAATAAAAATAAAAAATTTGGAAACTAGTAACAGCAGATCCAGTACGTGAGCATCATGCCTGACAAAAAAAAAACACTCGCTCTCCAACTATACGCCGCCGCTGGTGTTTGCCGATCGCCGGCCGGCCATCACTGGACGGAGCAGCAGCCGTTGGGGTTTTCGTCGTTGAACCACAGCGGCGCCTCGTTGGGCATGTACTGGTGCCGCGCGTGCAGCAGCTCGGCCGGCACGTACTGGAGCAGGTGCTGCGGGGGCGCGGTCGCCGGCACCCAGCTGCCGACGGCGGCGTACCCGTACTGGTGGTAGGCCGGCGGCGGCGGAGGCGGCTGGGCGTAAGCAGGATGCGGCACCATCCCGCTGTAGTACGGGTACCCCGGCGGCGGCAGGGCGTGCTGCGGCGGCAGAGGCTCCTCCGCGCCGCCGTCGCTGACGATGGCGACGTGACGCTTTGTCTTGGACTGGATCAGCCACTTGAGGAGCGACGCGTCGAGGGACGCGCCGGCGACGACCACCAGCCCCGTGTCCACCGACACCCACACCTCCTCCACCCCTGCATGCATTCATGGCCATGCTCTGTTAGTAAGATCGAAATGCGAACCCGGCCGCGCGCGCCGCCGGAGACGAGGACGACGGCGGCGGCGTACGGATTGAACGTACCCGAGTAGTTCTTCTTGACGGCCCTGCGGATCCTGCCTGCGCAACCGGAGCAGTGCACGTACGTCCGTAGGATCACCGGCGCCATTGCAGCGATGCTTCCTTCCTGTGCCCCAGTAGATCAGTAGTTGTACGTTGGCTTATCGTGGGAGGTCGCTCTAGTTTATATAGAGAGAGTAGGGAGGGATCGGAGCTGACGGGAGCAAATCAACCAGGTATTAACTTTGATTGGATGTTGTCGGTCAGGCCAGCCGCCATTAACCTCTCTCTCTCTCTTTCTCTCTCTCTCTCTCTCTCTCTTCTCTTCCCACACGTACGAAATCGAAACCTTCCATCTTGCATGCCGGATCTAGATACGGAGGCTCGTGTATCTCGCGGATTTCCCACAGTTATTCGATCATGGATCCCCCGTATCGATGTGATACGTGCGCGCAACTTTTTGTGTAGACAGTTTAGCTAATCATATAGCTGTACACATGACGGCAATTCAGGTTTAACGTGCGCTTGGTTGCATGTAACATTTGGTTTATGTATGGACTAGGTTCGTGCCCGTGCGTTGCTACGGGAAGAAAACAAAATTATAGAAACGATAAAATTGACGCGACAAAAAAAATATGCTTTTTAGATTACCAAATATGAGTGAGAGGACCCACATAGACACGTATATTTTATAATTCAAGCGAATACAAAATAATATGAATGGATTAGGTATATAATTGAAACAAATCATTCATAATAATTCAATGAAAACTCTAGTTTTCTCCAAAACAAAATTGTATGAACACGATTGAAACAAACAACTAACAACACTATTTTATATCATAGTTAATTATAAGTCCGTGCATGTGTGTTATCATAGTTAATTATAAGTCCGTGCATGTGTGTTGCTATGTTTTTTCACAGTACAAGAAAACATAAATATATATTGAAATCTGAAAAAGGATTATCCAATATAAAGGTCTGTTTTCCTTTTAACGAGCTTAGCACTCTTGACACATATAAATTTCTCTAGACAAGAAATTCCGTATCAGATCTCTGTATTTCATCAACTTATATCGATTAATTAATTTGGAAAGAGAAGAATAAAACAAGCAAGAGCGTGGAAGGACAACTGAACAAAAGTATTGCTGCCTCGCTGGAGCAGGAGCTGGTCTCTAATCCAAGAACCCATAGTAGCTCTGAACAATCCAAGAGGCACGAAATATTCAGAGACTGACACAAGCAAAGGTCCATAATTCCTCTCAACATCCACTGCTGAAAATACTACAAATGAACCTAGCATCAATCTTCATCATGCTAGTCTGGGTGACATAATATGTATTATATGCATCAATCTCTATTGGTTAGAAAGCATCTATCACCTTGATCAGATTCCACTGGCTCCTTATTTTTTCGACATGCTTTCCAGCATGCATAAGGCTATTCAATGTCCACAAGTTTTCTTTAATTGTGAGATTCAGAGATCCAATCCTGAGAGAAGGCAAGAGGATCAGAGTCAAATATTTTATGCTAAATTAGCACCCCTCTTCATATTCTAACAATTCACATCAACAACCGAATAGAAATGTACATGGTATTTCTTTTTCTAACAAAATGGTCCCATTGCCAAATTTCATGGTAATGCTTCATGTTTGCGGAACTCGACTGTCACAGGGATATATCAGATGCACTGCTCCATAGAGAGAAACTAAATGGAATAATCATCTAGAGAAAAAAGATTTCACATTATTACAAATTAAAATTCTATTAAATAAATCTTCAAGAATTATTTTGTCATCTCTGTGTTAACATATATATCTCCAAACGGCTAAGTTATGCAATAACATTATTTAACCTGGTGCCAGTATTTTACTACACGACATCCTCTCATAACTAATCAACTTGCACTATGATCCTATTTCAAGAAGAGAATTGGGCTTCATTTTACAAATCAATTGATTCATACTCCAATCAGGGCCTGCATTTCATAGAAAAATAAGAACCACATGGAAGCTCAAAATCCTGCTGAACATCACTAAAGAACCAGCAAACAAGACTACCAATATAATGGCGTAAGCGGACAGCAAGAGGAAGAGATCAGGACCAAGAAACACACGGACCTGCAAAGGGAGCACATCCATTTCGAGCCAGAGCAAATCCAAAAATCTGTAGAAAAAATGCAAGCAAAGGATATAGGGATTACACGACACTCTATATCTAGCAATTTAAAGATTTGGCAAAATAATTTCCTTGATCAAAGGATGCACCCATAGAAGTAGGCGATGTTAATTTTGTACCTTTAGAAGCCACTTGAGCTTCTCAGAACTCCCTCATGATCTGAAAGACCACAATGTCAGGTGGGTGGTCTCCAGGATTATACTGCCTACTGAACAAATGAAATCAATTGAATAGCACGGCAGTAGCTCAGATTTTATTGCCTAGTGTACACATGCTATGAGTCACAAGAACCAGAAGAGCCAAGGATAGATGTCCAGATTATTTAAACAGTAACAAAACAATATGCACTTATCAGATTCTGATCAAATTCAAGGCATAATAGCCACGATGAATTTTTCTTTCTTTTCAACAACAACCTTGGATCAAAACAATCCTGTAGAATAAAGTTTGATATATGCAAAAAAAAAATTGTATAGCAGAAGGGATGCATATTTCAAGGGAAATTCTGTAGTGTTTTGCCTTTATTGAACATTTATAATATATACCCTAGAGGCACTGCATTTTTCCAGAAATTCATTATTCTTCAAGGCACAATAAGCCTTGTATTTCTTTGTTGAATTGAACAGTTATAATTATAACCCAGAGCCGAGCATCCAGTTTATAATGACGGATTAATTAGGCTTAATAGATTCATCTAGCGATTTCCCATCCATCCGTGTAATTAGTTTTATAATTAGATCATGTTTAGTCCTTGTAATCTTTGGTTTAAAATTGCTACAGTGAAGTTTGCAAACTTCAGTGTAGCAACTAAACAAGCCCTTAACTTATGTAGCATAGCATGCATGGTTTTCTAAAAATCTGGAATTGAAATCCGAATGCATTATATAATATTCTCTCAAGAGACTCAGAGATGTTTCGAGTTTCTGAAACTGAAATTAAAAGGAGCAGCATGCAGTTGCTTTCGAGCTTTCAGAGACCGAATGCACTTGTGAATCGATCACCAACAGGCTCGGTTCGGAGAGCAGAGCAGAGCACTGACTAACTCAAGTTTCAGAGGACAACAAGCTAGTTGGGTGAATCTGCTGGCTGAATGGGAGAACCAACCTGATTACAAGTCCGTCATCAGGAGCAGATTGGGCAGAGCACGAGTCCGTTCTCGTTGCACTCCCCGCAGCGCACCACCACCAGGGATGCTCTGCTCCGCCGCCTGCCACCAGCTTCGGCAGTGGGCAGAGGCACCGCCACCTTGCGGCTCCCCGAGCAGTCGAAGCAGGGCAGGAACCTCATGCCGCCGCAGCCGTCGCAGCCCCCTAGACAGGTGGTGCCCCTGGGCAGGCCCTCCAGCAGCGGTGCCAGGAGGCCCTGCTCGTCCAGGCGCAGCACCTCCTCGGCGCCGCCGACGTGGCGGCCCCGCACGAAGAGCCTGGGGAGCGACGCCACTTTGCTGGTGCAGGCGGAGGGCGGGAGCAGGCCCCTGAGCTCCTCCCTGAAGCCGCGGTCCATGGAGACGTCGCGCTCCCGGAAGGCGACGCCGTGGGCCTGGAGCGCGGCGCGGACGGCGTTGCAGGCCTCGAAGGCTGCGCGGACCCCGCGGAGGGAGGTGGTGTAGAGCACGGCCCCCGCCGCGGAGGGAGGAGGAGGAGGAGGTGGGGAGGGGCCTGGGTTTGCGTTGCCGTCGATTGGGCGGAGAGGGAATCGGATGCGGCGGCGGCGGTCGGGCTTGCAAGAGGAAGGCCTGGGCGGGGTGGGAGGCCTGGCCGGGGTGGAGGGGTCCAGGAGGCCGGCCATGAGCTCCCAGGAGTTGATGACCTCCTCCGGCTGGGGATGGGGATGGGGATGGGATTTGAGATTCGTTGGGGGAGGCGGCGGTGGCAGCACAGAGGTTGTCGGTGCTGCTGGTGGTGGGCCAGGCCCAATCTGCGGCGCTGCCGCGGGGGAGGAGTAGGTGAGGATGCCGTAGGTGGAGGAGGTGAATGAGACGATGTGGTGGTGGGAGATGATGCGGCGGCGGTCGTCCTCGGCGCCTTCCTCCAGTCCAGGAACGCCGACGACACGCATCGTCG
>CM014278.1:66347387-66381389 GCA_004135705.1 Alloteropsis semialata | reverse complement strand
GATCCATTCTTTATTTATAACCAGGTTCGTGCCCGTGCGTTGCTACGGGAAGAAAACAAAATTATAGAAACGATAAAATTGACGCGACAAAAAAAACATGCTTTTTAGATTACCAAATATGAGTGAGAGGACCCACATAGACACGTATATTTTATAATTCAAGCGAATACAAAATAATATGAATGGATTAGGTATATAATTGAAACAAATCATTCATAATAATTCAATGAAAACTCTAGTTTTCTCCAAAACAAAATTGTATGAACATGATTGAAACAAACAACTAACAACACTATTTTATATCATAGTTAATTATAAGTCCGTGCATGTGCGTTATCATAGTTAATTATAAGTCCGTGCATGTGTGTTGCTATGTTTTTTCACAGTACAAGAAAACATAAATATATATTGAAATCTGAAAAAGTATTATCCAATATAAAGGTCTGTTTTCCTTTTAACGAGCTTAGCACTCTTGACACATATAAATTTCTCTAGACAAGAAATTCCGTATCAGATCTCTGTATTTCATCAACTTATATCGATTAATTAATTTGGAAAGAGAAGAATAAAACAAGCAAGAGCGTGGAAGGACAACTGAACAAAAGTATTTGTTGCCTCGCTGGAGCAGGAGCTGGTCTCTAATCCAAGAACCCATAGTAACTCTGAACAATCCAAGAGGCACGAAATATTCAGAGACTGACACAAGCAAAGGTCCATAATTCTTCTCAACATCCACTGCTGAAAATACTACAAATGAACCTAGCATCAATCTTCATCATGCTAGTCTGGGTGACATAATATGTATTATATGCATCAATCTCTATTGGTTAGAAAGCATCTATCACCTTGATCAGATTCCACTGGCTCCTTATTTTTTCGACATGCTTTCCAGCATGCATAAGGCTATTCAATGTCCACAAGTTTTCTTTAATTGTGAGATTCAGAGATCCAATCCTGAGAGAAGGCAAGAGGATCAGAGTCAAATATTTTATGCTAAATTAGCACCCCTCTTCATATTCTAACAATTCACATCAACAACCGAATAGAAATGTACATGGTATTTCTTTTTCTAACAAAATGGTCCCATTGCCAAATTTCATAGTAATGATTCATGTTTGCGGAACTCGACTGTCACAGGGATATATCAGATGCACTGCTCCATAGAGAGAAACTAAATGGAATAATCATCTAGAGAAAAAAAGATTTCACATTATTACAAATTAAAATTCTATTAAATAAATCTTCAAGAATTATTTTGTCATCTCTGTGTTAACATATATATATCTCCAAACGGCTAAGTTATGCAATAACATTATTTAACCTGGTGCCAGTATTTTACTACACGACATCCTCTCATAACTAATCAACTTGCACTATGATCCTATTTCAAGAAGAGAATTGGGCTTCATTTTACAAATCAATTGATTCATACTCCAATCAGGGCCTGCATTTCATAGAAAAATAAGAACCACATGGAAGCTCAAAATCCTGCTGAACATCACTAAAGAACCAGCAAACAAGACTACCAATATAATGGCGTAAGCGGACAGCAAGAGGAAGAGATCAGGACCAAGAAACACACGGACCTGCAAAGGGAGCACATCCATTTCGAGACAGAGCAAATCCAAAAATCTGTAGAAAAAATGCAAGCAAAGGATATAGGGATTACACAACACTCTATATCTAGCAATTTAAAGATTTGGCAAAATAATTTCCTTGATCAAAGGATGCACCCATAGAAGTAGGCGATGTTAATTTTGTACCTTTAGAAGCCACTTGAGCTTCTCAGAACTCCCTCATGATCTGAAAGACCACAATGTCAGGTGGGTGGTCTCCAGGATTATACTGCCTACTGAACAAATGAAATCAATTGAATAGCACAGCAGTAGCTCAGATTTTATTGCCTAGTGTACACATGCTATGAGTCACAAGAACCAGAAGAGCCAAGGATAGATGTCCAGATTATTTAAACAGTAACAAAACAATATGCACTTATCAGATTCTGATCAAATTTCAGGCAGAATAGCCACGATGAATTTTCCTTTCTTTTCAACAACAACCTTGGATCAAAACAATCCTGTAGAATAAAGTTTGATATATGCAAAAAAAAATTTGTATAGCAGAAGGGATGCATATTTCAAGGGAAATTATGTAGTGTTTTGCCTTTATTGAACATTTATAATATATACCCTAGAGGCACTGCATTTTCCCAGAAATTCATTATTCTTCAAGGCACAATAAGCCTTGTATTTCTTTGTTGAATTGAACAGTTATAATTATAACCCAGAGCCGAGCATCCAGTTTATAATGACGGATTAATTAGGCTTAATAGATTCGTCTAGCGATTTCCCATCCATCCGTGTAATTAGTTTTATAATTAGATCATGTTTAGTCCTTGTAATCTTCGGTTTAAAATTGCTACAGTGAAGTTTGCAAACTTCAGTGTAGCAACTAAACAAGCCCTTAACTTATGTAGCATAGCATGCATGGTTTTCTAAAAATCTGGAATTGAAATCCGATGATGCATTATATAATATTCTCTCAAGAGACTCAGAGATGTTTCGAGTTTCTGAAACTGAAATTAAAAGGAGCAGCATGCAGTTGCTTTCGAGCTTTCAGAGACCGAATGCACTTGTGAATCGATCACCAACAGGCTCGGTTCGGAGAGCAGAGCAGAGCACTGACTAACTCAAGTTTCAGAGGACAACAAGCTAGTTGGGTGAATCTGCTGGCTGAATGGGAGAACCAACCTGATTACAAGTCCGTCATCAGGAGCAGATTGGGCAGAGCACGAGTCCGTTCTCGTTGCACTCCCCGCAGCGCACCACCACCAGGGATGCTCTGCTCCGCCGCCTGCCACTAGCTTCGGCAGTGGGCAGAGGCACCGCCACCTTGCGGCTCCCCGAGCAGTCGAAGCAGGGCAGGAACCTCATGCCGCCGCAGCCGTCGCAGCCCCCTAGACAGGTGGTGCCCCTGGGCAGGCCCTCCAGCAGCTGTGCCAGGAGGCCCTGCTCGTCCAGGCGCAGCACCTCCTCGGCGCCGCCGACGTGGCGGCCCCGCACGAAGAGCCTGGGGAGCGACGCCACTTTGCTGGTGCAGGCGGAGGGCGGGAGCAGGCCCCTGAGCTCCTCCCTGAAGCCGCGGTCCATGGACACGTCGTGCTCCCGGAAGGCGACACCGTGGGCCTGGAGCGCGGCGCGGACGGCGTTGCAGGCCTCGAAGGCTGCGCGGACCCCGCGGAGGGAGGTGGTGTAGAGCACGGCCCCCGCCGCGGAGGGAGGAGGAGGAGGAGGTGGGGAGGGGCCTGGGTTTGCGTTGCCGTCGATTGGGCGGAGAGGGAATCGGATGCGGCGGCGGCGGTCGGGCTTGCAAGAGGAAGGCCTGGGCGGGGTGGGAGGCCTGGCCGGGGTGGAGGGGTCCAGGAGGCCGGCCATGAGCTCCCAGGAGTTGATGACCTCCTCCGGCTGGGGATGGGGATGGGGATGGGATTTGAGATTCGTTGGGGGAGGCGGCGGTGGCAGCACAGAGGTTGTCGGTGCTGCTGGTGGTGGGCCAGGCCCAATCTGCGGCGCTGCCGCGGAGGAGGAGTAGGTGAGGATGCCGTAGGTGGAGGAGGTGAATGAGACGATGTGGTGGTGGGAGATGATGCCGCGGCGGTCGTCCTCGGCGCCTTCCTCCAGTCCAGGAACGCCGACGACACGCATCGTCGCTGAGGATCGTGGCGTTGACGATCCCTCGGCGACTACGAGAGCAGGACGGGGCGGCGAGGCAACTGAGCGGGGCGAGGACGGGGCGGCGAGGCAACTGAGCGGGGCGAGGCGACGGTGCGGTGATGCGCGAGAGGATGCGTCCCTCGGCGTGGCGTCCACGTGAGCAGGACGGTGCGGCGCGTCGAGGAAACAGCGAGGTGACGGAGAGGATGCGACCCCGCGGATCGCGCGTAGGGAGTCCGCAGATTCCTCTCGGAGATTTTCGCGGATCGCACGAGTAATACGAAATTCAAACGGGCGTCGGAGGTGCGGACGAAAAACGGGACTGCGGAAGGCCTACGAAGGACGCGAAACGACGACAAATGGTTCTTTAGGAGTAGAGAAGAGAATGGTTGAACACTCACGGTGATCCTCGTTTTGGTTGGATGAATAGTACCAACTCATTTTGAATAAAACTATTTTCACTTGAGTCAATTTATTTTTCGGCTGGAATGCCATGCATATGCCTGGCAGACAACGAGGCAAAAGTTCTTCCACCTAATTTTATAATTTTATTGTGGTGTACATTAATTTTGTGATTTTAAAATGGGGTGCAGGAGCCTGGGGTGGCCGAGAAGGAGCTCTGTCCTGCCAACGCCCGCTACGTCACGAGGCAGATCCTGTGCAACCGTTTCACCTCCCAGGCGAACGGCGGCAGGAAGCCGGAGGCAACCGACGGCGAGCCTCTGCCTCCGTGGCTGACGGAGGCGGACGTGGACTACTTCGCGTCGGAGTTCGAGCGGACGGGGTTCACGGGCGGCATCAACTACTACCGCAACATGGACCGGAACTGGGAGCTGGCGGCGCCATGGGCGGAGGCCAAGGTGCAGGTGCCCACCCGGTTCATCGTGGGCGACGGCGACCTCACGTACCACTACCCGCGCATCCAGGACTACATCCACAAGGGCGGCTTCAAGGCCGACGTGCCGCTGCTCGAGGACGTCGTCGTCATCCCCGGCGCCGGCCACTTCATCCAGCAGGAGAAGGCCGACGAGGTCAGCAACCACATCTACGAATTCATCTCCAAGTTCTGATGGATCATCAGCTGCTCCTCGGTTGCACGCATGTCGGTTTATTTGCTTGTTAATTAACTTCAATGTGGAATGATATTCTTCCCAATGTGTATGGTATGGTCGGTGCTAAATGTTGCATTCGGAAATTCAATGTACAACTCGCATGATGTGTTGTCTCTGTTGAATAATCAAGCAAACATCATTAAATTTTCAGATTTGCTCGGCGTCAATCGATTGATTTTTTCTTTATCTGTCAATCGACGACCGCGCCCCTTAGATCGTGATCGGACGAAGGCAACGAAACCATGTGTATTTTTCCTATTGGGCCCGCAGCAATGCAGTCCTCGTACCCGTTAGCACGTCATCGGGCAACGCTAGTCAATTGACTGCTACCCGTTAGGAGGTTTCTGTGTTGTTCGCGAAGTCACTGGCTGTTTGTTTCTTGTTTCACCATTCTCCATCCCCTCCGCAAGCTCAGAAAGAAAGGCGACGACGAAGACACCGGATTGGCGGCGGCGCCGAGCGCAGCCCCAGGGTGCGACGGGGACTCATCGCCGGTGTGTGCACAGGCAGCGTCGTGGTAATCTCCCCCAGCATCGCCCCCTGTTTTGTACCAGGCGCCCTCTCCTCCTCTCATCCTTGCCTTTGTTCTGTTTAGGGTTTGATTTTTTTCCCCAAGCATCAGCGATTGTGAACCTGCCTCGCCCCTGTTTTGTACCAGGTGCCCTCTCCTCCTCTCATCCTTGCCTTTGTTCTGTTTAGGGTTTGATTTTTTTCCCCCAAGCATCAGCGATTGTGAACCTGCCTCGCCCCTGTTTTGTACCAGGCGCCCTCCCCTCCTCTCATCTTGCTTTTGTTCTATTTAGGGTTTGATTCCCCCCCTCCCCCACCACCCCAAGCATCACCGATTGTGAAAAATTTGGTAGTTTTGTTTCATTTGCTTGTTAGGTGACATTTTTAGGGTTGGATTCGGTGTATCATGGCCTGTAGGGTGGGGGAGAACGGGGGTCTGGGTGGATGGCGACATGTTGTTTAATTTTGGTTTGGTTTCATTTTGCGTTGCAACAGTTTCAGACATTACATTAGTTTTGATTTTTGCCTGTATGCTCATGGCTGTTGCCTAGCTCTAGCTTGATTTCGAGGTTCTGAAAAACAGCAGGCATGTTCAAGATCTGAAAAAGCATAAGTTTTTTGCATATTGTGCTAGCTAAATTTTGCCCCTTTATGTCGTTGGATGTGGTGTTCCTGTTTTCTGCTCATGGCCACTCTGATATGTGATGTATGTGCTGTATTCACTCGATGAGGCATTATGTGGGCACAATTGTCCTCCGTATTGATCAATTTGTGTTCTTATCCGTAGCTTGTCCATGCATTTTTTGCCCGGTGTTATCTGTTAGTCCTCACCTGTTATCTCATTGTCCTTTAAGGAGGTAGGAGCTTGTCTGTATCAGGGGCACTGCACGCATCTTAGTTCATGTCTCGATTTGTGGTGTCATAGAGTTGTTCCCACATGTGTAAATAGGATTGATATGGTAGCTGCTGGTAGGTGAGAGAGGGAGGGAGGAGAGTTTAACATTTTGTTGTGTCAATAGTTTGTCAAGTCATTAAATTTCAGAGAAATGTTCTCTACTGATGTGTGTCAGATACTTTATGCTTTTCAATTTTATCAGCATAAATTATCTTTTATTGTTGATTATGTGTTTTACTTAATACGTGATGTTGTTGTCTACTTGGTTCCAAACTATGGATTATGGTTGTGCCATTTGCTGTTGGTGCTTTACGGCAGTTGTGATTTACCACCTGACTGTATTCTAATTTCAGATGTTGCAATTTGGGTGCGTCTCTTTCTCCAATACCTTTACTTGAGGGTATTAGCCTATGCTGCCTCGAGATAAAAGGGCTGCCATGTCATATTATTTTGTCTGGTTAGAATATAGATATTTTTTTTTGGTCATAGTATATGGTTGCTTTGTACGGTGGTATATACTGAATTGAGAATTGCATCCAAGTTTTCTGTCCTTATCTTGCACTTTGTTTTTGTGCAATCTATGGCTGATTCTGTATCAGAGAATTCTTGGCCTCTGTCTGCATTGCATATTATGTGTTCTGTTGGGGGACAGTGTGCTCTTGTATGTCCTTTGTTTGTATTTACACGAAATTTCTCTAGATGATTCTATATTATTATTCTGACTAAAATCTAATTTAGTCAGTATGACGGAGGACAAAAGGGAGATTACTAAATACAGTACAGAGTGGATGTAGGCAAGCTAATGTTTTTGGATTGTTGGATTTTTTTTCACCTTTGCTTGGTGAATGATGACCTTTTTCTTGTGTTAGTTATGATGGCGAAGCCAAGGGAATGTGTCAGGCTTTATGTGTATTTAATTAGAGAGCTTTCAATTTTGAAAAATGCGAATATCCTAACAAATATTGTTCACTTTCTTTTAAAAAAATCTGATCTTGTAGTTATCTGGTAGCTTTATTCTTCTGTTCCTTCAATGGGTTTATAAACCTTATGTCAGTTAGAATTGTAGCTCTGTGTGTTTTTTTAAAAAAAATAGCTGATTTCTCATAGTTACACACTCGACATATGTGTCATTTTTCATATTTACAGACCAAAATGTTCATAGTTCTTCCATAGCTTTGCTTCCAATGTTATGGAGCATTCTACCATTCAGATAAAGTCATCAATGTTATTCAGATAGTGACTTGCACTGCTGGATGTTGGCTTTGATTGATGGATAACATAGGGGAATCATGAATTGAATAGTATATTATATAGGTCATATTGTTTGTTCTACACATTTAGATATAGAGATAATGTTTTTTTACTTAAATTAAAGAGCAATCCAGCTCATTTCATTTATTCTTTTTTCTGTTAGATTACATGATCAAAGCAAATAATTTTATTCCCTTTTCTGTACCTTTTTTTATTGTTATTATTTTTTTCTTCAGATAATGGATCCTTCTCATGAACAGTATATTGCGGAGTCAGATGGGGACCACGAAGACAATAATAGCAAGCATGAAGCTTTCGATGGTGCTGCCAATACTGAAGCACATGCTCAACGTGATGCACAAAGTCAGTTCTCAGAAATTGACGACGAGGCACTTTTTGGTCTTGTTAAGAAAGTAGTATGTTATCTTTTCCCTCGCTTGTTAATTGATTTATTTCTTATAAAGATGTGTTTTGGGTTGAAGTTTTGATTTTTTTAATCAATTTTCATTTGTTCAATAATGTTTTAGTTCATTTGAATGGAATTATAATTCTGCTGCATAATGTGTTATTTTATCATAATGGTTTAATTAACGTGGAAGTTCTATAAACTTTTCCATTTTAAGTTATAGAATTTTCTTTGCACTCCCATGTTTTGGGGTATTTAATTCAACTTCTAGCTTTTTACTGTTATGGTTATTTATCCTTCCCTCCTTGTATATGTTGGAATTTTTATACTGTCCTTTTTTATTATTTACATAGGTTTGCAACGGTGTCCGGCAGTTATTATCTGATTGTACCATACGTGCCGGCATCAGTAATAGTGTTCTACATGACCAGACTTATGTTGGTGGACGTGGTCCTGTTTTGAAAGCTGTCACAAAGCTTAATCTGTCCTATTTCTCATATGTTCTAGACTCTCTTAATCCAGACAAGAGACGTATTATTGACAAGTATGGATTTGGATCTTTGTTGGATTTTGATAAGTGTTCTATACCAATCCCATTTGCTCGTTGGGTTGTTGATCATATTGATGTCAGGAGCACCGATATTGTTGTGAAGAATAGGTCCATCTCCATCACCCACAAATGGTCCATGATGTTTTAGGGATTCCAATTGGCGGAAAAACAATCTCAAAAGCTGATCCTGATAATGGAAAGCGTAGTTTTTTGAGTTGCATGAAGCTCACTAGTCTCCCTTCTGTGAAGTTCTGTGGTGAGAATCTGCTGAAGGACGACCTTTCTGATGATGAACTTGTGCGCAATTTTCTCACAGTTGCTCTTGTCTCTTTCCTTTGCCCAAACTCTTGCACTGTCCCCGGCACTGAGTATTTAGAGCCATTAGTTGAAGTAACTAAAGCTAATGAGTGGGACTGGAGTAAGTTTGTGCATTACTGGTTGTTCAAGCAGATAGACAAGTTCAACAAGCAAATGAAGACTACAGATCGTGCGTTCATTACAATGGGAGGATGCTTGTATATTGTTTGTGTGAGTTCTCTTTTTTCCTTACTGTATAGTTTCTATCTTCCCATTGCCTGTCATCTGTGTGCTATGTTTTCATACTTTTGTCAGCCTATGTTCAATTTTCTGTTCAGGTTACATTCTCTTTTTAGTCATGCAATTTTTGTTATTTCATGCTTTTCTAACAGGTCGCCTATCTTGACTGTTTGGACATGGGTCCGCTACATCTGCCTACCACTTTTCCTCGAATTCGTGTATGGAAAGGTGACATGATCAAGGACAAGGCTAAGCTTGATCATGTTCAAGGCCACGTGTATGGGAAACATGCTGTAAGAACTATTTATTTTCACTTTATTTTTTCACGCTCTAAACTTTTGCATACATATTTCTTAAATATTTTAGTAGCTATAATGTGTGAAAAATGTTGCATTTGCAGATTCTACCGCTAAACTCAACTTGTTACTATAAAACGGCTTATTCAAGGACCCCATCACCCACTAGTCATACTGATCTGGTTGATTATTCCAAATTTCCTCCAATCGTTGTCTTCTTTTGCTTTTGGTGTAGATCTCCTCCATGCTGGACCAAGGGAAGAGAAACAGATCCGTGTTTTTGTTCTATGCTCAGGAGTTACCCTAGGCGTCAGGCTTATATAGACGTGAATAGCACGTAAGTGCTTGGCGCCAGATTAGATCACTAGTTCCGCCCTTTTTTTGTGTAATGGGCTAATGGGCTATAAGTATTGTTTGTACTTCTAATGGGTCCAAAACAGAGCCCAAGCTACATCTACATAAAAGAACAAAATTGTTTGACGGGTGGCGCCAAAAAACCTGTACCCGTTATCATTTTTCGGGTGTACAGTACGAGAAGCAATAAACATGTGGGGGAAGTCACACCACGGTATAAGACAGCTGTAGGATGACGTACAGACAGGGTGATTGAGGGATAAGTTAAATCTCAATCGATTGACATGGAGACAGATTCTTAAATTTTTAAACATAATAAAAAACAATAGACTCCAGATGACGATGTTTGTGTTGCGGAATTTCACAAACGTTCCGCGAGCGTCGGATTGAAAATCTGCTGCGATTATCAAAATTCACGCCTGACTGTCACCTGATAATCACAAACGTACGCACTAACCAAGTGATTCTTACTTCTCGATATGTTGCTGCCATTATCAAACTGACTAGAAAAGGCCGCGGCGTTGCCGCGGATGGCCAGTGGATGTACCCGTGCTACGGTTTTTTTAACGCTTGGTTGTACAAATATTTTTTTTAGAAATAAATATCAGAGTGCGTTGAACCCGTAAAAGCGCTACGTGGAAATGTTGTAAATTTTTGAATATTGGGTATCTTTTGTTTTGAAGTGTATCTTATGTTGAAATGCGAACATTTGTGCAAGAGAATTGGAAATGAGCATTGAATTCTATTTGCTATGTATGAATTTTGCAGGTTTTGGTATTTGGAGCAATTTTTATGTTGGAAAACTATTAATTTAAAAGTATTTTGGTGGTCGGATGTTAGATATAATGGGAAAATTGGAAAAATGATTTGAATGGACGCAGATTAAATATCCATTTTTATGGGCTAGATTTGAAGAAAATTAAGTTTAAAGCCGAATTGCATAGTCATGTAAAAATTAAATATAAGCTACTTTGGACTGTCTATGAAGTTATTTGCTGGGCAACAGTCTGCGCACGTAAGAGATGCAGTTAGCAACTGCAATCTGCAAGTAGCACACTGATTGTGCACATCATTGGCAAGGTGGATCAAATTAATTAATAGAATGGGAAATTAGCACTTAAGGATATATTGACGAAGCATTAGTTAAAAGCCTGAAAGGACAGTTAAAATGTAAAAGAAAAACACAGAAGTATTGCACAATGCAATGAAGAGGGAAGCCACATCCATCCATCTGAAGCACAAGCCCAATTAGCACGCTCCATGCATATGGAAGATCAGGTGCTCACATATCTGAAGCTGTGTAGATGCACATCGATTGGCTTACAACAAAAGGGAATGAGCTCATGGCTCTGCATAATGATGAAAACTGGCAGCTAGCTTGTTTACATATAAGTACTAAACTATAATCACAATTTGTTGGCATTTACAGGTTCCAATTTTTTTAACTGAGGGTTCAAAAGTTCCATTTACAACTTATGCACCTCAAGATTTTGCATCTATTAGATCAGTACTCGTTCCTTCTTTGATCTTTTTTCCACTCAGTCAATCAAACAAACAGGTTGGCAGCACCGCAGCACACATAGACAGCACATGAGATTAGCAGAGGGATGCTCACCTTCATTCTGTAGGCTTCCACATGAAGAAATCCATCTGCCCGCAAGTGAGTACCGGCGCTGCTCGTTCCGGCATCAAGTGCGTCCACTCTTTCCTTTTTCTATTTGTGATTCACAGCATCCGCTGATTCCCGGCGTCACGTAGAGGGTGCTGGGTGAGGGCAGTTGTAGAGAAAGCGGAGGGTGCTGGGGAGCGAGCAGATGCGGAGCGAGGGGTGCGTGGGGAGCCGGGCTGCTGGCATAGCCTGTGCCGCTCAAGCCTCAAGCGTCCCTCCCCTGAAGTCGCCTCCTTCACCTCTGGCACCATCGTAGACACCGTCTTCTCGATCCCCGCCGACGCCTTGCCAGCGCCTGCGACTGTTTTGTTCAGCGCCATAGCCCCCCGACGCCGGCTCAGCTGCCGACGCCCCCGGCGAGATCTGATGCCCCAGGCCGCGGCGGCGCGGGCAGCGGAACAGGTAGAGAAACGGCCGGCGCCGAAGCAGGCGGAGGGAGGCGCGGCTGTGTGGCAGGCGGAGGGGATGGAGAGGTTGTCTCTCGCCGGCTACGTGAAGATTCGCGAGAGTCCGGGTTCATGCGTTAGCGGGCGCCAGATCCACGATGACCCACGATCAGACGGTGCACCTCGTGTGCTTGCCAGATCCGACGGCTGTTAAGTTAGCGGGCGACGTGGACCCGTTAGCCGCCCGCGGTTTGGTGCGTGAATCGTATATGGAGATTAGCCGCGCGGGCGAGCAAACACAAGCAAGCAGGCCCGGTCCGGTTTAAGTTTGGCCCAAGCCACTATTTGGCCCCATGTTAAAAAGGACGGGGCATGTCAATTTGAGAAGGCGATAGCGTGTGAGCGCGTTGACCCGTGAGCAGGGAAAACTGTCTCCATCGCTCACCCAGTCAAGAGCAGCACACCGACGGACGGGCGACGGCACAGCGCGGCGCCATGGCGGCGGTGAGGCACCGGCAGGTGGAGGCCAACGGGATCTCGATGCACGTCGCGGAGGCCGGCCCGGAGGACGCCTCCGCGCCCGCGGTGCTGTTCGTGCACGGCTTCCCGGAGCTGTGGTACTCGTGGCGCCACCAGATGGGGTACCTCGCCGCGCGCGGCTACCGCTGCGTCGCGCCCGACCTCCGGGGCTACGGCGGCACCACA
This sequence comes from Alloteropsis semialata, assembly GCA_004135705.1. NCBI lineage: Eukaryota > Viridiplantae > Streptophyta > Magnoliopsida > Poales > Poaceae > Alloteropsis > Alloteropsis semialata. The sequence continues at coordinate 66,369,005 of CM014278.1, read as the reverse complement.
GCGCCGCCGGAACCGTCCTCCTACACCGCCTTCCACATCGTCGGGGACCTCATCGCGCTCCTCGACGCCCTCCGGCTCCCGCAGGTACCGGCGCGCGGCTTGATTCCCCCAAACTTCGCGGGAATTATGTGGAGATTCATGTGCTGGCTTTGCTGGTGCAGGTGTTCGTGGTGGGGCACGACTGGGGCGCCATCGTGTCGTGGAACCTGTGCCTGCTGCGGCCGGATCGGGTGCGCGCGCTTGTCAATCTCAGTGTTGCCTTCATGCCCAGGCGCCCCGGCGTCAAGCCGCTCGAGTACTTCCGCGCCGCATATGGCGACGACTACTACGTCTGCCGATTCCAGGTGAGCAATTGCTCCTCCGATCGTCCTATGGCTCTGCCACTGCCACCAAATCGGTAACTGGGGATGGAAGATACGCAGCTTCTGCAAATGTGGCAATTTGTTTGTTTCGATTGGAGCATATTTTTTTAACATGGTTAGGTATGCTCCTTTAGATTTCCCCATTGCGCTATCGTATTGCATTGGAGTGCATTTCCTTTCGCAATTCTAAGACGAAGTGGCTGTATGGTTGCTTGTGGAGAGAGTAGGAAAGAGACGAGATTCCTCAGTTGTGATCCAAATGCACATTGGACTATCAAGTTCAATTGGTTGCATTGTGCCAAATTATTAGATCTATGCCACATACCACAGTGATGTTCCAAAGAGTCCAAGCCAAACCCCAAAGTGGTGCCCACATATGTGCTTCATTTGAAGGCAACCTTCGAATTGCTTAACTATGCAAAAAAATCTAGATTCGTGCTTGGAAGTTTCCCGTCAGTTTGATCTTTCAGACTTCAGAGGATTACTCTAGACCTCTAGTATGTGTCTACAAATTTGCTTCTTTGGGAGTATAGTTCAGTTGCAGCCTGTTCTCTTTGTTGGAGGTCTCTTCTTAGTTTGGTGCTATTATTCATCTTTTTTGAGTTATTAACCAATCTCTGTTCTGTGGTATATTAGTTATTTACCAGCAATTCTGACAGCTTTGTGGACTGCTTGCATCAAATTGGGATCCTATCTGCCTATGAACTCCATATTTTGAACTTGAGTCAGATAAGTGATGCTGATTTTGAAAACTTACCTTTTATGACTATCACACCAATTGGCAGGAACATGGAGTTGAAGCAGAATTCGCTGCTCTTGACTTGAAGAATTTCTTCAAATTGGCATTGACCCGTCTAACCACAGGTTCTTCTGCTATGGACCTTCGAAAAATGAAAGCATATACTAAGCAAGTAGCACTTCCTTCTTGGCTCTCTGAGGAAGATGTCAGTTACCTTGCAAGTGTGTACTCAAAAACTGGATTTGCTGGTGGAGTAAATTACTACCGCTGCTTGGACCTGTAAGTTTGCAACTAATTTATATTTTGTAACTGTGAAATCAAGTCATAATCTCCTGAATCCATATGTGCCACGTTTTCCTAAAACCATTCTGCTCATACCAACCTATATCACCTGTTTCCACATGGAATATAGTTTTTCATGTAACACACAGGCCACAGCAGAGTGTAGAGCTTTCAGATTGCAACATATTGACATAAACAGTAATACTGTTGTCTCAAACATTATTTGTTTAATTCTTATGTGCTCAAGTTGTAGAATAGAAATCAGAAACACGGATGTGAACTTTTAGGTTTTATGTAATTTATCGCTTTAAATCAATCTTTCTCTCCTATCATCATGAATACAAGAATTACAGCATAGGTATGTCTCCAAAATTATGACATCATTTTTTTGAGCATATGAGCAGGATCTCACAGCCAACATGAACCATGATTAAATATGAAATGCAAGTAAGTTGCTGGAAGGAACAATTTTTGAAAGATTTCTTTAAAAAATCCAAAATTAGATTTTGATTTTGTTGCCACTAACATGAAACTGATTTCAATAGATTAGCCTTTTGAACTACAAATTTTAACTAGTCACAGCTGTATGCTAACAAAGACTGGACAACTGCATCATTTGTGTAGACTGTATCATGCATGTATCGGAGAGTAGTTATTAAATCTGTCTGATATGTGTGCACAGGAACTGGGAACTGATGGCGCCATGGACAGGAGCACAGGTGCAAGTGCCAACTAAGTTCATTGTTGGGGACGGTGACCTGGCATACCATCACCCCGGAGTGAAGAGCTACATCCACAAAGGCGGGCTCAAGAGGGACGTGCCTATGCTGGAGGAGGTGGTGGTCATCAAGGACGCTGGCCACTTCATCCAGCAGGAAAGAGCGCAGGAAATCAGTGAACACATCTATGACTATATCAAGAAGTTCAGAACCGGTGCTTCGGCACTCACGGTTTCGAAACTGTGATTGATGGCTTCTGTACAGAACTCAAATAGTCTGGGGACGTTTGTAGTGCTGTGGATTCCTTATGGATGGACCATAGGTGGGGTGAGGGGAGGTGTTTGCTCATCTTTTAACATTTTGTAATATCTAATCTGTCACTTAATAAAGTGGAAGCGTTTTGCAACACAATTACACAACTATGCACGCAGCATAACTATAACATTCTGGACCAGAGGGGCGACTATTCAGGTTGCCCGCGCACACCTTGATTGAGTGTATACATTGGCAGTGCACAGAATTAGGGAGCTGTTCCATGGTGCCGCTGCAATTTTCTCGCAGCAGTGCAGAATTGAAACAGGCGAGCTGACTACGGAAAAGCGCCTTTGGGTAAAAAGAATTCTTTATTGCAGAAAGTTTAAGCTTTACAGCTCCATCGACATTCGACACTTCGACTGGGACAAAAGATACAGAGGGAACAAGTTCACAGATTCATAGACCGTTTCCCCCAACCCAAACATCAATAAATCAGATCACAGAAACAAGCAGGCTCGAGAACGATCTGCAGTTGATCCAGGAAAGTCGAGGAGGACCGAGCTCTGTATTCACCTGCAGTGTGCAGACAGCACGAGTCAGAAATACATTATACTACGCAACTGTACAGAGTTTGACAGCTCGACAAAACTAATAAGGCGCCGAATCCCTGCTAGACTTACTGGTGAAATTGTTGAGACCATTACAAGTCATCCAACACGCACATCTTTTTAGTCACGGCAACAAAAATTCATACAATTCCTTTCTTTAACTCAGTGCTTCACAAGGTTTTCATGGTTAACTATATAGTGAGAACATGGAATAGGCTAACTTAGCTTCGGCACAGTTTGGCACATTAGCTCTATAGTCTATATGCAGCCTGACAATCATAGGTCATTGTATTAGAAAAAAGTCTAGATGATATGCTCCCAATAAATGTTGCTTACCATTACTCTCTTGCTAATTGCATCAGGCAGAAAATGACCGATTGCGCCTCTGAACATCAAACTCGACATCAATTAGATCAGTAATACCAGCTTTGATCTTCTGACCTATTCGGACAGGACCTACACCCTCAGGAGTGCCTGCAAAAGGAACAAGTGAATAACCCACAAAAAGATTTCTCATATGAAAAACAAGATGAGTATAGAGAAACTATCACAACCTGTTAGTATCACATCACCCTCCATTAATGTCATGATGGAACTGATATAGCTGATTAGAAAAGGAATCTTGAATATCATGTCACTTGTCGATCCCTTTTGCCTTAGTTCATCATCTACCTGGATACAGTAGGTAGTCAATTGTGCACTGTATGATCTATAACTTCAGGCATACAATAAATACATTCACTACAGATTTGCGCATTTACCTTTAGCCAGAGCTCTAGATCATCAGGATTAGTGACAGCCGATTTGGGAACCTGTTTGATGGAGAAATTAACATTAACTCAAGTCACAGCATGGCTATCATACTGATGGGATTGCAAAGTTTATGTCAATAGAATGGCAATGGAGAACATAAAAGGCAACAAAGATGAGGTATCTATATCCAACTACTGCACCGACTAACTTGAACAGGACATTGAGGTGTAATTATAACAAGTAAACACATATAAATAAATTAAAAAAACCAATATACGACACTAAAACAAAAACCATTGCTTACTACTGCACTAATTGGAGTGAAGGTGTCCTGTCCTTTAGCCAAAGTCCATGGAAGGCCTGCAGACTGCAAATTCCCTATTAGTGAGTGTGATAAGAAAGTAAAATGTACAGTTTAAAAGGGAAAAGAGATGGTGCGTCTAGTTCATAAGAATAAGAGGTCATGGTGGCCAATTAATGCTACAAATTTGCACACAAAAATATACCAAAAAGAAACCATTATGTGAAATGAAACATATTGGATGAATGAAGATGCTAGCTCAACTAAACAGAATCTAACTCCTAGTTATTCATTAATAGACAATAGACATAACATAGAAAGGAGCAACTCATGAGACTAAAAGGCAAATTTTGTTGCCGAATTGACTTATGTAAATTGAATGCTTGCATGACCATACATACTTTTCAACAACCACTAGGGACCACAGATGGTAGTATAACAACAATAATAGAACAAGTAGCACTAGCACAAAACTCGAGGAAACTACAGAAGGTAGCACTCACCTTAGCAGCAGATTGAAGGTCCCTTGCTGTCATGTCCAAAGCAAGTGCATAACCTGGGGAAGGGAATTCAATGATGTCAGCCGCTATCTACTTTCTTGTGATGAAAAGGCCAAAAAAAACGTTTTTATCGAATCATAATGGAGATGTCCCTAAACTATTTAATTTGAAGATCATAAAACAAAGATGTGGGAATCCACAGCAGAGATTACATATTTTAAGTTATTCACTTGAATTTGCCACAGATGAAGAGAAAAGATTACAAATAATGAGATTGTCACTCAGACCATACACCCCCATGAATTGAATATAGATAACATGCCAACTGTTCAAGAAAATATACTTGAGTTCATGGCCTCTGCATTTGTATGTACCACGAAAGATACTTTCATATTCCTGCTACATAGTAATCACCATTAAATAAGCATGAGCTTGCCTTGCCAATTCTAAATTCTAATTACACACTTGCACTTTCCAACAAGCTTGTCCAATGAATCTGGAACTGCTTAAATCCATCTGTTCATAGTTGACATCATCTTGTCAAAGCAGTAAGGCAAGAATAACTCTAATTGTTGATTCCAAATTTTCAAATAGTTTTCAGAGCATTACATATCCTACATTCCTAATTTATCTTTCTGGGAGATGAAATCATTTGAATTTTTCGAATTTTCCTCCATAAACGACAATGTAAAGCCTTGTTTGTTATCATCACGAGACACGAATGCTACACTGTTCATTATCTCGGTCAATTGACAAATTACCTCCAACAAAATCCATTGCTGACGCCTCGGGGACGTTGCGCCCGCGCCGGGAGATGACGACAGCGAGCTCGACCTCGTGGTGCAGCGACTCGAGCGGCTCTGGGATCTCGATGGCGGCGGTGGCCACGCCGGCGTGGAGGAACGAAGAGGTTGGCTTCAGGAACAGAACGGGCTCCTGCAACACACTCAGCACGCGGGAATAATCGGGAGATCAAATCAGAGACCGCGCGAGAAGAGGGGGAGCCGGCGGACGGCGCGGTGGAAGTTGAGGCATGGGATGTTTTGGGACCGGATGGGAAGGGGCCGACCTTGGGGACTGGGTTGCCGAGTTCCTTGGCGTGGGCGATGTAGTTGCGCCCCACGCCGATGATCTTCGTGCTCACTGCGAGGAGCCTCTGCGCCGCCTCAGCCGCCATGACCGGCAGAGTTTGGTGGACCGGAGGTGTCGAGGTGGAGGTGACGGACAAGCAAATGGGTTCTGCTCTAACGACCGCTGCACGCCTGCTTCTCAGCTAAATGGGACCCTTTTCTTGTAGAGCTTGAGATAAGAGCAGGCCCAACACAGATGCTTCAGTGGTGGCCTCGTCAGGCCATGTAGGCTCGGATGTTTACATGGACAAAAGACGGATGCTCTGCAGGGACGAGTGTGGCCTGCAGAAGCCACCGCTTGAGAGTGAGAGAGAGGATAGAAAAAGAGGAGGACAGGAGCAGCAGGCTGTGGCAGAGCGTGCGTGTGCTTGTGATGTGGTAGCTGTAGCTCCAACTCTTTTTGTACCTACGTGTTCTTTGAAGCCACCAATTTTTGTAGGTCACGTTGAGCCTGCCCTAAATGGGCTTACAGGCCTGTTTGGTTCCTTCTGTTGCATACCAAGGCCCGATATTGATGAAGTCAACAGGACTGTTGTAGTAGGAGTATATACTCCTAATAACTCCTAACTTGTGTTGTAAAAACACTAGAACAAGAAACCACTCAAAAAAAAAAGGATCAACAAAAATTCATGTTTCCGCTGAAGGTTAATATCCTGATTTTCTCTTATAACTGTCTGATCAGGAAAAAAAAAACTGTCCCATTTCAACACTCTGCACGGTGCACGCTGAAAAGAGAGATGTTTATATTTGATCATCTTGTGCTGCCCTGTATGCATTAAGAGAGATGTTTATGTTTGATCAGCACAATTGTGTTATCCATTAACGATCAACGAGTTTGGCAGCATTTAGTAACTTCTCTAAACATTGCCTCGCACTACCGACCAACAACGGAACGACGCTACCAACCGTTGGCATTGGTGCGAGTGATGATGTGCCAAACGCTCAAGGAATCAAACAAGCATATGCGGGTATATTTGGTTGCCTGCACGTCCGAGCCTGATCATACCCTTTTGCTCATACGTCAGCCACGTTCGATTGGTACGGCCATAACGACAAGCAAGAAGCAACACATGTTTCATACTTTCATCACGGACCAGCACGAATTCTACGAGACCAAACAAATCGCCGGATCGAACGGTACCCAGAAACAAAAAGCTGGCGGTTTCGACCATGATAAATACGAAAGGACGAGTAAAAGATACTACGCAATACTGAAAACTTTGTTGTTCGATGTCTGCCTATCCCCTCTCACACTAGGGGAAAAACACACTAAAATTGGCCATTGCCGAATTTGTCTCTTTCGGCAGTGTTGTACAGGGACATTCATTCTACTCGTCTATGGTCCTGTTTAGATTCGCGAAAAGGCACTAATTCAATCAAAAGGCAACGTATTGAACTACGTGCCATCTCTCTACTTTTTCAATTCCCAATGCATATCCAATCATTGAATTCAATCGAATTCACCCAATCCAAACAAGGCCTATGTCGGATACGCAATGGTAAACCTGCTCGTAAAATCTCCGGCTGAAACCGGAACAGAAATCTTGGCAGCATGCCTTCTGCCTCTTCTCTGCTCTTCATCCTCACGCCCTAGAGCTCGTCCTGCACAGCCGTAAACACCGAAGGAACGTTAAAACTTGTGAATTGTAGTATGAGATAAGCCAAGTTGGTGGGTAGGGAAGTTAACGCACATGTTTCTTCTCCTCAGCAGAAGCATCCTTGGTGTCCTCCGTCCGCTTCTCATCAGCATCTACCTTGCCATCCTCCGGCTTCGTATCAGCAGAAACAGCGGCGGTCTCAGCGTTGTCATCGTCTGCATCATCTTCATCCTCCTGCCATATTTGCACAAGAAAATGCCATTTGGCGTGAACAAAAGATAGGCAGATATATCCAGTTACAAGAAATGCTAGATAAGGGCTTTATCCGTCCAAGCACTTCACCTTGGGGATGCCCCGCATTATTTGTCAAGAAAAAAGATCATACCCTCCGGTTATGTGTGGACTACAGACCTTTGAATGCAGTCACTATCAAAAACAAATATCCACTTCCCCGTATTGATACCCTGTTTGACCAACTAGCTGGTGCCAAGGTTTTCTCCAAAATTGACCTTCGCTCTGGCTATCACCAAATAAGAATCAGGCCAGAGGATATCCCAAAGACAGCCTTTTCCACTCGATATGGTCTGTATGAGTACTTGGTCATGTCCTTCGGGTTGACCAATGCTCCAGCTCATTTCATGTATCTCATGAATTCGGTATTCATACTGGAATTGGACAAGTTTGTTGTCGTTTTTATCGACGACATTTTGATATACTCCAAAAATGAGCAAGAACATGCTGAGCATCTTCGAACTGTTCTTCAACGACTTCGAGATCATCAGTTGTATGCAAAGTTCAGCAAATGTGAATTCTGGATTAATAAGGTTCCATTTTTGGGACATGTAATCTCACCTGAGGGTATATCTGTTGACCCTAAGAAGATTCAGGATGTGTTGGATTGGAAGACTCCTGAATCAGTTTCAGATGTTCGAAGTTTTCTGGGATTAGCTGGTTATTATCGGCGATTTGTCCCAGAATTCTCAAAAATTGTAAAGCCCATGACAGAATTACTAAAGAAGGATGTCAAGTTTGAATGGGATGATAAATGTGAGCAAGCTTTTCACACTCTCAGAAAGCTCTTAACGACGGCCCCTGTATTGGCCCAGCCGGACATTACCCGACCCTTCGACGTATATTGCGATGCGTCGGGTACTGGGCTCGGCTGTGTCTTGATGCAGGACCGACGTGTAATTGCTTATGCTTCTCGGTCACTCAAGCGCCACGAGGAGAATTATGCTACCCATGATCTGGAGTTAGCAGCCGTGGTGCATGCATTGAAAATCTGGCGCCATTACCTTTTGGGTAATTCGGTTCATATATATACAGATCATAAGAGTCTCAAATATATATTTACTCAGCAGGAATTAAATATGCGCCAAAGGCGTTGGTTGGAATTGATTAAGGACTATGATCTGGAAATTCACTATCATCCTGGCAAGGCCAATGTGGTAGCAGATGCTTTAAGCCGCAGGGCTCATTGCAATTGTTTATCTGCTACTACTCTCAGTGAAACTCTTTGTTCCGAAATGGAAAAATTGAATTTGGGGATCATCTTGCAAGGCACCCTTGATAATATTATCCTTATACCCACTCTTCGATATCAAATTATTCTTGCTCAGAAGAATGATGTGGGTATGGAGAAAATTCGGCAGAGGCTTGCTAAAAATGATGAGCGGGTGCGTTGTTTTCATCTTGATGATACCGGTGTTCTGTGGTTTAAGACCCGTTTGGTCATACCTAAAGACCCTGAACTCCGAAAGCAAATACTTGATGAAGCTCATCTCTCCCGTTATTCTATTCACCCTGGAAGTAGTAAAATGTATCAAGATCTCAAGCAGCGGTTCTGGTGGACTAGAATGAAACGGGAAATTGCTAAATATGTGTCCGAATGTGACATTTGTCAACGAGTAAAAGCTAGCCACCTTAGACCCGCTGGTCCACTCCATCCATTGAGCATTCCATCCTGGAAGTGGGAAGATATTAGTATGGATTTTATTGTGGGGTTGCCCAAGACATCAAAGGGCTATGATTCTATTTGGGTTATCATAGATCGCCTCACCAAGTCTGCACATTTTCTTCCAGTAAAGACTATATACCGAGCAAGTCATTATGCGGGACTATATTTGGCACGCATTGTGAGCCTTCATGGAGTTCCCAAAACCATTATATCTGACCGCGGGCCTCAGTTTATAGCTCGTTTTTGGGAACAATTGCATGCCTCACTTGGTACCAAGCTTATTCGAAGTTCGGCTTATCATCCTCAGACTGATGGACAAACTGAGCGGGTAAATCAAATTGTTGAAGATATGCTGAGGGCATGTGTACTCACTTATAGCACCAAGTGGGATGAGTGTCTTCCATTGGCGGAATTCTCATATAATAATAGTTATCAAGAGAGCCTCCAGATGGCTCCTTTTGAAGCTTTATATGGACGCAGATGTAGAACACCACTAAATTGGTCGGAAGCTGGTGAGAGAAATTATTTTGGGCCAGATATTGTTCAAGAAGCTGAAGAACAAGTTCAATTCATACACAAGAATCTGAAGATTGCACAGTCTCGCCAAAAGGATTATACCGATAAAAGGCGTCGACCCCTCGAGTTTCAAGTTGGTGATCATGTTTATCTTCGAGTGTCACCTATGAAGGGCATTCGACGCTTTGGCATCAAAGGAAAATTGGCACCTCGATATATTGGACCATTCCCTATCACAGAGCGATGTGGACCAGTTGCTTATAAATTGAAACTCCCTCCACATTTGTCAGCCGTCCATGATGTTTTTCATGTGTCTCAACTAAAGAAATGCCTTCGGGTTCCCACCGAACTGGTAGGAATGGAAGATATTCACTTAGAGTCCGACCTCACTTATAAGGAATGGCCTATAAAAATTGTTGATCGGAAGGAACGTGTTACTCGACATAGCACCAGTTTCTTCTATAAGGTTCAGTGGAGTCATCATTCTGAAAGGGAAGCCACTTGGGAAAGTGAAGCTTTTCTCCGGACCAATTATCCTGACTTCCCTCTCACTTACCCAGGTACAACCTCATCTCTACCTTACTCTAGTCCGCTTCATCCTTGGAATCTCGGGACGAGATTCTTTTTAGAGGGAAGGACTGTGGAATTCCAAAATCAAAAACAAGTTTCAAATTTCAAATTTGAATCCAATTTCGAATTTGATTTCAAAAAAAAAGAAAAGAGAGGGAGGCCGTCACGGCACGGCTTCGCCCATGCCGTGACGGGGCGCCGGCCTCGGCGTCCACGCGCCGGCCAGGCCGGGCCGTCGCGCCCCGGCCCCACCACACAACCACGCGGCCAGCCTGCATGATCACCGCCGGCCCGGGCACACCTCCGCCGTACCCCAGCCGCGCCGGCGTGACTTCCCCGAGCGCCACGCGCCGCCGCCCAAGCCAAGCGCGACCCGGACCACTTCACCGGGCCGACCGTGCCTTCATTCTCTCCCATCGTCGCCACTGCTCCCCGGGGCCACGCGCACGCACCCCCTCGCCGCCGGCACTGCTCCCTCGCCACCTCACGGCCCGATTTTTCTCCCCGCCGGCCGCCCTTCATCCCTAGCCTATAAAAGGGGCCCCACGTACCCCATTCTACCCCACACCGCCCCACCCACCTCCATTCCCGGCTCACCGCCGGCCACCACCCCACTCCGAACCCCGCCCTAACCCTAGCAGGGGGGAGAGAAGAGAGACAGGGAGGGAGGAGAGTGAGAGAGAGAGACAAGGAAGGGAAGAAGCTTACCTGGAGCAGCTCCCCGCCGTCTCCCCGTCCTCGCGCCGCCGCCGTCGTCGCCGCCGTCCGCCCGAGGAAGAAGGTGAGAAGGGGAGGAAGGGACGAGGCCGAGCCGCGCGGGCGTAGGCCGCGCCGGCCTTATGGCCGTTCGGTCATGGGCCGTGTGGGCCAGGCCAGGCCTCACGCGTGCGGGCCGCGCGTTGGGCCAGGCCGCGCGAGCTCGTGGGCTGGGCCAGGCGTCGCGCCTGGTTGGGCCGAGCCCAGTACCGGCCCAAGAAACCCCTTTTTAATACTTTTCAACATAAATAAGTGAATATAATTGGTAAAATTCATATCAAATCACAGAAAAATAAGAAAAATACAAACTAAATTTTATTAAATCACTCATACAAAGTTCTATCTAAGAAAAATACAAAGTCATGTTTACATTAAACTTATGTGCATATCTTGTTATATGTTTAAATAAGCTTTAGTGACTTTGTTAGAACATAAGGAACATGATAAACTTTCAAAAGTGTTAAGATTAGTTTTGTTAGACATATGATTTATTTCCTTTTCATACAAATGCTAGTATAAATATATTGGCCACTTTATTTATAAACAATTTAATGATACATCTTGTATAGTTAGGTAGAACAAATTATCACATAAGTATATAAATAAAACTGTGTTGCTTGCTAAATATCATAGTTTATATTTAGCAGAGGCTCTGAATATATTGAAGATAAAAATAACCAACACCACTAATAAAAGTATATTCATATCACATGTGTTTATGTAATGCTAAACTCTTAAGTACACACACCATATTCTTTTTGCTTCATGGGAGTTAATGAAGGAAGTAAATTGACAAAAATAAATAACTCATGCATCATCTCATGCACTGCATCTTTTTATTCGTTTAGAAACCGCCGAGGTCGCATACGAGTTAGTAGCTGAGTCCCAGGAGCAGCAAGGATCTGTCGAGCAACCACCAGACTCGGCCCCAGGTCCAGAGGAGTTAATCTTTGAGCAAGGCAAGCCCCGGAGCATAATCCCTATTTTCAAAACTATGCAATGTTTTACTTAAGTATCTATGTGCATTTAGGTTCTAGGAGTTGTATGGAACCATAGATGCATAATTCCATAGGCACCTGGTCAAATACTAGTTTAAATTCGTTAGTTGCTATGTTTAAATAAGTCCGGTAGAAGTCGAGTGATTACCGTCACTCGCGAGACATAAGGTTTCGCTTTTAAAGAGAAGTACGGGTTTGATGGTTTATTATTAAAGGGGAAGTCGTTCATGTGGCACATTGATTGGGGGTGAACTGTACTAATCACATGCCGGTAGTAAGAGGTAGTTGAACCCGGTAAACCTACGTACCTATATGCAAACTGGTAGAGTGAACTGATACTGATAGTTCAGTGGTGCTAGTCAGTAACTCATGGCTGACCCGTCGTTGGTATCGGTGGGGATTAGCGGTCCCGGATTACAGGGCAGTTCACCTATGCGGGGTGCATATAGGGAACGGTTGCCATGTACGGCCCGACGGGGCGCGTACGTGTCGTGTGATTAGGTCTACCTTGCAAGGTTAAATTCGAGTCGATTCGCTGTACCTCTCAGATAAGAGGACCTTGATCTTTCTGTCACAGTGCGACATAATGAAAGTGAACGGGAATAAGAAATGATTGATTGAATGAAGGTATGGAAATTATTGTTTGTTAATGAATTGCTTTTAAACTTGATAGTGGTTTGGATGGCAAACATAGAAGTTAGTATTATCCCACTAATTGGATGCTAAAACCTTGAAAATAGAATCAATTATTAGTAAGCTTTTGAGCAAAACAAACCTACAGCCAAAAGCTTGCATGCTAAGAGTTAGTTAAGGCGGGTAAGTCTTGCTGAGTAGTAAGTACTCAGGGTTTGTTGCTTAATTCTTTCAGGGCACGATAATGTTGAGTTTTGTCCTTGCTGTGTTAAGTACCATGGTCGTAATGCTGAAGGATGGGAAGTTGAGGAGCTCGACGAGTAGCCACCTTAGTCTTTCTTATGTTTAATTAGGGCTTGAAAAACTTGGCTTGTATAAGACTTATCTTGTGTTGTAATATGAACCTCTGTTGTACTCATACTATCTATGCTCATCTTCGAATGAGATATCTGGTGTATTGTTTCGGTCCTTATGCTCAACATGTGGTTGAATCGGGAGTTACCCGACAGACTGTCAAATTACGCCGTTTAAAGTGCACGGTGACTGGATTAGTGGTAAAAATGATGATTAGTGCACTTAAGCCGGTTTAATTTGGGCGGTTCTGCCACAGGACTGTTGTAGTAGGAGTATATACTCCTAATAACTCCTAACTTGTGTTGTAAAAACACTAGAACAAGAAACCACTCAAAAAAAAAGGATCAACAAAAATTCATGTTTCCGCTGAAGGTTAATATCCTGATTTTCTCTTATAACTGTCTGATCAGGAAAAAAAAAACTGTCCCATTTCAACACTCTGCACGGTGCACGCTGAAAAGAGAGATGTTTATATTTGATCATCTTGTGCTGCCCTGTATGCATTAAGAGAGATGTTTATGTTTGATCAGCACAATTGTGTTATCCATTAACGATCAACGAGTTTGGCAGCATTTAGTAACTTCTCTAAACATTGCCTCGCACTACCGACCAACAACGGAACGACGCTACCAACCGTTGGCATAGGTGCGAGTGATGATGTGCCAAACGCTCAAGGAATCAAACAAGCATATGCGGGTATATTTGGTTGCCTGCACGTCCGAGCCTGATCATACCCTTTTGCTAATACGTCAGCCACGTTCGATTGGTACGGCCATAACGACAAGCAAGAAGCAACACATGTTTCATACTTTCATCCCAGCACGAATTCTACGAGACCAAACAAATCGCCGGATCGAACGGTACCCAGAAACAAAAAGCTGACGGTTTCGACCATGATAAATACGAAAGGACGAGTAAAAGATACTACGCAATACTGAAAACTTTGTTGTTCGATGTCTGCCTATCCCCTCTCACACTAGGGGAAAAACACACTAAAATTGGCCATTGCCGAATTTGTCTCTTTCGGCAGTGTTGTACAGGGACATTCATTCTACTCGTCTATGGTCCTGTTTAGATTCGCGAAAAGGCACCAATTCAATCAAAAGGCAACGTATTGAACTACGTGCCATCTCTCTACCTTTTCAATTCCCAATGCATATCCAATCATTGAATTCAATCGAATTCACCCAATCCAAACAAGGCCTATGTCGGATACGCAATGGTAAACCTGCTCGTAAAATCTCCGGCTGAAACCGGAACAGAAATCTTGGCAGCATGCCTTCTGCCTCTTCTCTGCTCTTCATCCTCACGCCCTAGAGCTCGTCCTGCACAGCCGTAAACACCGAAGGAACGTTAAAACTTGGAGGCTGTTCGGCTGGTACGAAGAATAGTGTTCGGCTGGTAGATTAAATAGTGTTGTGTGAGAGGAAACAAGCCGAAATAAGCCGAGATAAGCCGAGCTAAGGTAAGCCGAACAGCCTCTTGAGGGAAAATAAAGTGAATTGTAGTATGAGATAAGCCAAGTTGGTGGGTAGGGAAGTTAACGCACATGTTTCTTCTCCTCAGCAGAAGCATCCTTGGTGTCCTCCGTCCGCTTCTCATCAGCATCTACCTTGCCATCCTCCGGCTTCGTATCAGCAGAAACAGCGGCGGTCTCAGCGTTGTCATCGTTTGCATCATCTTCATCCTCCTGCCATATTTGCACAAGAAAATGCCATTTGGCGTGAACAAAAGATAGGCAGATATATAGGTATTAGCTTGAGTACAAACAAATCAACCCAGAGCTTACATCCGCATCGTCGTCATCCTTTGTGCTAGCAGATTCCTGGCAAAGAGGAAAATTGACAGGTTAATACTGAACTGAGTACATTTTGATTGTTTCATGAGAGGGCTATGCTTTTCTTTTCTGTTTGATAGGAGGGCTATGCTATGCATGAGAAAACTAGCACTGTTGCTAAAAAGAAGAAGGATGGCGCTGCACAAAAAAAATACGGTAATTCTGCATACCTCTTCAATCCTCTTTTTCTTAGCCTCATCAAAGGCAGCCTTCTCAGCCTGCAACAAATCATTATATTAGTTGCGCAATTACATGTAATCAGTGATCAGACAAGTTGACATACATCTTTGTGTTTGCCCCAGGTTTCCTCAGCAAACTTCTTGGAGTACTCAGGGTCATCAGTGATCAGAATGTTGTCGAACAAAGTTCCTGATTTAACCTGGCGAGAGAGAATGAAAATTTGTGGCGCTCCGGAAAAAATAACTTGTTATATTCATGGAGTACAGTGCTAACCTGCCACAGCTCAATGCCAATGTTCTTCAAACTGTCAAAAGCATAGATGTAAGGATCATCCTTGTAATCTGTGCACCAAGAGAATAAATTTGCATGAGTTATCTTATTAAGCAGAAAAGGTGAAACAGACAGCAGGTTTACCCTCAAGCTGATGCTGTCGATTTTCAGAATTAGAAAGGTAATATACCTGGGTTGTAAATCAAAGGAGCCTTCCACTTGCCCTTGTAATCAGGGTTCTTGATTTTCTAGATAACATAAAATTAACCCATGTTAGTAGTAGTAGCATGGTACACTGCAGCTTCTCTAGCATTATTAATCCACCTAGTCATGTTCATACCTTTTGCTTCCATGGTCCTTCGTACTCGGGGTTAGGAATGGTTGGGGCTGTCCATTCACCATCTTCCTCATCATCCCAGTCCTCTGGCTGCAACAGGTAGTGAAGAATGTGAAATTGAATATCTGTTAATGATCTGATCACAGGTGATGTGCATACTATGAGATAAGCAAAATACGCACCTTCTTTGCATCAGGGTCAGGAATTTCTTTGGGAACATCATCGTAACCCTGAAAAGAGCAATCTAAGTCAGAGAGCAGCAGAGATAAAATATTTGGTAGATGCATGCTGTTTATAGTACTATAATATATATGCCATATTGCCCTATTAATAAATGGCAATTTGACTTTAAAGCTTTGTGAGTTACAAAAAATAATGGAGACAATATGACAGATTTTAATACAAAAAGGCCAGTAAAGTTGAATTGGTAAAAAAAAAAACACAATACTGACAGAGCATCTAAAGGTGTAGCAGTAAAGGAAAAGATACCTCTGGCTTCTTGTCCTCAGCATCAGGAATGTATTCTTTGTCATCCCAGTCTTCTGGCTGCAGCCATTAGCATGATATATTAGCACATCTGTGAAAAGAGGGCAACCAAGTTCAGCAAAGGCAGGAACCATTCTCTAAACATTACCTTCTTGGCTTCAGGGTCTTTGATCTTCTTTGGAGGAAGAATATCCCAATCAGCATAGATGTTGCCGGATTGCTTCTCAGCATTATCAATGAGGATGCTGTATGTGGCATCAGGACGGATGATCAGAGTATACACATGTGTCAGTTGATCAGTCTCGCATGGCACCTCCTTCTTGATCAAATGGTTCTTGCCGTTCTTAGTAAGGATAGCATGGACCTTCTTGGTGGCATACCCACAGATATCCTGCCCAAACATGATGCTGCAAGTGACAGTTAGACACAAATTGTGATCAGTCAACCAGTCCAAGGTTTTACGGCTTGAATACACAAAGGAATGGACGAATGGTGACTAGTCATCACCTGTATCACTACCGGAAACAGAGGATATGCCGTGCGCCCGCATCTTTGCCGTGTGCAAAATATCGGGCGCACGGCAAACATGATGTTTGCCGTGCATTTCCCAACAACGCACGGCAAAGAAAGGTTTGCCGTGCGCCCCTCACGGCAAAAAGGAAGCACACGGCAAAATTGGACGTTTGCCGTACGCCTTTGCCATAGCGCACGGCAAACTATCCTCACGTGCGCACCACGTGCACCTGCCGTGAGCAGGGTGGACGGGCAGGAAACGGCCGTCCAGGTTTGCCGTGCGCCACAGGATGGCGCACGGCAAAGATGCCTGTTTGCCGTGCGCCTCATGTTGGCACACGGCAAAGATACCTGTTTGCCGTGTGCCTTGGGCTGACGCACGGCAAATATTAAAAAAAAATTGATTTTAACCCTCCTTCCTATTTCTCCACTACAAAGACATTACTTTGTACTCTATATTCTAATTTGATCCATTTCTCGATATGTTTAGTATATTTAACAATTTTCTGTCATCTAAAAGATTTTTTTCGTTTAAATCAAATTTGAACTGCAAGTGCATGAAATAATAGAGTAAAGTTCATGGAAAAATGATATTCTTGTAATTGGGTCAGTTTTAAGACCTTACCCACGAAATTAGATGAAATTTTGAACATTTTTTTAGCGAATCATGAAAATCCACGTGTAGTTGAAATGTTTTTTAATTATATAAAATCCAAATAAAGTCTGAAAATCATGAGATTTGTCATGTGCTCATGATATCACATGTGAAGGCTTTGGTGACCAATTGAGAAAGTTTTGAGCAATTCGTCGCGTATGATGTTTAGAAATCAAAGACTCTCACTAGTAGTTTCAGAGAGTTGAGAGTGATCTGATTACGTTTGTAGTCTTTCAAAAGTTCGAACTGGGTTTTTCATTTGAAAACCTTTTTCGTAGTCAATATACATCATAAAATGCCTCATGTTAAGTTCCTGTAATTTTTCGCATCCATTTGGTATTTTTATTATATGAACTCTAATTATAGAATTTTAATTGACATAAATTGTATTTGGGCTATAATTGCACGAATAAATATAAAAAAGTGATTGAAAAATTTATATTCTTGTTATTGAGTACAGTTTAAGGCCCTACCTGACAATTGGAAGGAAAAATTTGAAAATCGCGTTTACAAAATTTTGAATCTGAGTGTTTTGGAGGTTGGCATGAAATAATGAAAATGTTTGCCGTGCGCCATGGATCTAGGCCGTGTTTAGAAGCCAGGTGAAAAAAAGTGCATGCAAAGTTTGTCATATGTTTCACAAAAGTTTTGCAGTCAAAGTCAATAAATGCAACATGCACCCAACCATGTGTACACATAAAATGTAATTTGCTAAGTACACACAATCTACACACATGAATTCCACCAAATCTTTACATCCTTTTATCAATGCAAAGAATGAGAAGCTGTCATCAACAAATATTATCCTCAAACACAAAATCTACTCATACAACAAATTGGATTGCACCAATTATTAGAACTGTTTGAGAGAACAATGGTGTACGACACATCCACTTTGACAAAGGCATGAACAACCATCAATTTCCGCCTACACACAAATCATCTCACACAGGCCCAAGTAAAATCACCAGCTCAACGCCGCTGTTGGGACATATAGTATGCATGTGCTATTTCATCGCGCACTTCATTCATGTTGCTGTCATCGTCACCTTCATCAGCCTCACGGCGATGAAGTGGTTCCTCATCATCGCTGTCATGCATGCCAAAACTTTGGAGATACCCAGCTAATCGGAAGTCGATGTCGTCATCATCATGGTCAATAATGTAATTATGCAGCGCACAACAAGCTAGAATTATGTCGGTTTGGATACTTTCCTGATAGCATGGAACAGCCAAGAGTATTCTCCACTTCATCTTCAGCACCCCAAAGGACTGCTCTATGGCGGACCTCAGCGATGAATGCCCGGATGGTGCTGGTCCACGTCGCCACTGTTGTTGATGGTACTTGCACCCCTTGTAAGGTGATAGGTAGCCCGGACGGTTCGGATACCCCGCATCAACCAGATAAAACTTCCCTGCACGTATAATCAAGTTTATCTCAATTTCATGAACAGTAGACAGAAATTTAGAAAATATCCAGGATGATCATATGGGTCACCATGCAGTGCAGACGTGTGGAACGATGGCAGCCATAGTTCAGTTTTATGAATAAGAAGTGCTAGGGAAGCTACTGTATCAAAGGCCTATGTCCTATAGATAGTAACAGTCAGTGGCAGCTTGTCCTCTGTTAAATAAAAAGGTTTAACCCAGATGTAACAAAACCTGTAATTTCTCAACGGCAACTAAAAGAGAAACATAATGTTTACCTAAAATGTTGGAAATGAGTCAATGATTTTACTAGTTTGTTTTAGTCAGATTTGACTTACTCCAAAGTTGAAAATTCCACTTTATTTTCATTGGTACACCTGAATTGCCAAAAAATTGCTGGGTCCTAGATAATCCAGGAACCGGCTATAGCTGCCAGTAGCGAAAAAATAATAATTTTTGACAAACTGAAAGGACTCATTGAAATTTCCTTGTTATGAACAAGAAGTGCTAGGGAAGCTACTGTATCAAAGGCCTATGTCCTATAGATAGTAACAGTCAGTGGAAGCTTGTCCTCTGTTAAATAAAAAGGTTTTACCAAGAGGTAACAAAACCTGTAATTTGTCAACGGCAACCGAAAGAGAAACATAATGTATACCTAAAATGTTGGAAATGAGGCAATGATTTTACTAGTTTCTTTTGGTCAGATTTGACTTACTCAAAGTTGAAAATTCTACTTTATGTTCATTGGTAAACCTGAGTTGCCAAAAAAATCAGGGTCGTAGGAAATTCACCAACCTCGTATAGCTGCCAGCAGTGAAAAAAAATATTTTTTGACAAACTGTAAGAACTCATTGAAATGTCCTTGTTATTAGCTATGTCAAAGAATCATAGATGAAGGCTGGCCCAATTATCATATAAGTTTCATACCATATCGAAAATAACCACGATATGTCTATTAGTAGAATAAAATACCACATTCTCAAGTCTCTACAAAGGAAATGACTGGAAAAGAAATATAGAAGCACTTGACGTAAAAGTTTCAAATTTTCCCCCTTTGTGATATGAAAATACTGAATGAAACTCCAGATGTCCCTTGTAACAGTTACTAACACTGTAAAACATCAAGGATGGACAGTCACAAGGTGTTATACCTGTGAAGTTAGTGTCTACATTCATTTCAGAAAGATTATTTGCCTTCTGCTCAATTGGTCCTTGATGTATAAAGTGGATGTGTTTATGTTTATCTCATTATCTCGTCTTTCAAAGGTTTAGTTTGTGAAGTTATATTTCCTGAACAGCAAGTGCAAATGCTCAGGGCATTATTTAATAGAACAACTAATACATTGCCTTGCTTAATGAGTGGAAATGATCATCGTGCCAAGACTACTTCCATATAAGAAGGTGACAAATAAAAATGGAGTCTCCATGCAGGTATGTGGTTATGGAATCTTTGGGACAAGCAATGCCAACTTTCAAACTTTGGGATAGTGTCCTAAAAAAAAACCTTATGGATAAACTCAAATATCAGTGGTGTCAAGATACATTAGATATATAATCTAAGATTCTATTGTTTTATTGGCAAAACAAAAGGACATGGTAGAACATCTGACACTGTATGCAAGATTTGGAACTTTCCTATTTCAGAATCTAAATATTGAATAAATGAATTTGTGAAGAAGATATTCTTGGACCTGTACAAGCAGTGTCATATATACTGAACCCTACATTCAACCAAACACTAAGCACTTAACTCAGTGAATTAAAACCAACTGTTAAGGGTTACATGCAAAGTTTCCTGATCATTTCATATGGATACACACTTATACTACATGCTTCACTAGCTTCAATTAGGAAATGTACACAGCAAACACATAAATGTTTTACCTGTGGGTGGATGGGGGAACTCTGACCCATACTTCCGGATTGCCTCCTGAAGCACGGTCCAATCATGGGCCGATCCAGGAACCCCCGCAGCAACAAAAGTGAAGCGCCGATCAAAGTCACAAATGGCCAGTACATTCTGAGTTTTATCATTCTGCCTGTTGATATACTGGCCAACTTTTTCAAAAGGAACCACCACTTTGACATGTGTTCCGTCTATTGCCCCAATTGCATTGTTGAAGAAAGGTGCGGACCTATGGTTCGCGACCTTGGGGTGCACAGATCCGAATGTGGGGTCCTTTGGTGCTATTATGTCTTTGCCTAGCTTGGTCACACAAGATAAAACATGTCTGAATTTGCGGCTAATAGTCCCCATGGACCTCTCAAACCTATTCTCAGCTTGCCGAACTGGTTGTGGAGGCCCAACCATGTACAAGAACATTCCTAAAGCCTCTCGAGAAGAGCACTTTGTTGTGGACTTCAACCCATAGTTGGTTACCAAGACCTCATGTAACGACTCAAACACATGAGAATGCATCCTAAACATGTTGTAGCAATGTGTTGGATGACGCAATGTCCTCTCCACCCATTCAATTCCCGTCTCCTTGATTTCCCTTCTAGTTTTGGTGCAAGAAAAGGATTCTTCGTACATACCTTGCAGGATGGCCTTCTTCAAAAGTTTTGTTGTAGACCTCGAACTACTCATGAGCAGCTGCATTCCCTCAAAGACAGGATTGTCTTTGCCAAACAAATCCTCCCAGCCCTTGAACACAAGTTCGTACCCGTCATCACTTGAGTCATCCCCACTTGACCAAGCTACATCCTCTTCGCTGCTGCTGCGGTCCCCTGCCATACGCATGCTGTCCTCGGTGGCGTCATCTTGTTCAAGTGATGCAGCATGTCCACCAATTCCACCATTGTCCGCACTACTAGAGGCCTGCAAAAAAAGATTAGGAAACATGAGTAACTGTGGCAAACAAGAGCAATGCAATGTAGCAGC
>CM014278.1:66329075-66346520 GCA_004135705.1 Alloteropsis semialata | reverse complement strand
TGTGCCGATGCTGCGCTGGAGGTTCCAAAGGGGTTGTTCAAATCAAACCCGGGTAACCCATGCCCCGGCACTTGGGTGCCCGTGCTGTCCAGCGGAGGGGGTGAGAACGGAGGCGGCGCAGGGTAGTACCCGGAGACAAAACGCCGGTCCGGCTGGGAGTAAGGCCCGAAGGGGTCCTCACCTCCTCCTGACATATTGCGGCCGATGGGCAGCTGGGGTGCGGCAGGAGGGCGGACGGAAAGAGGGAAAGGGGCCCAGAACGAAGGTGCCGCCGTCGGCGCCACAACTGGGAGAGGCCGTACGGGCGCGGGATTGAAGGAGCGGTGGAACTGAATGCTTCCTGGGCGAGTGAACGAGGATGGTGGGGGAATTGACAGCCCAAGCGGGCGCGCCCACGGTGCGGGTGGATGGGCGGTTGGGGGGCGGCTGGGGAGGGGGGGACGACGCCACTGCCCAGGGTCCCGTAACTGTCGGATGTTTGGACCCGGCAGTCCACACAGGGTAGCCTACGTGGTTGATTTGTTGAGGGACAGATCGAGGATCAGAAGTCGATGGTAACACAAGACGCAAGGATTGAACAGGTTCGGGCCGTCGAGATGACGTAACACCCTACGTCCTGTGTTGACGGCGATTGTATTGCTGTGTATGAAGTTCCTGAAGGATCTCCGTAGTTGGGTTCTGTCCTAGGGTTGTATGATCGTGGGTTGTAGCGTAGATGTTGATGCTCTGGAGGGGGGTCTCAAGGCGCCTTATATAGTCCGGCTGCCTTGAGTTACAAGTCGGCCAGAGATCGTAACCTACCCGAATTACAAGGATTTGATCCTATAACGATTACAGATATCTTTCCCTACAATTCCGGCTAGTTTATCCTGATCTCCGAGCTTCTTGCGGGACACGCCGTGTGCTTTCCTTGCTGCGCGCGTCGTCGCGCCCATTCGGTTCGCCCGACTGGTGGGCCCCCGACTGGTGGGCCAGCCAGTCCGACAAACCGATCCAGATGTACTCGGATTGGGCCGCCCCTTGCTGGTTGGGCCAATCCGCCTGCTGGGTACCCCTGGGGGTCTACCCCGACAAGCCCCCGAGTAGTACGTGGTTGAGAGACAAGTCGGCGAGGTCGTGCTGTCTGATGAGCGTCGAGCCTGCTGCAGTTGGAAGCGAAACCGCGTGATACTGGAGAGAAAAAAAAGCCGTTTACCCAACGGATGCGCCGCGAGGTGCGTCCGTTGGACGTAGCCCCCGAGCCTTGAAGCGATTCCGAAGGAATCGGTCCAAGGGTTAGTAGCCTTGTTCTGAAGTCGTCAGACAATCAACGGATGCGCCGCGAGGTGCGTCCGTTGGCCGTAGCCCCCGAGCCTTGAAGCGATTCCGAAGGAATCGGTCCAAGGGTTAGTCAAGGAGCACCTGGCTAAATCATCCGACGTTAATTTCGGCGTCCAGCCCCCGAGCGTGAGGGCCGGCGGAGTCCTGCGAGACACGCCGAGTGGTCGTCCCGGCGCCAGCCCCCGAGCGTGAGGGCTGAGCACGCCGAGTAGTCGCCCCGGCGCCAGCCCCCGAGCGTGAGGGCTGAGCACGCCGAGTAGTCGCCCCGGCGCCAGCCCCCGAGCGTGAGGGCTGAGCACGCCGAGTAGTCGTCCCGGCGCCAGCCCCCGAGCGTGAGGGCTGAGCACGCCGAGTAGTTGTCCCGGCGCCAGCCCCCGAGCGTGAGGGCTGAGCACGCCGAGTAGTCGTCCCGGCGCCAGCCCCCGAGCGTGAGGGCTGAGCACGCCGAGCAGTCGCCCCGGCGCCAGCCCCCGAGCGTGAGGGCTGAGCACGCCGAGCAGTCGCCCCGGCGCCAGCCCCCGAGCGTGAGGGCTGAGCACGCCGAGTGGTAGTCCCGGCGCCAGCCCCCGAGCGTGAGGGCTGAGCACGCCGAGTAGTCGCCCCGGCGCCAGCCCCCGAGCGTGAGGGCTGAGCACGCCGAGCAGTCGCCCCGGCGCCAGCCCCCGAGCGTGAGGGCTGAGCACGCCGAGTAGTCGTCCCGGCGCCAGCCCCCGAGCGTGAGGGCTGAGCACGCCGAGTGGTCGTCCCGGCGCCAGCCCCCGAGCGTGAGGGCTGAGTCGAGCCGTCCGAGGCACGCCGAGTAGTCGTCGCGGCGCCCAGCCCCCGAGCGCGAGGGCCGAGTCGAGCCGTCCGAGGCACGCCGAGTAGTCTTCGTCTTCCTCGTCATGCGGTAGCGCCAGCCCAGTACTCAAAAGCACTCAGCTAGCGATCCTTGTGGAGTGTAGCGCCAGCCCGAGTGCTGCAAAGCACTCGGCTAGCGACCGTCGTGGAGCGTAGTACCAGCCCGAGTACTGACTGACTCGAGTACTCAGCTGGCGGCGATGCTGGAGTGGTCCAGCCCCCGAGCGTAACAGGCAAGCTCGGGATCCAAACCTGTGCCCTGCAATGAAGATATGAAGGATAGGTAGTATATGGTGTAGCAAACACTAATTCTGGAGAAAAGCATTCGGCGCTGTATGTAATAGAATTTCTACTTCCAACTCTTTAAGTCTATTAATTTCCTCGGGTAGTTATCCTGTTACGTTTATGCACCTGATCCCCGATAGCCGTAGTCCATAGCGCAGGGAGCTGGGCCACATGCACGCGTAGGAGCGTAGGCGTACGGAAGAGTCGAGGTTTCACGGATTAAGGCGTGTGCTTCCCAAGTACTTTAGCGACTTGTATAAGAGTGGAAAAAAAAATAAACGGTGGAGAAAAATGCAATATGTGTCCGTTGGGTGTAGCCCGACTGCTTGTGTAGCGCTCGAGCTGTATAAGCAGTCGAGAACAAACCAAGGGTAGTCGGCGATGATTATGGAGAAATATGGCGAAGTATGGAGATATGCGGTGACCGAGAAATATCGTAAAAAGTATTTAAATATGACTTAGCTTGATTCGTGATCGAGTTGGAGGATCATCGCGTCGTTACATGGGCGTCGTGTCCGAGTGGACAATTGTCGTCGAAGTTGGGCAGTCTGGCAGATGATCGCTTGGGACGTCCAACTGGAACTCGGGTCCGAGTCCTCCGGAGTGCCGCATCTTGTTGGCAACCAGCATGCCGAAATCAATGTCGACGGAGCCGCTTTGCATGCGATGCTCAGTAATCCATGCGTACATGAGTGCAGTAATCGGAAGTCATGCTCATGGACACATCATGGTGCATGCGGACATGCACATGCATGAACTCTGATGCATCTAGGAAGCGGTGCCACAGAAAGCTCTCCCCGTGCGTGTGCGTAGCATTGGCAACGTGACATTGTTGCCCGGTGCTCGGTCATGCATGCACACAAGAGAGATTGATTAGTATAATCATTATGTTTGGATAACAACATAAATAGTAGATCGGATCAGTCATACAGAAAACTAAAAACAAATACAATAGATCGATTCTTCCCTGTATACTGACGGCAGTACATGCTAACTCATCTTGCGACGACTCATGCATAGAATCACGGCGGCTGACCACCTCATGCACATGACAGCCGTTGCAGAGTGGTGTCGAATTTGAGTGGAGATAGCCTGGCCTGTCCTCGATCTTGGCGTGGTTCCCTCTGATCCGATCAAAAGCCAGGGCACGGACCGTGAGCGGTGGAAGAAGCAGATCGCGTGCGTGGCGGTTGTCGTGTGACGGTGGAGCACCAGTCGCCGGATCGGCGAGTTCGACATGCAGACCAAAGGTCGATGACCGAGATGCGCAGACGTTGGATCGGCAAGTTTTCTTCGATTCGGCGACTGCTGGGGTCGTGTGTCTTCAGCTTGACGAGATGATGAATTTGCCATCGAGCTTGTAGATTGATCTCGTCGATCAACCCCTACCTGGCGCGCCAACTGTCGGATGTTTGGACCCGGCAGTCCACACAGGGTAGCCTACGTGGTTGATTGTTGAGGGACAGATCGAGGATCAGAAGTCGATGGTAACACAAGACGCAAGGATTGAACAGGTTCGGGCCGTCGAGATGACGTAACACCCTACGTCCTGTGTTGGCGGCGATTGTATTGCTGTGTATGAAGTTTCTGGAAGGATCTCCGTAGTTGGGTTCTGTCCTAGGGTTGTATGATCGTGGGTTGTAGCGTAGATGTTGATGCTCTGGAGGGGGGGTCTCAAGGCGCCTTATATAGTCCGGCTGCCTTGAGTTACAAGTCGGCCAGAGATCGTAACCTACCCGAATTACAAGGATTTGATCCTATAACGATTACAGATATCTTTCCCTACAATTCCGGCTAGTTTATCCTGATCTCCGAGCTTCTTGCGGGACACGCCGTGTGCTTTCCTTGCTGCGCGCGTCGTCGCGCCCATTCGGTTCGCCCGACTGGTGGGCCCCCGACTGGTGGGCCAGCCAGTCCGACAAACCGATCCAGATGTACTCGGATTGGGCCGCCCCTTGCTGGTTGGGCCAATCCGCCTTCTGGGTACCCCTGGGGGTCTACCCCCGACAGTAACGGACCAGGATGGTCGTGGCCGAGGGCGCGGAACGGGGACGACGGAGGATGGGGAAGGAATGAAGATGGACGGCTCACCGGGCGGTCCAACGAGGCGGCGGCGGCTGCCGCCCTCGGGGAGGTTGACGAGGGGACGCCACCAGCGGCGGCGGATGGTCCCGCCCACGGACAGCTGTCCCAAGGAGGGGCGACGACTTGAGCTCCGTACGCCGGGGCGCGGACCTCGCCGCCGAGGCCCTGCAGCAGCTCGCCGGAGACCTCCCAACCACGCCTGTGCCGGATGGTGCGACCCCTCCCGATCTCCACGGCGCGCCTACCGGAGGGGCCAACCGGCACAGATCGGCGGTGCCCGGAGGTGGATCTGCGCGCACGCGGCCTTGCGGATGCGGCGGAACCGAGTGGGGCGACGGCGCGGCGGCGTTCGGTGCGGCGGCGGCGGCGGCAAGAGGGCACCCGAGAGGGATCGAGATGCGGGGGAGGGCGCATGGGGCAGACGGTTTGCGCCCGGGGATGGGTCACGGGGACGCTTATCGCGCTCCCCCATGGGCCCCACCACTTCGGCCACAGCAGGGCGGAAGGCTTTGCCGTGCGCCTTCGATCTAGGCGCACGGCAAACACACACTTGTTTGCCGTGCGCCTAGATCCAAGGCGCACGGCAAAGCCGTTCGGCCCCACCTGCCATACACACGCACAGACACTTCACCCCACGCGCACACTCACGCACCGGCCACACACTCACGCACACGCACACACAGCCCGCCGCCGCCCCTGCCCCCATCGCCACCGCCGGACGCCGGTCACCTGCCCCGCCGCCGCCGCCGCCGGTCTGCTNGGCGCCCGCCCCCCTACGCCGCCGGTGCCGTGAGTCCCCGCCGCGCCGCCATCTTCTCCACTCCACCGCGCCGCCGCCATCTCCACTCCGGCCAGGCGCCGCCCGCGCCGCTCCTCCACCCAGCCCGCCGGTGCCGTCCTCCCCCTGGCCCGCGCCCCCTCACGGCCGTAGCCGTGGGGGAGGCCGGCCCGTGCCCCTACCGCCGGCAGCCCCTTCCTCCACCTCAAGGTAATTCCCGACATTGCCAATCTCAAGGTTCAGGATCCAGTGTAATTGGAGTGCTTACTCCACTACTGAAATTTTTGTAACAATACCTTGATTGACTTATGACTTGGCTGCAAAAGCAAATTCAGTATTGAGTTCCACACCTAAATTACCCCTCATGGTTCGACAACGGTTGTGCGCGATAATTACCAATGAATATGGAGCGAGCTTATCGTTTCTGAAACTCACCTATGAATATAATTACCATGCTATCATTTAGTCATTCAGACAGGAATACTTAGATAAATAATGTATCTGCTAGCTAGCTATATGATCGTTGCTAATTAATTAACCTCCAAAGAAAAAATATTTAATTCCCTGTGAGAAGGGATCTGACGTCCTAATAACTAATGCAAGGCTTTGCTCTCCAGTAATTAGCAACTGGTTAATGAGGTTGCATCATGGATGCTCTGACTAGTCTTTCACGTTGCGTTTGCATGCAAGTGTCAGTTAATCATACATGTTGCACAGTAGCAGCAACAAGTATCAGTCAGAACACGTGTAATGTGAGTGAGACCTTATGCAAATTAAACACGCCTTTCATTTAGACTGCATATATCTGTATTTAGCGTGCTGGAGCAAGTGTGAAACTCAAAAGTATATGGGTGATTTGTGAAGTGGAGCTGGAATAGGCATTTGTAAATCAAATCATTTCAGGCAGCTAGGGGATATTATTCGCTGTCTACATCAAGGTCTAGTTTCTTCTGTCTTGGCATCAGTTGGTACCAACCCTAATTAGTACTCTTCAACAATGATTTATTAATAGTCTTGTGTGATTCCTATATGCTGGGATTTTTTAGAAATGTTAATGTGATAATTTGTTGTTTAAGTCTGCTTGTCACAGATTTTTGTGCATTGTCTATTTCTCTATCAAAGCCATCCTTTATTTCTGTGAAAAACTTATATGGTATATTGTTTTCATCTGGTCTGTTCTTCATAGTTTACCATAGCCTGATTTAAGTATCTGTGAGATGCATTTTTTTCTACTATTTTTTTATGCCTTGGTGATATAGGGGGTTAGTGTTGTTGTACACCCAACGACCATTGAGCGTTGCACCTAATCCAAGTGACAAGTGTTTTGGAATATTATGTTGTTTAGAATATTATTCTTCACAACACTGCAAAATAATTTAGCCAAACTTACAACAGAAAGTAGTAGCAGTATAATCAATATAGCACGGCGGTGTTCACATACATATATGGGATATCATCCATTCAATTACATTTTTCATATATTTAGGAACATGCAGCTGGAGGCGCTTTTGTTTATTATAACGCTTTCTTACTACTGAAACTGCAAATTGCATGCATGTGTAGTGGAACTGGGGAATGTAGCTATATATCATTCATGACTACTCAACCAGCAAACAAAAGTAACCCCGGCCTCTCATCAGCCTCTCTCATCCTGGCCTGCAAAAACTACCGATTGTCGTCCTGCTTATGAAAAAGCATGCATGGCAATTCACAATTTGGTCTTGTTAATCGATCGGTATGTCAAATGTATAAGAAAAGTTGGGAGGGAATAGGTACTGTTTGATTGACAGCAAGTAAAGAAGAAGTTGCGTGCGTTCAACCATTGATGAACCTCTTGTAGGAAGTTGCATATGACGGCAAAGAAACGTGGGGTATACCTGCTAGCCCAAGCCTGTACATACTGCATATTGCCAATTTTAGTCCATCAGTAACATACGTAGAGAAGCTTCTATTTTATTATGTCTTCTTGGTGGAGTGAACTAAAAGTATTTAACAATACTAATAAACAAGCACTTAATTTTGTTAAAGACATCTAATAGTTGAACTGAACTGTGCTAGCAAGGATAAAAGTAAACAGTCCAAAGAAATCAAACGTCAATGCTATATGTTCTGCAACAAGACTGCAGATTTCTACTAGCAGCAGGGTTTTGTAGTATACATGCATGCCTGCATTGAAATTTGAAGTTGAAGTTTGGAACTGACCGTATGGATTTGTTCTATCAGATATGTATGTAGTCTAGCCGCATGCTCAATAATATGTAGTGGGCAGGCAAGCCAATTTAATCTACCTTGCTTCTTCATCTTCTTTGATAGTTTTTACTCAAATCATAGTCAACTATTGAAAAGCATAATAAACAATGAGCATAATAAACAATGAGGACAAATCATATACTCAAATCATAGTCAACTATTGAAAAGCCTAATCCAAGTGACAAGTGTTTTGGATTACAAAGGACAGGGTGCAGATTCTTATAAAGATGTACCCCCGCCCATTTATTTCGTGATGGAATTTCCTAATGTTAAATTCTTGCTGTTGTTGTGATCAACCGTTGTTCTTTCTTTTATCACACAATCAGAAGCTATAGCATATTTTATTGTATCTTGTTGCTATAATCAGAGAGTCCCACCTTTACTGATATTACATCTTACAACTGCCAAGTCAATTGCAATAAATATATTGCCGTGCTTCCAGGTTGCAGCCGTTAGTATTGATTTTTTTTCCCCTTCAACAACGGTATTTTGCAGGAAAGCTTCCATCGCCGCAGCCACCGCCGAAGGAGGAGTAGGAGGTCGCGCTGCCGTTGCGTCGGAGGCGTCGTCGGCCCCCGTCTTGCCGCCCGCCCCCGCCTCGTTGTCGAGTCACTAGGTGAGCACGTGCAAAATGCCCCTGTTTTCGTATCAAGTCCCTAGATCACGTAACCTAGTTAGGCGTCTCCCGTTCGAAAGAGATACGGTTGGAAATATGCATTTGCTTGCATATCTATGACCGTATCTGTTTCGAATTGTCCACGTTTTTTTGGACAGTCCGAGAATGTGTAGATGGGTTTAGTTTTCATGGTCTGCTCTGATCCGGGACAGAGTTTCGGCATCACCTCCCCGTTGTTCTCCGGATACACAATCTCCTTGCCAGGACGTGTATTTGGAGAACAGCGGAGAGGTGCTGCCAAAATTCTGTCTCGGATAGGAGTGGAGCATGGAAACTAACCCCGTCTACACATCCTCGGGTGGGATTAGGACCTATCTTTACCTATTAGAGAGCATGGTAGACATCGTGTAGATGCAATTGATTTTTATATTACTCGCTCACATGTTAAAGGATGGATAGCCGTGAGTGGATGTACACGGGCTGGAGGGGTAAGCGTGACTGGACCGATGAGTTCGTTAGCAAGGTCAATGATTTCTTGGAAAAGGCATTTGACAAAGGACAGCGTAAAGCGCCGTGTCCCTGCAGGAAATGTGAAAACAAGGTAGACCAACCTCAGCTCATCATGGGTCAACACATTTGCACCTATGGGTTTGTGCCAAACTATACCCGGTGGATCTGCCATGGTGAAGCCCATCGTGGGAGAGACGAGGTCTTGAGGCAACGCATCGAGAATTATGATGCTGAAGCCGGGTGCGGAGACATGTTAGATGACTATCATCAAGCACACTTCGATGAAGGGCCTAGCCATGTTAGGGAGGAACCTCCAGAGGCAACCGCAAAGGCTTATTACGACATGTTGTCTTCTGCACAGAAACCACTTCACGAGCATACAAATGTGTCTCAACTGGATGCCATCGGACGCTTAATGGCCCTAAAGTGTAAATTTGGCATCAGTCGAGACGGCTTTGATGAAATGTTGGTAGTTTTTGACAGCCTGCTTCCGAAAGATCACAATCTGCCACGCAACATGTATGAGGCGCAGAAACTCCTTCGTGTACTTAAGATGCCATACCAGCAGATAGATGCTTGTCCGAATGGATGCATCTTATTTAGAAAAGACCATGCAGATGCAAAGTACTGCCCTAAATGTAAATCCTCTAGGTACTTGGAGGTAGACTCCGGTGATGGTCATAAGAGGCAACTCGACATCCCAAAGACAATCTTACGGTACCTTCCATTCATACAGAGGATCCAACGGGTTTACATGACCGAGGAATCCGCGAAACAAATGACATGGCACAAGCACGGCATACGATACCGTCCCGATAACATGGTACATCCAGCCGATGCTGATGCTTGGAAATATTTTGACACGCGTCATAGTGAGAAAGCTGAGGAAGCTCGAAATGTACGTGTTGCGCTGGCAACAGATGGGTTCAATCCTTATGGATTGACGGCTGCGCCACACACTTGTTGGCCCGTGTTCGTTATCCCCCTCAATCTCCCGCCCGGCGTCATCTTTCAGCGACAGAACATATTCTTGTCGTTGATAATTCCTGGATACCCGGGAGATAATATGAGTGTGTACATGGAGCCTCTGATTGATGATTTGCTCCTTGCTTGGGAGGACGGGGTAGACACATATGATCGAGCTACAAAGACAAACTTCAAAATGCGAGTGTGGTACATGTACTCCCTGCACGACCATCCGGCGTATGGGCTATTCTGCGGCTGGTGTGTCCACGGGAAGTTCCCATGCCCGGTATGCAAGGCAGCTTTCAAGTTTATCTGGTTGGCGAAGGGTGGCAAGTATTCTTGTTTCGACTTACACCGACAATTCCTCCCTATGGACCATCCATTCAGAAGAGACACCAAGAACTTTACAAAAGGTGTCGTGGTTGAAGACCCCCCACCGCAGATGTTGACAGGTGCCGCGGTTCGTGCCCAGTTAAACGCGCTCAAGGACAAAAAAGAAGGCGGTTTTGTGGGATACGGTGTGGAACATGCCTGGACTCAGAAGTCGGGCTTATGGAGGCTACCCTACATGGATGACCTTCTTCTTCCACATAACATTGATATGATGCACACGGAAAAGAATATCGCCGAGGCAACATGGGGTACAGTAATGGACATTCCTGATAAGACAAAGGACAGCGTTAAGGCTAGACTTGATCAAGCTAATTTATGCGATAGACCAAAATACAACATTCCGCCTCGCAAAGACGGCACGAAATGGAAAAAGCCTCCAGCCCCATTCGTCCTGAAGAGGGAGCAAAGGAAGGAAGTACTACAGTGGTTCCAAACTTTAATGTTCCCCGATGGGTATGCAGCGAATCTAAAGAGGGGGGTGAACTTAACTACTATGCGAATCAATGGGCTCAAGAGTCATGACTACCACATATGGATTGAGCGGCTTCTTCCGGTGATGGTTCGAGGCTATCTCCCTGACCATGTCTGGCTGGTGCTTGCAGAGCTAAGCAATTTCTTCCGCATCCTGTGTGCTAAGGAGTTATCTCGGACACTGGTTGCAAAAATGGAAGATTTGGCTCCGGTGTTGCTTTGTAAGTTGGAGAAGATCTTTCCACCCGGCTTTTTCAATCCGATGCAGCATATGATTTTGCACCTCCCGTATGAGGCACGACTGGGGGGGCCTGTGCATGGCCGTTGGTGCTATGCAATTGAGAGACAGCAAAAGGTTCTTCGAACGAAATGTAAAAACAAATGTAAAATTGAAGCTTCCATTGCTGAGGCATACTGTACTGAGGAGGTGACAAACTTCACAACAAAATACTATGCTGACACCCTTCCTAGCGTGCATAATCCAACCCCTCGTTACAATGCCGACGAAAATGAATCGAAACTCAGTCTGTTCAGAGGGCAACTCGGAAGTGCAAGTGTTTCGACTTGTAAGAACTTGCAACGTGAAGAGTGGCGCACTATCATGATTTATGTGTTGACCAACCTTTCCGAAGTGCAGCCATACATTGAGTAAGTTCTCAACAAATTAATTGTCGATTATTGCTAGCGTATGGTCATTATATTAATGGTATCCAACCCCCTCGTTCGTACAGTGAATTTACTAATCAATTCTGGCGGGGAAGAAGGGAACCGACCCAGCGGGAAGTTGATACCCTTATTGATAAGGGTGCGGGACATGGATGCCTTGATTTCATTTCTTGGTTCAAGCGGAAGGTACGGTCATTCTGAGCTCATACTTTTTGTTTGACATTACAAGTTCCTCGTACGTGCCAATAATATAACGAAAGGTCTTGCTTCTACTTGCAGGGCCAAAACGATGTGTCTATGGATCCTGAGTTGAGACAGGTTTCCGTTGGTTGTGACTATAGGGTCATGTCATATGGCGGCTATGACGTGAATGGGTACCGCTTTCACACAAAAAGCCACGAGCAGAGTCGGCCCAATCGAAGAACCACAAACACCGGAGTTTGTACGAAAGGCAATGATGAAAAAGACTATTATGGAAGAATTGAAGAAATATATGAACTCACGTTTCCTGGTTGCAAACCTCTTAAACCTGTCATATTCAAATGCCATTGGTTTGATCCTCAACAAAATCGAGAGACCCCTGATATTGGACTAGTCGAAATTCGACAGTCATCCGTCTATGCAGGAGACGATGTCTATATTGTGGCTCAACAAGCCACACAAGTGTATTATCTCTCATACCCGTGCAAAACCGACGAACGTCTCCAGGGTTGGGACGTTGTGTACAAGGTATCACCACACGGTAGACTACCTGTCCCAAACAATGAAGATTACAACATAGACCCTGATACATATGATGGAGAGTTCTTCCAAGAAGATGGACTACCTGGGAATTTTGTGATAGACTTAACCGAAACGATCGGAATGGAAGTAGAAGATGATGAAAGAGTTGATGACGAGGACGCTGGAGATGAGGTTTATAATGAGAGGGACGTAGAATTACTTGAGAAAGTACAATTAGGGCTTCATGAAGACATTCCTCCATCGGATGAAGGGCCTCTGGACATGCGTGATAGTGATGATGAGACTTATGATCCTGATAATCCCGATCGTGATGTTTATTTCTAATACATGTATGCTTCGTTCTAATTTAATTATTTTTTGCAATATCATGTTAATTTGTAATTATGTTTTCTTTCTCTTTTGCAATATTATGTTCATTTTTAATTATATCTTCTTTATGTGTTCCTCTGTACTGACTGGTTTACTGGTTTTAATTTCACGTGATGGAACAGAAAGATGGTGGGCGGCGGACTTCAGCGTACGTGCTCGTCTATGTACAGAAGATTTGTCGGTTCATCCTCGGCGGACATACCTGAGGATTCTCGAGGGATCGCTAGGGGCAGCAAAGGCAAGGGTCGAGGGAAGGGTGGTCCGAAGAAGGGTAAAAAGAAGGGTCGACCGCAGCAGGAGGAGGAGGAGGAGGAGGAGGAGGAGGAGGAGGAGGAGGAGCAGCAGCACCAGGTGGACGAGCAGGAACAGGAGGAGGAAGCGGAGTATGTGCCGCAGGCGGAGGAGGAGGAGGAGGAGAGTGAGGAGGAGGGGGAGGGTGAGGAGGAGGACACGACAGAGGGTGGCTCTAGTGTGACTGTTTGGCAGCGAGGTCCCTCACGACTCCCGGACAGGCCGATACCTGTTGCCCTACGCCCGTTGATTAAACCCGTGGGCAAACGGTAAGTAACTTAGATGTTGTCTAATACTTTTTCATTTGGAAACTTGATATCACAATATAAACTAATATTTCTTCTTTTTCACTTTTGACAGGAGTTGGGAAATCGTCACACCTGGTGGTCATACCCGCTTGGTCAACGGCATCCTGGGTCTTTTGTGCAGGTTGCACTTCCCAGGCATGGTCCGGATGAGTGAGGACAGGTACGAGCCGGCCTGGACGTGGACACACTACCACAATGCCCCAGATACTCTCGATAGGGACGACAGGTGCTATGGGAGTAAGGCGGAGCGGGTGAAGGCCGAGCTCTGGGTAAGTCTTTCTCGCACTACACTGCTCAATACATCATTTTCATTGGAACATTTTTGCAATATTGACTGGAGATCATCGTGTTTGTACGCAGGATTTCTATAGGTTGGCGGATGGATATGCTGAGAAGGCGGAGGAGGTGCAGGAGTTGGTATGCAAGAAGCTGGTGCTGGACATGCACTACGAGGCGCAAGTTCAGTGCGTCATAAACTTCAGTGCTTCAAGGCGTGGGGAGAAGATGTCAAAAGCGGAAGCAAGAACCTTTAAGCTGACCCGGCCGCAATACGAGGAGGTAAAATTGTGCATATTCTCATATTAAGAACATCGCGTAATATGATCTTCTTACATGTCGTTCACTTGATCACATGTAGGCGCCTGTGTGGTGGTGTCGTAATGATTCCGAGTGCTGGAAACTCATAGTGCACAGGTGGTTCACACCGGAGTGGCAGC
Source organism: Alloteropsis semialata (assembly GCA_004135705.1). Lineage (NCBI taxonomy): Eukaryota > Viridiplantae > Streptophyta > Magnoliopsida > Poales > Poaceae > Alloteropsis > Alloteropsis semialata. Next base: position 66,332,912 of record CM014278.1, on the reverse strand, counting down.
AGAAGCACGACGCTGGCCGACAGAAGCGTTTGCTGATGCCATACCCGACACACCATCAAGGCAACCTTACGAACGAGCAATACAGGGCTAGATGGGTATGAATATTCATTTCTTTGTTGTAACATTCAATTATGCATAATTTGTAATCAACTCGCTGTTTTTTCGCAGTCCAACGCACATGGAGGCGCTGAGTGCACCGAGTTCATGGGATGGGCCTTGTCCCACAAGGGCAAGGCGTCCGCGTCCGAGACCACCTACAACCCTGAGGACCCGGCCGAGGCGTACAGCAATCCCTCCATCCACGGCCGCATCACTGCGTACACGGAGACGGGAAGGCAGGTCCATGGGCCAGAGTGGGATCCGAGCCGTGCACCGCTTGATGGAGAGGTGATCATGAGGGTGGGAGGAGGAAAGAAGCATGGCCATTACTATATTGGCGACAGCATTTTAGACCCGGCCACTACTCCCACTCTCCCGGCCCTCCGAGCAAGGAGCACGAGCAGTGCCCCTCCCATACTCTCACGGCCGTCCGCGGCACTGGCCCACGTGGAACGACTTCAGGTTATTTCTGTTTTATTCGTCGTTACTGAATTTCTACATAGATTTTCTTTGCATTGTAACATTGCGATGAACAATTGCAGACCCGGCTTGATGAGCAAGAAGCGGCACACCGGGCGTCCTTAGCCGCGGTTGAGCAGCGGATGGCCCAGCAGTTGGCGGCGCAGCAGCAGCAGATGCAGCAACAGATGGCTCTGCAGCAACAGATGATGGCCAAGCACTGGGAGGCTTGCATGGTAGCTCTTCAGAACGGACAACCGATGCCCCCGATGCCCACGATGCCCGCGACGGCCCCGATGATGTTCATTCCGACTCCGTCTCCTGGAACTCCTGCTGTGAGTTACTTGACAACCTTGTTGTTTCATTTCATTGATTATAGACTTAGAGAACGTACAGAAGCTTTTAGGTAAATGGCTAATGATTGAGAAATTCTCTATATGATATTCAGCTAGTAGCCGGGATCTGTCGGTTGATTTGTTGTCAACTTGCCACTATACATAAAGCTTAGAAGCTCCATCAGGGCATTTTCCTCTGTTCAAAGTAGAAATACAATGATGAGTCAAAAGGTTTAACTATTAACTAGAAAACATTGAACAAAGATACAATTCCTTCTTCTTATGGGCATACACTTTTTTATGAGGAAAGATGCACAATGTACAATAAGTAACAAAGATACAATTCCTTCTTCTAAGAGTTGCATGCCTCTGAGCAGATTCCTTCATTCCATTATGTAGGTTAAAGTAACAGTCATACCTTTTGCTTCCATGGTCCCTTGTATTCTGGGTTGGGAATGGCAGGGGCAGTCCATTCACCATCTTCCTCATCATCCCAGTCCTCAGGCTGCAATGCCACATTTTTTAATGTTTAAACCCACATTGCTATCATTGATATGACATATATTTAATAAATAGCCAGTTGAGTACCTTCTTAGCATCAGGGTCAGGAATTTCCTTGGGAATGTCATCATAGCCCTGAAAGTAATGGAAAAAGGAAATGAGCTATGCTGCCAAAAAAGGAACTCATAGCTTGTTTCTAATTATAATTTTCAAAGAAATTTTCAAGATAGTGGTGGCTAAAGGAAAAGCAAATATCTCAAAAATAAATCTTTAATAATGGCCAGGTAAGAATTTTTCACAAATAATTAACATGTGCATTCAATACAAAAAAAATGAAACACTACCTCTGGCTTTTTGTCCTTAGGGTCAGGAATGTACTCGTCATCCCAGTCTTCAGGCTGCAATCGACAATACAAAACCACTGTTATTTCTTAAGAAGCACAAGCAAGGAAATTAAAAGAAACAGCAACTAATATTATAGCCACAGATATCCGGTCCAAACATAATGCTGCAGCACAGAAGTACCAAGTTAACTACATGATCAGATAAATAAAATAGGAACAAAAGAGTACAAGAATAGAGTCAAAAGCTACCTGTAAGGAGTGTCCCCACCGAATTTCTTCTGGTCCACATCACCGCCAAGCAACTTGACGTAACCACCACCGCAGTCTAGCTTCTGCTCGTGCTTCACTGAGAACTGCAGCACCAGGATCTTGTCCTTGTTGCTGAACTCAGGGTACTCCGCCGAAATGGCGTACAACCTGTAGTCCTCAGAGGTCTGGATACCTTTTATAAGAAACACAGTTCAGTAAATAATAACTGAAATAAAAAATTCTTCCTCTCTGAGGTGTTTAAAGGGATTTGCATTCACCTTTGTCCTCGGCATCTCCATTCCATTTCCCAGATGTGTGGTTCCATTCACCGGCCATGTTCTCATCCTTCTTCCACTCAGACTTGACCCAGCGACTTTCCCAGCCATCTGTGAATATACAGGATCTACTTAGACAGTGCAATAGGCCAGGCACGGTGTACCATCCGCAGGCAGAAGCAGAACAAGTAAAACCAGCAAGCTAACTGAGAGTTCTGAGGGATCAGTTAATGATTATAGTATGTTAAATGCAATGGATGTCCTGACCCATCCTATTGATGGTCACCTGATGGAACAAACTGGAACTGGTAAATACAGAATATGGACCTAATCAACAAAAAAATTAACAAGAAAACTCATTAAGGTCTAGATTGCTACTGGTGTTCCCTAATCACTACCGGATGCAGGTCACGAAATCAAACATCCTCTCAGAAACAAACAAAACAGAGAAATGATAAATTAGATCCACCTCGTAAGAGGAGCTGAAGTAAAATTCACCACATTATCCGAATACAACCTATCAATTCAAACATCAACACCATAAATAAACGCCACCAGAATTATAACCTGTACTCTTTTTTTGCAGAATCTGTCGGCGGGATCGAATAATCTCGAGGCGTCACCGGGCATGTCACCGACGTTCCCACCGCAGCAGCTGTTCGCACCTCGTCCGGACGGTCCACCCCCGTTCTAGCCACCTCCTTCTCAGTGAGCTACTTCACTTAATTTGCGTTTTTGAACTTTGTGGACTTGTGGATGGACTAGTGCACTTGTGGATGCACTGTAAACTTGTCGATGAACTTTGTGGACTTGTGGATGCACTAGTGGATTTGTTGTTGTTGAACGTGTGGATTTATCTATATTGTGTCTGTGATGGTTATTGTTGATGCCTGTGATGGTTATTATGAGATATATATTATGCCTGTGATGGTTATTATGAGATATATATTATGCCTGTGATTTTTGAATGAATGGGGATTTTTAAACGCGAAAATAGAAAAAAACAGAAACAATTTGGTCACTTTGCCGTGCGCCAAACAGGGGGGCGCACGGCAAAGTGACCATTACTGTGGCCCTATATCGCATCTTTGCCGTGCGGAATCTATGGCGCACGGCAAAGTGACCAAAGTTTGCCGTGCGCCGCGCACGGCAAAGATTGAAGGTTTGCCGTGCGCCAGAATGTGGCGCACGGCACAGATTGAAAGTTTGCCGTGCGCTGCGCACGGCAAAGATTGAAGGTTTGCCGTGCGCCAGAATGTGGCGCACGGCACAGATTGAAAGTTTGCCGTGCGCTGCGCACGGCAAAGATTGAAAGTTCGCCGTGCGCCAGACTGTGGCGCACGGCAAAGAACGCCGTCAACCCCCCCGCGCCGTTAGCGCTTTTGTTTGCCGTGCGCTTGGTTTTACACACGGCATTGATTTTCGCCGTGCGTGCGATAAAAGGCGCACGGCAAACCCGCCTTTGCCGGGCAAATCTCTGCCGTGCAGCCTTTGCCGTGCGCGCCCGCGAAATGCGCACGGCAAAGGATATGCCGTGCGCCTTTCTGTCTTTGCCGTGCGCCGCAGGCGCACGGC
>CM014278.1:66299505-66328075 GCA_004135705.1 Alloteropsis semialata | reverse complement strand
GAGGCCCTGTTTAATTCAGCAAGATAAGTTTAGAAAATTTACTGTAGCAAAACTAAATCGAAGATTACGAGGGCTAAATATGATCTAATTATAAAATTAATTACATAGATGGACGGAAAATCGCGAGACGAACCTATTAAACCTAATTAATCCATCATTAATCCACGTTTAATATTCTTAATTAGTGTTCTAATATTTGATGAATAGTGATGAATAGGAAAAACTTATGAAATTAAACATGAGTGTCCATCGCAGCCCACCACACTATACGATCCATTGCAGTCATAGGGAAGAACAGCCCAATCGCTAATTTCAATCATGAGCGCGGCCACGCGCGCTCCCCGTCCTACTATCAGTTAGGAAAAGTCCTTTTGACATCTATGAACATTAATTTTTTTTTTAATTTCTCTAGCTGACTTTTTTTTTCTCCCAGACGCATATCATCGCCGCCCAGCACGGCGCGCCTCGTTGCTCGGCGGCCACGGGTTGAAGCTTTTTTCTGCAATTTAACCAAAAGTAACGTATTGAAAAATATATCTTTCTCTCTGCAACACACTTTTTAATATATTTTTTTTACAAAAAATTTAATTAAATTGCAGAAACTAAACAAGGCACAGCAAAAATTGATCCATAGTTAGCCTGTCAGAGGGCAACTTCCAATCAATACGCAAAAAGAAGAAAATAAGAACATGCACCTTCCCGTCAATCCAAAATCACGGCAGGCTGCCTCCGTCCCGCACATCAAACACCCCCTAGGAGCCCGCGATTCCAGCGAGCAGCTCACGATTCCGGTGAGAAGCTCACAAATCCAGGGGCTCCGTGCAGCTGAACTGACAAAAGGTCAATCTTAGGTCACGTCATATGGAGCAAAAGGTTAGTGTATTCTGGATTGATAACACTGAACTGAGGCCCAGTTTAGTTTCCACCCCAAATTTTACTGTTCATCAAACTTCACTATTCATCAAAGAGATTCTTATATGCATGGAGTATTAAATGTGAGTTAATGACAAAACCCATTCCATAACCCTCTGGTAACTTTGCGAGACGAATCTAATGAGCCTAATTTGGCCATGATTAGACAACTTCGTGCTACAGTAAACAATCTCTAATGGCGGATTAATTAGCCTTAATAGATTCGTCTCGTGATTTCCCGTCCATCCGTGTATTTAGTTTTATAATTAGATCATGTTTAGTCCTCCTAATCTTCGATTTAGAATTGCTACAGTAAAGTTCGCAATTTCACCTACCCAACTAAACAGGCCCTGACATTCTTTTGCTATACTGAAGTTTCAATAATTTTTGCCATATAGTGAATTAAAATTAACAAATTGACACAATTACAATCATCATATTCTCAAGTAGACACAATAATCAATCTCTAATTAATAAATACATTTTTGAGTCAGAATCTCATTTTTGCGTGAATTTGCAATTCAATTCCAACACTAACACACAGTGGTGAATCTAGAAATTGAGAGAATGGGGCTCAATTTGTTCTTCTTCTTTTTTCTCTCTCCCTTCTTTATCTTCTTCTTCCTTTATATTTTTTTCTTTCTTTCTTCAACCATGGATAAAAAATATTGGAGGGGCTTTGGGTGGGGTGGGGTGGGGGGGGGGGTGCTCCAGCCCCCTCTGCCCCCGCTTTGGATCCGCCCCTGCTAACACATGATGGTGGCAAGTTGCTAGGGTCAATCTTGACTGAACTAGTGAACCTGCTGCCGTTGCTCTCCTGCAGAAGGCCATGTGAACTGGTTGCCTCCGCGCAGAGCCGGCCCTGACTTTTTTTTTGGGCCGATGCAGAACAAAAAATGGAGGCCCTCATTCACCGTAAAAGTACAAGACATGTGATTCAATTGGGTGACAAGAATATTGCCTACAAACTGAAAAGAAAAATATTAGTGATACAAAAATCGAAATTAGTTTGAGTATATCTATCTGTTAGGGAAAAAAAGAGACAAGGGAATATGATTGAGGAAGATTTTGAAGTTTGAACCTTCATCCGGTGATGGCAAATTGGCAATCGGGCAGGCGGCGAATCGGCGATCTGCGGACTGCAGCGGCGTCTCACGAAGAAGTCGATGAGGCACTGACGTCGGCAGACGATGGAGTTGTTGTCGATTGGTCTGCTCAGTCCTGCTCTCTATGTAAAATTGTAACTGAACTTTGTTAGCACTTGTGACTTTGATATGCCTGTTAGCAATTTAGAATAGCAATTTTTGGAGCCCCCTAGGGCTGGGGTGAAGAAGGCTTGGCGTGCGGGAAAGAAAATCGGCGGCGCGAGCTCGGACTCGAGCGGGGGAAATCTGGCTCGGGGACGGCCAAACGCCAAAGGCAGGTGATGACGAGTGGGGCCCGGATGGTAGCGCCCGGGTCGGCGGCGGATTCGCGCGGGGAGAGCTGGAGGCCTGGAGCCGGACCAAAGCTGCTGCTGGGCTGAGATGACTGGTGAGTTGGACCTAATAAAGGAACAAACGGGGGATGATAAACGAACGAGTTCGAGGAGCAAACCTGAATTCTATAGAAAACAATTATTCTAAAGGCCAAACAAATTCAAACCAATTCGAAGTTAAATAAGTTGAACTCGAATTAAATTGAACAAAGGAGTACAAAACAAATGCAACAGCGAGCATCAAATACTTATTAAGACTAATATTAATATTTAATTCAAATAACAACCAAAATTATTCCGGTTAAATCCTATAAAATTTTGTAGTACTATGCCACAACCACAATGCGCGGCGGCGCCTCCCTCGGTGCAATCGCTCTTCATACTCAGGGGAAAAGTCTGCCTGTAGTTGGGTCCCTCTATGGCTGGCCCACATTTCAGCAAAATCTGTGTTTTTTTTTTTGAGAGGCCCTAGTCTAGAATACAAGGCTGTAGTATCTGAATTCAGTCGCAAACACACACCAAACACACCCACTCACACCACACACAACACCTCCTACGACAAAGCTAAGATCTAGACCTTATATTCTATTTTTGCCTGCACATGTGCTAAAGCACAGTCAGATGGGGCCATCAGAAGATTATTCGGGAACACTGTTCCCGCGGTGGGAAAATCCGCGTCGAGCAGCGCTCGAACGCGCGACCGGCGGCTTCCGCACCTGGGAAGCCGACCAACCGAGCTACGGCTCGGTCCCCAGCAAAATCTGTGTTTTGTGAATGTGCCAAAGCCTCCTCATGACGCTAAAGCGAAAACTATTCCTGCGCATTAGCTGTTAGTTCCAGTGAGAACATCAACATTGATGCTCCACTCCGTAGATCCTAGAACTAAAATATGTTCCCAATAACCACACAGAAATCTAATTCAGGTTACAGCTTCTTGATGCAGAAGCATTGCCGATCCAACAAGCAAACAGCTGTGCAAGCATGCAGGTAGGATGATGCAGAAGCAATCAGGCATATGCAAGTTGCCATGTTTCTTACCTTTGAAGACACTTCACCATGACCAGTGTTCGCCTAAACGCGTGTAAACCGTCGTTTATAGGCGTTTAAACTGTAAGCGGAGGGTATGCGTGTAGTTTAGGGCCTAGTCGTCGAATTAAACGCTAAACGCGTGTAAACGGTCAACTTGGTCAAAAAACGATGTAAACAGTGAAAGTAAATAGAAGTTAAACACGTTTACACACAAAAACATACAATTAAATAATCGTTTAGTCAATAAAGAACATGTTTTGGTGGGATAATTGGTTGTTGGCGGTTGAATATAGGTTCTATAAGCACGTCTTAAAAAAAGAATAACTTGGTCAAAAAACGATGTAAACAGTGAAAGTAAATAGAAGTTAAACACGTTTACACACAAAAACATACATTTAAACAATCGTTTAGTCAATAAAGAACATGTTTTGGTGGGATAATTGGTTGTTGGCGGTTGAATATAGGTTCTATAAGCACGTCTTAAAAAAAGAATATGAGTTAGAGTAGCAAGTATATGGGTATTATGTATAATATGAGAATAATGTGTCATTATGTCTTATATGCATACCTTAAGTTGTAATTACCCAAAAACTACATGGAATTATGATTTTTTATATATATTTATAACTACAGTGCAAATTATTTAAACTGTTTAATATATCGCCTAAACCGTTTAAACGCTAAACAGAGAGTGAACGACTGTCTAGCGTTTAGCGTCTAGGATAACACTGACCATGACATTATGCATTGAACAGAGTGATCCCCTTTTATGAAGGCTAGGAGGTTCTCATTTCCTTCATACACATTCCAGTCTCTCATGCTTTCAGGTTACAATCTCCGGTATAACAAAACATTCAATGCAGGTATAGGAAAATTTTGGATAGACAACAACAGACTTCAAACCTCAGCAGAACAGAAACAAGTTCGCAAACATCATGGCTGGAGAGGTTCTACATGGATGACAGGTATGATCATTTCATTGTGACAGAAAATTTTCCGAACAGGTACAGAAAAATACAGCTGATTTGCATGTTGTGCGGCTTGAAGGAAATCATTCGAATGCTGGTAACTCGTGTCTTAGCGCAGCAAGAACCGAACAGCAGCTACAGCATCGCCTTTGTGCTCTCGAAGGGTTCTCTCTGCAATCTTCTTGTCCAACTGCATATTCAGATACACTTGAGAATCGTTTTTTTTTTAGAACTACTAAACATTATTCATCAATCAAAGTTAGGCATGGGCACCTCAAGCTCATTGGCAATAATTTCAACATCAGTAGGGTTGATCTTGACAGCAGCTAATTCTTTCTCCCTGTGAAAGAGTAAATCCAAGGAATTTATGTTCAAATTGTTATCTCCAATGGAGAAGATGAGTCAATCTCTGTTCTCTGCTTATTGTGTATGTTTCAGATGGGAGTTCATATCACACAAAGAAATAGTATAATCTCTGCTTAATGTGTACGTTTCAGATGGGTGTTCAACTGTTCATATCACACAAATAAATAGTATAATACCAGAACTACAGAATATCTACAGAGTGCCCAAAAATTTAAGTGCCAAATACTCAAATAGCATAGTGCACTAGTGGCTAGTGCAGAGACCACCGAAAAGAAAAGAAAAAAAAATGAGTCGTTCTTTTCATGGCTTCAATGTCGGCTTCCTAATAAAAGACAAAAAAATATAGAATCAAGCTGTTATTCCAATTAAACTTCATTTTTTATTTCCATGCCAGATTTAGGTTATTTAATACTGGAAGCTTTATTTTCATTCTGTACGTACAACCAGTAACCAATTCTGCAAAAGGAGCAAGCATACAGAAGCTACAGAGGGTAAGGCAACACAAATTTGTAAGGAGACTAATAGTAATAGCAGTTGTGGAGATGTTAGCTAACCTCAGCCTCATTGCATTCCAATCAGCCTCTTTGGATGAAGCAAGTGCTGCCATGGCCTGCAATATAAGCAAAGCGTGTAAAAAAACATTTACACCGACACATTTAGTATTTCTAAAACATAAATCAATCAGACACAGCGTTTCTCTACGACTACTACTTTTTTGATAATATCTGCGACTTTAGCATCGAGTTTCCATAAAAGAATGTTTATTATGCCAGAATTTTTTCTCACATATATAATCCATTCAAGATTATTACAGTGAGTGGATAAGACTCAAACATGAATTAAAAGGTTGTACAAGAGAAGAGATTTTGAATGCCACTTTGACTGTCCATTCAATTTTTTTTCTCAAGCTGCATACTAAATAACTGACTAAATGTATATCATTTTGGACATAGCGAGGTTCACCAGGGACATTTTTTTGACTAGTAGTTTCTTATGCAATTGCTGGTAAGAAACTGTGAATGCCTAGTAAAGTGAAAGTATTTCCATAGCCAACTAACCGGTGCTACTTTTCACTCGGTCAACCTAGATAAATTTAATACCCAGAAATAAATGGATGGGAACCACTACAACAATTCTATAGGGTGGCAGAAAACTGGATTTCATAATTGATTGTAGCAGGCAAAACTATCAAAAACTATATATCCAGATTAATACGAACTAAGCCTGCAAATATCTCGTGGTTAAACTAGACATAACCCGACCTTATCTAACATTGCATTGCTAGTATAAAAATAAGGTTTGCATAGATAGAAATGCAAACAAAACCTCCTGAAAAGTATCCTGGAGCAATCAACCTTCAGAGATTGTGGAATATAATTCACACTGAGCAAATGTGAAATCATCAATCCAGCTATACATCCTACTGGAGATGGTTGTAGATTTGGAAGTGCAATAGCAATAATACTAACAAGAGATTATGGCACTGAATAGCACGTTTCGTTATTTCTACTCATCAAAGTGGATGTTTAGTTGACATATCAGGATTCGAGCAATGTTATTTACATAGGAGCTAAATATATCAGGATTCAGCTAATTTTGCTTGCAGAACTTAAGTTGAAGCATGCCATCTCCGCAAAGTAGGCAAACTGCACAAAATCGAACCATGTGAGCAATATTCTACTACCATTTATTCATGATGATTCCACGATAAGGCCAAATAACCGGGCCCATCGCTGCAATTGCTTGCTGATGAACGAACTTATCACCAAACAATATCCGTTCCTCACTAGATATCCAACGAGCAGCACGAATCGATAGGTGGGTTGGGGAATTTTGGAGATAACGTACGGATTGAACTCGGGAGGAGTCGAGCTGCCGGTCCTCGACATGGTCGGTGAGCTTGTCGAGCGCCTTGCTCTGCTGCTGAAGGTCCTTCGAGTCCACCGCCGCTTCGCCCTCGGCGGCACCGCCCCCCGCCGCCGCGGCCGCCTTCTCGTCGCCCGCCGCACCCATCGAGCTTGCCTCCCTTCCCTCGCCGTCTAAAACCCTAGTTCGGATCTCCTTCCTCCGATGGTACGAGATGCCCAGATGTGGCGTCCGCGTGTTCTCCGGTCGGGCCTTTAGATTCGTGCGGTTGCTCGGTGAAGGGCGAGACGCTGTGATGCCTGATCGAGTGTTTGAGTCGTGGAGGTGCTCCGTGCAACTTAAAAAAAAATGTGCCCACCTCCATTTGAAAAAAAAGGGTACATTCCTCCATTTGGAGAAAAGAAAATGTGCATTTCAAAACTATCAACATTTATGTCGGGCACTTTAAAATATCTGGAAACGTGACGGCTAATTTTTATGCGTTAGGTTGATCAAGTAGCGTTTTGTTTTACATTTACAATGATGTAGTTTTCTTGCCTATCCTTTTCCGTAAACATCACATTCCTTGTTAATAACGAAGTGCTACATATTTCTCTTCCTTGGTTTCTTGTTGTAGTCATCTAGTGCTAAGCATTATGATTTGTCTCAATAAAAGTAGACCTCTAAGCACAAAAAAGAGCCAAAAATGTGATTCCTCTCTTTGTTAGGTGAGAAGTCATTGCGCCTTGCGGATTTTCCCATGCATCACAAATGTTTGCATGCAACTAAAAAGCAAGGGTAATAAGTTAGAGCATGTTTCGATTGATAGGATATATGGATACGAGCAAGGAATCTATTAGCTACAAATACTTAGGTAGAATCATAATGTGACTTTTGCATATAGCTTTAATACTATAAACTAAAGCCACATTTGACATGGATCCCATTCCTGATTTTCTGGCTAATAAGAAATTGAGAATCGGTTTTATGACTTTTGGTGCAAATTGATAAACGGTTTCTAACTTTTGTTAGAAACTGAGAAACCTCCTCTATTTTTCCTTTGTAACTAAGGAACCATTTTGTAAAGATTCTTGGTTTCTCTCCAAAACTTTCTGGATGGAAACTGATAAACGGTTCCTGAATTTGGGTTGAAACCGAGAAACGTCTTTAGTCTGCCCTCCAAGACAAAGAAACAATTTAGCAGATATTCTTGCTGCGAGTACTTCATACTTGATTTTTTAATTCTTTTTTCTTACCATAACTATATCCATAAAACCTAACACCAAATGGGCTTGGAAAAAGGATATACCAGTTAGATTATTGAAAACGAGGTAATGCAGGGAAGTCAAAAATTACGATGGGCAATTGCTCTTTACGTTTAAGTCTAATGTGTTGAGTATCTACAACAGCCACTAGATATATGTATATTTTTCTTAACATCCTAAGCTTAAGGTATTGGATAATCGACGACGAGCACTATATATTTATACTTGAGAGCACATCCATGATAATTATTACGTGAAAAATCAAATTCTTATAGAAATCTGAATTCGAAGGCACTTCTAGCTAAACACAGAAAAAAAAAAGTGTGCTCCACAACAGAAGAGTTCGACAGCACCTGGTGTAAAAAAAATGAACAAAAAAGGTGCTCCACAACAATATTTCGAGATTATGTACAGCACATTGCGCGGGCACATCTCCAAGCACGTAGGTGCAACAACGGCACACCACACTGACCGCACGATACGCCTCGGCGAGCCGGCGCCTAGCCGCCTACACTTATTTTAAAGCACGCACGAAAAGAAAACTAATTAACAAAGCGTCAGCGGTCAGTCCCACCGAGCGAGCGAGGGCCGAGGAGCGCGGGGGGCAGGCGCGCACCGCGTCGCACCGAACCCGACACGGCTCGCCTCCCCCCATTCCATTCCCCTTCCCATTCTTCTCGTACGCGGCCGATTGCGACCTCCCCCGGCACACGACGCCATCGCCATCGCCCCCCACCGAACCCGCCCCCGCCCCGGCCTTCGCCTCCGCCTCCGCAGCCGCCCCCCGCGCCCGCTCGTCCTCCCTGCGCCGCCTCGGGGACGCCCCGGTCGGCGATGTGGCGGGAGCATGCTGGGACCGCTCCTCAGGCTCCTCTCGGCGTGCGGCGGGGTCTGGCCCACCTCTCCGGCCCCCGGCGCCGCCTCCTCCTCGGGGGAAGACTCTGAGGGCCGCGACGGCCTCCTCTGGTGGCGCGACCTCGCGCGCTGCCACGCCGGCGAAGTCTCCGTCGCCGTCGCCCAGGCCAACCAGGTGCTCGAGGACCAGTGCCGCCTCGAGTCCGCCCCGCCCCTCGGCACCGTCGTCGGCGTCTTCGACGGCCACGGCGGCCCCGACGCCGCCCGCTTCGCCTGCGACCACCTCTTCCCCAACCTCCGAGGTAATCCAAACCCGAATGCAACCCCTCTTCGTTGCCCGAACGAAGCGGATGGCGTGAGATTATAGTCCATGTTTGATCTGCGCGCAGAGGCTTCGTCCGGCCCGCAGGGCGTGACCGCCGACGCCGTCAGGGAGGCGTTCCTGGCTACAGAGGCTGGCTTCCTCGACCTCGTGTCGCGCCTGTGGGAGGCCCAGCCGGACATCGCCACGGCCGGGACGTGCTGCCTCGTCGGGGTCGTGCACAACAGAACCCTGTTCGTCGCCAACCTCGGCGACTCCCGGGCTGTTCTCGGGAAGAAGGTGGGCCGCACCGGCCAGATTGCCGCGGAGCAGCTGTGCAGTGAGCACAACGCCAACCAGGAGGCTGTCAGGCAGGAGCTCGTGGCTCAGCACCCGGATGATCCACAGATTGTTGCCCTCAAGCATGGGGTCTGGAGAGTGAGGGGCCTCATACAGGTTGGTCTTATCTGAATCCTCTGTTTTGTATTCTTCGTGAAATTGGAGACTGGTATGTTCCGTGCTTATGCGGTGGGGGTGCAGGTGTCGAGATCAATCGGTGATGTATACCTGAAACATGCAAAATATAACACAGAGCGGATCAAACCCAAGTTCAGGCTTTCTGAATCATTCACCAGGCCAATCCTGAGTGCTGATCCATCTATCATCTCCCGCAATCTTCAACCAAGTGACAGTTTCATCATATTTGCATCAGATGGTTTGTGGGAACACCTGACTAATCAGGATGCTGTCGAGATTGTTCACAATCATCAACGAGCTGTAAGATTTTCTTACTTTCCATCACTCAACTTGTGCATGTAATTTCTTGATTTATCTGGTTTTCTGTTGTTTCCTATGTGACCTTGAAACTAACAGTCGTCAAAAAATTCATGTCCAGAACAACCAGCATCACAGCTATATAATAATACCAAACGCTACAATCTCTTATGTGGTTTTTGTTTTCCACATGGCAGCAACAATTTCACTATACCAGAAGTTTTGATTTGCAGTAAAAGAATCGACATTATTAGAGAATTATTGCTAAACACTTGCTGAGCCTATTTATAAAGCCCATGGACTGACTGTAGGTTGTAATCGCATTTGCTTGTAAGCAAAGTAGAATACAACTTTGTTGGATTAAAATCTAGGCTGCACCATTTTGTCAGCATCGGTTCGAAATTGAGTAGTCCACTATGGCCAACGTTGTTGCTACACGACTCAACAATTAATTCATTCTGGATGTTTTGCTGGCGCGCAACCTGTACAGTCCCCACAGTTCTGCACTTGTTATTATCCACATAGGGTCACATGCTGGCAACACATGTCCCAGTGAGCAGTTATACCCTTGATTTGCTTTGCAGCTAGGATCATCCTATTGCTTTAAAGAGCCTGATCATGTTTTTCCCCACTAATATAAATTATTTGGTATCGGTAATGGGTAAAAAGTTAGCTGTGTTAATGGAGTACTGCCCACCGGTAACGTAGCAAGGAGAAACGAGGTCATGATAGTTACTGTCTGATGGTGCAAACTGTGTGCATGGTTATTTAGATGGAAAGTCTAAATTACCCCCTCAACTATGGTCAAAAGTCTAGTTAACCCCCTAAACTATATTTTGGTTCATTTTACTCCCACAATTTTGCCGATTGGTACAATTTACCCCTTAGTAAGATTTGTCTTTTTTGTTTCTCCACACACAAATAGAGTTTTAAGTTCAAATTTTGTGAGATGATAGAGAACATCGTGTATTATGTTAAAAAAATATCATATAATTTTTTTGTAGTTAAATTTTATACAGTTTATGATTGATTTATAATTATATGTATTAGCCTATTAAAATAATACTGAAAAATTATAACATATTTTCTAACATAAGTTATGATGTCGACTATCACACCACAAAATTTGAACTTAAACTCTATTTGTATGTGGAGATACAAAAAAGACAAATTCAATTGAGGGGTAAGTTGAACCAATTAACATAATTTAGGGGGTTATTTGAACCAAAAAATAGTTCAGGGGGTTATCTAGACTTTGGTTATAGTTGAGGGGGTAATTTAGAATTTTTCCTATTTAGATCTACAATTCGAATATAATAAAATGTATGTCATTGAAAGAATATCAGTTTTGAGTTGTTTTTGGAGTTCTGGGGATGCAGAACAATAACTTAGGTCCATTTAGTCACTTTTCCTGTTTTTAGTTTTTTTTTATTTGTTTGGTCTGCTGCTCTTGATGACTCATGATTTTACGCTTGTGCATGGTTGGACACGTTATTGCTGCATGCACTGAAATTTGACATACAGTATATTATTGGACATGCTAGTTTATTGTGTAATGCTAATGAACACAATAGAAGTTTAATTTATTTGTCACTGATGCAAGGGTTGCTTCGATTTTGCTGGCTGTCTGGCTGTCGACTAAACTGATAAAATGTGCTTACACATACAGTGAATTACTTTTGTGATTTTCTGGAACCAGAGTTGTTCTTACTGTGATTGCCACAATTTTCCTTGTTCAGGGAAGTGCAAGGAGACTCATCAAAGCTGCTCTTCAAGAGGCAGCACGGAAGCGTGAGATGCGTTACTCGGACCTTACAAAGATCGACAAGAAGGTCCGCAGGCATTTCCATGATGACATTACTGTCATCGTCTTATTTATAAATTATGACCTATTAGTGAAAGGCGCTGCGCAAGGACAACCCCTCTCCATCAGATGCGCTCTAGATTATTGACAGTGAGCCAGTTCATCCTCTACTGGTGTTCAGCTCCTATCAGCAAAATATCCAGAGTCAGATGACATATGGTCAATCGGTTGTGAAAATGCACACAACCTCCGGCATCAGTTTTCTTTTCATTTTCCATTTTGCACATAAAATCAACAAGTCGCTAAATTGCCAGTTTTTCCCTCTTAAATTATGTCGGATAAAATGCGGATACTCTTCAGTTTTGGAGATATATGCCTAGAGTTCGAGGGAAGTTTATAAAGGATCCTGTAACTTCTGATTGATTCATTCTCTAGTTCTTTCTGTATGTAAGAATTATAAGCTTGTTTAACCATAGCTCCTGACGTTTCTGACAGCGACAAGGTTCTAGTACTCCAAAAGCCGAAATGTGAAGAAATTGGTTAGCCCATACTTCGGAGTTGGTATTCCCTACCACTGATCTCTGATCTGTGCCATCTCCAGTTGTATATGCCTGGTCGATGATTCACCAGATGCGATGATGTCCCGGAGTTTGAATTATGATATCTGACAATCAGTCTTTAGAATTCCATGTGGATGGCTGGTGTGAATTTGTGCAAGTGAAGATCTGCACAATTCACCATCTCGTAGAACTGAGATGGCTATTATTTGAGAAAAAAAGAACTGAGATGGCTATCGTCGTGTGAGTAAGGCTCAGGTTGTTCTCATATCGACGTATCGTAAGCCTAAGGGGTGTCTCTCTCATCCATTTTATATAATACGCTGTTATGGTCGAGCTCGCGTCTGAGGTTGAAGGTGTGGTTGATGTTGCGTCGTAGGTTGTAGGCGTGCGCAGGCGGCTGAGGAGCAGGATCTCGCCGGCGACGCCCCTGGAACGCCGTGATGGCGCCTGGCGTCGCGACGAGGGACAAACGGTTCGCGTAAGGGAGCGTGGGAGCGTATGGTTGCAGGGAACAGACAAGTGACGCCCAAAGATCCAAATGATCTTTAGCATAACCTCCATTAGTGTAAGCACTCTAGTTTTATACATAAACATCACAAAGCTAACTGCCTGGCGCTACTCGCCAGACGTGGGCGCGTCGCACTCCCAGGCTGCCGTTGGCGAACTCTCGCGTGTTCCTCGTGTCTCAGCCACCGGTCTTGGGACGCCTGCTGTATACGGTGCCGTACATCACATCTCTCCCTCCCTCGGGAAACAGCTCGTCCTCGAGCTGGAACGCAGGGTGTGCTGCTCGGAACGCGTCCACTGGCTCCCAAGTTGCCTCCTGGTCGGGCAGGCCCGCCCACTTGATGAGCACATGCCACACGCCTCGGCGGAGCTGAGAGCGCAGGGCCTTTTCTGGGATAGGAAGTAGACGTCCATCTTGGAGCGGCGGCAGTGGTGGTGTGGAAGTCGGTGCAGCGCCGTAGAATGGCTTGAGAAGGCCGACATGAAAAACATCGTGAATGCGTGCACCTGGAGGTAACTGAAGCTTGTAGGCGACATCTCCGACACGATGAACGATCTGAAATGGACCAGCGTATCGTGGGCTCAACTTGCTTCGAGCTGCTGGCAGTAGTGAGTGTGCAGGGCGATGGAGAAGTCTGAGCCAAACCCAATCACCGGCCTTGAATTCCAGAACGCGATGATGCTCATCATAATGACGCTTGGCATAAGCCTGTGCCTGAAGCAAACGGTCGCGGACATCAGCTAGGAAGACGTCCCTGTCTTGGAGGAGTGTGTCCACGGTCGCTGTCGATGCACTGTCTTGCTGATATGGTATGAGTGCTGGTGGAGAACGGCCATAAACCACATGAAATGGAGTAGTTCCTAAGGCTGAATGAAATGATGTGTTGTAGTTGTATTCCGCCCATGGAAGCCACTCTAACCAAGCTCTTGGGCGATCTCCAGTGATGCATCTGAGATACATTGCGATCGTCTTGTTTACTGCCTCAGTCTGACCGTCCGTTTGTGGATGAAATGCTGTACTCATACGCAGCTGTACTCCTGCCAACTTGAACAGATCTCTCCATACATGACCAGTGAACACCGGATCCCGATCACTAACAATGGAAGCTGGAAACCCATGTAGCCGGACAATGTCATTGAAGAATGCTTTGGCAACTGATGCAGCCGTGTAAGGGTGACTTAGGGGAATGAAATGGGTGTATTTAGACAGCCGATCAACCACTGTAAGGATCACGCTCTTGCCGTGCACCTTGGGCAGCGCTTCAATGAAGTCCAACGAAATATCAGTCCAAACTTGCGAGGGAACATCAAGGGGCTGCAGCAAACCTGCTGGATGGAGATGCTCTGTTTTGTTCTGCTGGCATGTGGTGCAGGCCCGCACATGAGCGCGCACCAGAGCACGGTCGCCTTCAATGAAGAATTCACGGCGGAGGCGATGTAGAGTTTTCTGAATTCCTTCATGTGCAAGCCCGTGTGCCAGCTGGAGAACAGTAGGCATGTGCACGGACTGTGCTGGAACAAACACTCTTTTGCCGTGTAAGATGAGGCCAGCTTCCACACGCCATGGCGCTCCGCGAGATTGCACAACTGTGTCACGGAGAGAGCGTAGGGCATCATCAGACTGGAGCTCATCTCTTAAGTCTGCATACAAATGGAATGTTGGGGCTGACAACAGAGCCAGCTGCATTTCCGGCTGAGCTCTTCTAGACAGTGCATCGGCTACAATGTTGAGGCGTCCCTCACGGTACTCCACAGTGAAATCATATCCAAATAACTTGCTAATCCAATGATGTTGTGGTACAGTTGACAACCTCTGATCTAGTATAAATTTAAGGGAATAATGATCTGTTCTGACCACAAAATGTCGGCCCCAAAGATAAGGTCTCCAGTGTCGAACTGCCTGAACTAATCCAATTAGTTCTCTTTCATAAGCTGCCAACTTCATATGTCTTGCTGCAAATGGCTTGCTATAAAATGCCAATGGTCCGGCCCCTTGGTGTAGAACTGCCCCAAAGCCGGTACCCGATGCATCACAATCTACTTGGAAGGATTTCTTGAAGTCTGGTAGATGCAGCACAGGTGCTGATGACAATGCCCTTTTCAGAGCTGTGAATGCATCAGATGCTGCATCAGACCAAATGAAGCTTTCCTTCCTAAGGAGTTGTGTCAATGGGGCTGCCAAAGTACCAAAGTTCTGAATGAATCGCCTATAGTACCCGGCAAGCCCCAAGAAACCTCTCAGTGCTCTTGCATTTTCAGGTTGTGGCCATGTCTTGACAGCAGCAACTTTCTCATCATCCATGGCCACCCCATTGGCAGACAAGATATGACCCAAGTATGAAACTGAAGATGTAGCAAAGGCACACTTGGATTTTTTTACATGTAAATTGTGAGCTCTAAGAACAGATAGGACTGCTTTTAAATGCTTGAGATGTTCAGACCAGGAGGAGCTATAAATTAGTATATCATCAAAAAACACCAAAATTGACTTGCGAAGAAATGGTTTGAGTACCGAATTCATCAAGCTTTGGAATGTGGCTGGTGCATTGGTGAGCCCAAATGGCATGACCAAAAATTCGAAATGACCTTCATGAGTCCTGAATGCTGTCTTCTCAATGTCATCTGGGTGCACACGCACTTGGTGATAACCTGCCCTAAGATCAAGCTTAGAAAAGTACTTAGCCCCATGTAATTCATCTATGAGTTCTTCAACTATTGGAATGGGAAATTTGTCCTTAACTGTCTGCTGATTTAGAGCACGGTAATCTACGCAAAAAACGCCATGTACCATCTTGTTTCTTGACAAGCAAAACCGGTGCTGAAAATGACGAGGTGCTGGGCCGAATAATACCTTGCTGAAGCATCGTTGCACACTGAGTCTCCAGTTCATCCTTCTGCATTTGGGGATACCTATATGGCCGGACTGCAACCGGGGGTGAGTTGGGCAGCAAGTGGATGCGGTGATCACAAGCACGCTGTGGTGGTAAACCGGTAGGAGGTGCAAAAACATCTTCAAAGGAAGCAAGCAGTTCGTCCAGCAGTGGTGTTTCTGATGTAGATAGGCAATGCAGACGGCTAGTAGAGGGTATGTCCCAACGGGTGGATCCAATGCCCTTCCAAAGAACTCTTCGACCACCATGCCAAAAAGCCATGCAGAGATCATCAAAATCCCAGAGAATTGGTCCCAAGCTTCTCAAGAATGGAACTCCGAGGACTACATCATAGCAATCTAGAGGAATGGTGTATGAATCTATGGTGAAAAACTCATCTCCAATGCGGAGTGCAATGTCACGAGCCAGACCTCGACAAGCAACACGATCTCCATTGGCCACTATTACATTGGCACCATTGCTGCTCTGAAAGTGTAAACCCACTTGCTGTGCCACTATTTCACTGACAAAATTGTGAGTTGAACCCGAATCTAGTAATGCAGTGAATTCATGGTTACCAACAGAGACCCTGAGCTGCATGGTGTCTTCAGAGCGAATTCATGTAACCGCGTGCAGAGAAATGAGAGGTGGCAATTCTTCCTGAGCTGGGTCATCAGATGTTTCAGGGTCGGGTTCCTCCGGATCAGTGACTTCCAAGAAAAACAAACGCTGACACTTATGCCCACGCACGTACGGCTCATCACAACTGTAGCACAAACCCTGCCTTCGGCGTTCAGCCATCTCTGCAGGGGAGAGTCGGCGCAAGGGTCGTGGTGGAGTCTGTGCTGCAGGAACAATTGCCAAGGGTTGGGACTGAGTTGATGGGGAGGGTACTGCCTGCTGTTGCGGTCGATGGAACGGCCGAGGTGGCCGAGATGTAGCAGCAGCCTGGACCGATGTCGAACGGCGCTCATACGCGCGTGCTAGACACATGGCGCGTTGAAGATCTGCCGGGCTCTGAAGTTCAACATCAGTGCGTATGGGCTCTGGCAAACCGCCGGTGAAAAGTTGGACTTGCTGCACTGCTGAAAGCTGATCGGCATGAGCTAGCCGCGCCAAGAAGGCTTCCTGGTACTCTTGCACTGACCCTTTGAATTGCAGTCTGGCGAGATCGGAAAGGTGGTTTGTTCCAAGAGGAGGACCAAACCTTTGCAGGCAAAGAGTGCGAAACCAGGACCATGGAATGGTGGCAGCGTCGCCAGCATCGCGCTCTAGCATGTAGAACCAGTGTTGAGCGACGCCGGTCATGTGAAACGATGCCAACCAAACCTTGTCGGAGTCCCGTGTCCGCTGTGCTCTAAAGAAATGCTCACATCGGTTAAGCCACCCAAGCGGATCATCCTTGCCGTCATAGGTTGGAAAGGAAAGTTTATGGTATTTGGGAATGCCAACTCGGTCTTCATGACCACTGACGGTTTCTTGCTCATGTGGATGACCATCAATGGCCGGGATGGGTGATGGAGAATGGGGGAACTGGACTTGCTTGATTGGCACAGACCTGGAAGTTGCAGTGGTGTGGACAAGCGGCGGGGTAGTCACTGGAACTGACGGAATGCCGCCGTAGCCCGGCAGACCAAAGGGGACGCCCGCCGCGGGCGCGCGAGAGGCGGCCGAGGAAGGACCGGCCCCGGCGGACAGGTGCTGGCCTTCGAGCGTCGTCAGGCGCGTGGCGAACTGCCCGATTTGGCGTTGAAGTCCGTAGATCGTGGATGTGAGCGTGTCCAGCGCCGTCGTCGGTGGAGAAGTCACTGGCGCGCCTAAGGAAGCCGATGCTGGGGGTGGCGCCGGTGCTCCGGACGGCGGAACCGAGGAACTCGGCGCGGCGGAAGTGGACGGGGCGGCGGCGGCGGAAGCGGGCGGTGCGGACGTGACGGGGTTCCCAGACATCGGCGATGGCTCAACTGATACCAAATTGTTATGGTCGAGCTCGCGTCTGAGGTTGAAGGTGTGGTTGATGTTGCGTCGTAGGTTGTAGGCGTGCGCAGGCGGCTGAGGAGCAGGATCTCGCCGGCGACGCCCCTGGAACGCCGTGATGGCGCCTGGCGTCGCGACGAGGGACGAACGGTTCGCGTAAGGGAGCGTGGGAGCGTATGGTTGCAGGGAACAGACAAGTGACGCCCAAAGATCCAAATGATCTTTAGCATAACCTCCATTAGTGTAAGCACTCTAGTTTTATACATAAACATCACAAAGCTAACTGCCTGGCGCTACTCGCCAGACGTGGGCGCGTCGCACTCCCAGGCTGCCGTTGGCGAACTCTCGCGTGTTCCTCGTGTCTCAGCCACCGGTCTTGGGACGCTTGCTGTATATGGTGCCGTACATCATATACACGTTTCTCAATGTACTTTTTTTCTCTGTGGCACATGACTTAATGCATAAAAATACTATGCATAACAACGTAAACACCCCTAAGAGTATTTGACACACCTAGCCTTCTTGGAAGCGCCATCTAACAGTGAAGATTCTCGGGGTCCGTCTCCTAGACCGCCGTATCAGGCCATCAGGTCAAGCGGCCGTCCGCGCGCGAAGTGAAGAAACCATTCCCGCCCAAGGCGCCGCGCTCTCTTGTCGCTGCCCTTCAACTCTCCCTTCCCGCCCTCTCTCCTCCGAGCTAGGGTTCCATGGATCCCGCCGCCGCGACCTCCGCCGACGGGGGCGCATTCCTGGAGTTCGTCGACTACGCCGTCTCGATGCTCTCCTCGACCGGCGGCGACGGCGACGGCGACGGCTACGAGTCACCGGGGGACGGGCCGGCGCCGGCGCGGCCGCCGTGGGGGTGGGCGGTGGCGCAATTGCTCAAGTCGTGTTGCGCCTACTCCAGCGGCGTCACCGCCGCCATCCTCCTCTCCGATCTCTTCCAGGTTAGCTTTATTCGACTCGCTGCGGCGCTGTACGGCGTGAACCCGCCGTTCTATAAGTTGCTGGATGCTTACTGAGTCACTGCATCGCAATTTATGCTATGAAGTAGATGCTACAGTCTCAATAGCAGCCAATTCCATAAGCTGTTACGTCTGCTTTGTGCTCAGTTCGAAAAGCAAAATGCCTATGTGGGGAAGAGAGCTAATTAATTTGGTTTCTGTAGAAAATTATACAAATGCAGTGTGGACATCCGTGACTTTTGGTACTGCCGAAGCAATTATGTTCTGATAAAAAAATTGTCCATCACAATTCAACCAACATCTACCTCTTTTGAAGTCTTTCTTGGACTGTTTTGCGAGTCTACTTTTGTTTTGTGTTTTCCTGTTGTAGAAATGTGCAACAGGAGTTAACATTGGGTTTCTCTTGGTAGTCTTGGACAGAACAGCGTAAATCCCTGACCTCAAAGAGGAAGGTCGAGCTGACCAAACTTATAAACACAAGGAATAAGAGGCGGAGGCTTTCTAATACCGTTGCAATCGATTCTATCCATGAGAAGAACTTCCTTTCTCCCAAGAGTGTCCTTGAAGCTGTTGTCGTTGATGTGTTCGTCCTTCCTGGTATGCTTGTACACTTCAACTGAACTTCTATAATATGAACAAACTATAGTCGCTTTTGACTTTCTAGGTTAGTTGAACAATGGAGCATTGCAGGGGCTCTATTAAACTGGATGGCTGCCCATCATAACTCCAAATTCTCTATCAATTTGGTATTTTCAATCCATCTCATTCAACAGAATCCATGACCAAACTTGCCTACAATTTTAACTCATTTGTGATGCATTATTAGCACCTTCCATTTTCTCAACTGCCCCCTTAGTTTGTGTCATTCTTCTAGGTACAAACATATACATGCTTACCTTGGGAGACATGTGGAGCGCATCCACTATCGACCTATATTTACACCGAAGGTAGATCTGACTACATATTGTTTAGTTATGTTCATATTTGTTTAACTGATGTAAGCCATACACGAATGTGCCAGAAAATTTGAATGGGTAACTATCTCGACAGGAAATTTTGCAACTGCAACTATGCTATTAGAAATCTCTGTCGAATTCTGAGTGCTCTACGAATAGTTCATTGCCTCCAAATGAGTACAGTAGTTAATTCTTCTAGTTGTAGGATAGTACAGATCTTTCTGATTTACGAAAGTTAGATTATTGACCCTTCACCCTCAATAATGTGAATGCTATGCCCCCCTGAACGATCGATCGATAATTTAGTATTGTGTGTAATGTATCTTTTGGAATACAATTCATTGTAGAGTATTTGTTTATTTCCTTTTCTATATTACTCTTGGCACTTTGAATACTTACAAAAGTTTCTGTACCAATATAAATTTTATTTCAGGTACTATGACTACATAGGGCAGCATGGTATATTGAAGAAGGGTCGAGAAGTTATGCTCACAGGATGTTGTCTTCGTACAGCTATGGAGGGATCTGGCCATGCTCGTATTTTACCAACAGAATACATGGTGATATTACTCGATGAGGTATCTGTTCAATGCATTTACATGTATAAGGCAACGCTGCTCAGAGCACATATTTTACTTGCAATTTATTACTTATTAAGTAAAATTCCTTAGCGTTAGTTACACATTTGACCCACACAAAACCACAATGGGAAACTATTTAATCTATCTAAACCGTCAAAATCGCTTCCTTTATTTCTATTTTAGATGTCACTGTAAAATGTAAAAATATTGCTTCTTCAAAGAATACAGGGTTGCAATGTCTACACCTTTAGCAGTTAGAGATCAAATGGAGCATCTTTAGTGGTCAGTAAGCTTTGTAGTTCACGCACCGATGCACATTTGTACTCATGCAGGACCAAGATGAAGATGCCATGTTACTCGCTGCACAGTTTTGCACCTACTCATTCTCATCTCTGATTCTAGAGGAAAGTAGAAACGATGTTGCATACTCATTTTATGCCAGGTAACGTGATATTTATGGATTATTGCTGTAGTACAAGTACGATATTTTCCTCTCAGTTTAATTTTATTGTTTTCACAAAATTTGCAATTACTTTCCTCATCTCCTATTCTGTTACGTTTGCAAAATCTGGACATGGTCTTTTTCTTTTTAAAATATTTGACTGGTAAAATATACGATCACTCAGATACAGTATTGATAAACATGCGAGGATTTGGGGCTTTGTAGTCTAATACTTTTTCAGATAGAGTCTCACCACCTTTTTTCTTGCAGGATTGAGAAGATTGAGTCCTTGGAACCTTTCAGATGTACAGAAAGAAAGCAGATTGTTCTTGTAGACAATGATGATGCAAAGATGAAATTTATTTTATGGGGAGAGCAGGTTTTACTGGCAAATCTTTTCAGGTTTGTTCCACTCTTTCTAAGAACTGCCAAGTATTTCGTGAGACTACAGTAAGCTAAAAGTTGTATTTCAGTGTAGGGAGCATGCTTGCACTGGACAGACCTTTCATTGCAAATTTTGTAGACAATGATCATGAGGAGTCTCAGGAACTGTGCCTTGAATATGGAAGTGCAACACAGGTTTACGTGGTGCCAATTGCTCAACAAGAAGAGCAGGTTTGTACGGATGTCTTGATAGTTCTTTCTCCATAACACCAGTTGACCAACATGTAACATTTGTGTTAGGTGCCTTTTACACCTACTCAAGCAAAGAGCCAAGGACCTCGGCTATCCTGTGTTCCAACTGATAATGTAGCTTCACAAGTAACATTACCACGTGATTTGCATGGTTCAGTTGACTTCAGCAAATATCCCTTTCGGGTATGTAACTTTACCTGCATTCATTTAAGCTTTTCTCGGAAGATAGATTTTGCCAATTATTGTGTTGCTTGGAGCCTCCGAGGCTCCGACAACTGATTCTGCTGATCCTTAAACCTGTATTGGCTACTTATTTATAATCGCCTGCTTGGAATACTATCATGTTTAGTGTAACGTATAGCTGAGTTTGCCACTGTAAAAGCTAATAGTATTATTCTCTTATTAGCTCTTACATCTCATAATATGAATAGTTTGGGGTAGTTCTTTCTAAATAAATATTATGTTTTTATTCATCATGCAGTCACTTTCTGCTCAGTCACTAGTGATGGGTGGCCACATGCTCACTTATTAACCACTTTCTAGAATGATGATTCCATAAGCTCCTCAGCATGCACATGCAAACATTTCCCATAGGGTTAAGCCGGGATTCGGGGGCTTTCTCGGGCTGTAATACCGTGGGTCGGTCTTTCCCCCGCCGGCCGAGTTTTTTTGAAAAAAACTTGTAGAGAACAATACCTGATCTTTCATGCTTTCTGTCAAAATTTCTGTTTATCAGACTTCTGATGGTCTCTTCATGTTACATAACATGCCTCACTTTTTAGGTATATGTAAGTGACCTTCATGATAAAATGGTGGGAGTATATCTGTTTGGTACAGCAACTAATGTTTGCAAAACAAGTGCATCAGAGCTACATTTTATTTGGAGTTATTCTGTCACTGTTTTCTATTTATCAAACTTTTGATGATCTCTTCATGTTATATAACCTGCCTAACTTTTTAGGTATATGTAAGTGACCTTCATGATAAGATGGTGGGGGTCTGTCTGTTTGGTACCGTAACTAGTGTTTGCAAAGCGAGCGCATCAGGGACTACATTTTATTTGGAGTTAGAAGACACAACAGGAGTTATTCTGATGAAGCTTCTCTTTGTTGGACCTTGGTACCACTTTTTTCCCCTTAAATGATGGCCATCTTATTTTTTTTATTTCCCTGTCGATTTTCTTATATCTTAAATCAAATGTTTGCTGTGCTAATTTGTTACGCCTTATTAATGGTTAAGGCAGACATGCATTAGCTGTTTGGATGAGTTTAAATGTGAGATCTTAGATTCCTGACTCCTTAGGCTAGTCAATATATTGAACTCAAAACACCTGGGGTCTGGGGATACTGACAGTACCAGACTGCTTATGCATCAATATGATATCATGATTGAGAGAAAAGTTATCCAGTCTTGCCTTTCTAATAATCGATTGTTTTAAGAGTTTTACAAGCGAAATCAATTTAAACCGTTGCCTGTGCATAGGCACTGATCTTGTGAAAGGCACTATTAAACTGTTTCTCGTTGGAGCTGTCGTGTGAGCTGAATGCTCTGATTAGAAGTGTCGTTTTATTTCTAAAGCCTTGATTATAGTTATTTTAAGATCTTTTGTAATGATGTGTTTTTGTAATATCTGTCATCTGATAATTTGATATCTGATGGCTGGTGCTATGTTTTGCTACATTCGTCTGATAGCCTGTTGCTGTCCTTTCAGTAAAGTATGTAGTTTTGTGCATTGATATTGTCTTTGGTATCCTAGATTCCAGCATTCCTGCTCACCATTCTTCACACATATATATCTTATTTGACATATTGTTGTTTTCTATGCCAATATATCCGCCTTGCACTTGAATTCTATGCACTGTATAACTGTCTCTTTCTCTGCAGGTCATTAGGTAGAGTAGGAGTTGGACATATGGTGTACATCTCCGGTTTGACTTGCACCTTGAGCTCAAAAAACATGTAAGTAGCATATTCTGTTATTTTAACATTTATCTTCTATATTCTACAATGTTATTAGCTTGAAAAAAATGATTAATATTTTAAAA
The DNA here is from genome assembly GCA_004135705.1 of Alloteropsis semialata. Taxonomy (NCBI): domain Eukaryota; kingdom Viridiplantae; phylum Streptophyta; class Magnoliopsida; order Poales; family Poaceae; genus Alloteropsis; species Alloteropsis semialata. The sequence continues at coordinate 66,304,943 of CM014278.1, read as the reverse complement.
AGTTCTAGTTGTGGCTAACTTTTGGTTAATAGCCTAGAAGTCTCGTGGCGCGAAAGGGAGCCAGGGTCTCTGTTTGTTAACTTAAGCTCGCTCCCTGCGCTGCTGAATTCTTCATGCCTGCATAATCTAGCACCCTTGTCAGATCTTCCCCGTTTGACAAACAGAACACATGTAAGTCTCATTTGTTACTGTTGTGAAGCCTCTTCCATAGCTTCTCAAGTTTAATTGAGCTCACATTGAGATACAACTATTGATAACATTTTGGAAAACGGCTACCTTATCATCATTAACGTGCTCTGATATATAATAGTACAATAACAGGCTAAAAACACTCACAATCTGTTTTTATTTGTGTTCCTAAGAACCCCCATCGCATTCTTCAATTGCCGTGTACATGTTGCTAACATGCTGTATTTGTCTGATGTCTTTATGTTCAGATATGCCGTGTTCGACTCGACCACATCGATTGTGACAGCTTGAAGGTGCTATTATTCCACAACATTTGTGGCTGTGTTGTGAATGAACATTCAGGTGGACTTCAATGTTCCTTTTGTAAGGATGCCTGCCATAGTGGATGTGCACATGGCTTTCAGTTGTACTTGACCATTGCAGACGACAGTGCAGAGGTCTTTGCTTGGTGTGTCGGGCAAACGGCCATGGAGTTCCTTCAGATATCTCCAGATGAATATCTGGAACTCCCTGAGGTACGAACTACGAAACTTGCCCACTGCATTAAAAAAGAAGCTTTTGAGCTTGCCATTGCACGCAAAACTTTTTAGCGTGGTTAGGGTTCCATAATGCAAGTGCTTTACTCTCACTTATCTGTTCTCACCCAAATTTTCTGTTGGTAAATGATCAGGATGAAAGGGCAATGTATCTGTACACACTCCAGAACGAGAGTTTCATGGTTGCCATTGCAAATACCAGCAAGCGGTTCGATGGATGTGCTGGGAATGACGAAGCTCTTCCAGTATGGGAGATCACAAGAGCCCAAAAATGCGAGTGAGTTTCATCAGTAGCTGGGAACGAAAGGTTCATGAGGCAAATTTGCTGCCCAGGTCTTATTTCAAAGTTTGGTTTATGGTGCATCATCAATGCTTTGTAAGTAAGCTTAAGGAAGGAGAACGTTAGTTAACTTGCTAAAATCAGCAAAACGTCATTCCTGAAGGTGTAGCGTACAGTGCAGATGGCTTGACGACTTGAATTGAATCCGTGATGCGACGCTCACGGGGGCCTGGGCTGCGCTTCCGTCCACGTGTAGTGCACCTTGGGATGCTTAATCAAATAGATTTGCTTAATCATGTTAGATGCAGCGACGCATCATCACGGCATTGACCAAGTGGATCAAGGAGATGATGCAGCGTGGAGGCGTTGAGTTTGCACGCTTATGTGGACTTAACCGAAATACGCTGCAATGCGTTGACCAATTCGCTCCTCAATGGTCGAGCGCCATAGCATTTTCGGCCATCGCATGTAAGCTTGATAGTGCGGTTCTCGCGGTCGGCCTTCCTATGCTTTGGTCTCTCTCTCTCTCTCTCTCTCTCTCTCTCCCTGTAGTCCTGTTTCTCGGATACAGTTAATCAGGAGCGTTGAGGATCAAACGGACGGCGCGCACGTGCGGATCGTTCTCTCCAGTCTCCACGGCTCTACGCACGACACGACACCAAACTTGAACTCGAATGCAGTTTACTAGCTTCTACAAATGGAATAAGGTTTATCATATTTTAAGAAATTTTTGAAATGGTTTTGAGATTATCAGTACACACATGCATATTGCGTAGTATTACTGCACGTGTATAAAGCTAAAACTAATGTAGCAATTTGGGCTCGATTGGGTGTTTCCCGTTCTTTTGAGCTGGAGTACTGGATTATTATCACGTCAGTGAAAAGCGCAGTCACTAGTCAGTGTTCATGTCGTCATCCACCAAGTGAACATACACGCGGTAATCGTCGACGAGCACGGGTGTCCAACCCTTGGAACGGGTCCTGCTCCGGCATCACCTGCGCGCCGCCGGCTTGCTGCTGCTGCCGGGGCAGAGAGTTCAGCTGGGCGTGCACGGCGATCTGGGCCTGGGTCCTGGCCAGCTCGCACTGCACGGCTCTGATCTCTCCCTGGAGGCGGCCGACGATCCCGGCGCAGCCGTACACCGGGTCCTGCATCCGCCGTTGCGCCTCCATCGCCATCGTGTCGGCTGCTTTGCCGCGTTCGTGGACAGGTAGGTTCTGCACCAGGCAAGAAACGGCACGCTCCTTATTATTGACAAAAATAAGAAATGGCACGCCAATTGCTTCCATGTAGCTAATGCAAGATCATTCTTAAATTCGAAAAAAAGATTGTAAGACCATTCCTGCAGTGTTTCTTTAAAAAAAACATTATACAATGCTTATTAGGAGTACGTGCTAGAGCTCGATACTAAATTACACCAGTGCTAAGGCAAAAGTGAATGCATTCTCGTGTAGAAGTATATAGCTTAATTAGAGCACGAGACAAAATGATGATGATCAATTTGATTACCTGGAGCATTCTTGCGACGTTGCTGGCGCCAAAGACCCTCTGCACGCAGGCGTATCTCTGGGGATCCGATCCCGGGAAGTAGGGGGCGAGGATGCAGTCCTCGGAGCACTTCCTGCGCTGGTTCTTGCACGCGGCGCACCGCCTGCCCGGGCTGGCACTGGCAGCGGCGGCGGCAGCAACAGCAGCTTCCGTGTTTGTGCTCGTCGACATGATCTAGCGGAAGATTTTGCACGGAGAGGAGGAAGATTTGTTGAGAGATTTTGAGGATCTAGCAAAGATGCTGAGCTCAGAATGATGTGGTGTTTATGGGCAAAATGGATTCTACACCCTGCACTCATGGGAGAAGTAATCCCGGCTCTTCATTTTGTGTTGAGAACCGTGAGATCTTGTCTTTAGTGTTTGTATTCTCATTGTATTTGTATTTTGTATAGGAGAGGCAGAACAAAAGTCTCACCTGACAGGCTGACGCTGACACACCACTTGCAGCATGTGTTTCTCTCTCCTTTTCACACTGTCATAACCACTTGCATGTGCTCCCCTCTCCTCTCTGTTCAAAAATTTTACCGTTGCACACTGGTCTACACTAACACATTCCACATTTTTTTATATATTTTGCACCACTGATAATATTTTATTAAATGGTTAGCAAAACCGATAATCTATGTGCAGATCCTAAGTACAAGTGACCTCAACTCATATTTTGAATCGATTCACTAAGTTATGTACAAGTACTATGCATAAATGATCACTAACTCATATTTTGAACCGATTCATTCAAAAGTATTACCGTGACTTGAGACTTTAAAACAGATTCACACTGTTGTACACAACTTGGTACATGTTTACGGTACACGCGTGTACCATTTTTTTTTTCTAACATTACATTATAAAATCCATTATTTCTGTACCTAAAAAAATACATTAGCAAACAGGTACCACATGTACACAATGGTACCATCAATCTAATTCATTAGTAATATTTATCTAACTAAAAGAAAATTGTTTCACAGAACATGGTTCACATAAACACATACATGTTCAACAAAGAAAAAAAACCAACTATATGTACCAGTATATGTAAAGTGGTAAGTGGAACAAAAAAGTTGTGAAGAAATTAAAAAAACAAAGAACAAGTGATTTTACCATGCACCAGCATGCACGCACACAGCCAAAACAAAAGCAATTAGATTAGCCGAACATTAATCGATTGGAAATATAAAAAATCCATTGTAAAGGAAAAATTCATCCATCAAGAGCATGTACCAATCAAAAGAATGGAAGATTAATAGATCAGAGATTAACCGAAGGATGAACATGTAAAGTTCTGTAAAGATCTAAGCTTATGTACTCCTGTTATCTATAGTTCATTCTATGAATCACAAATCTGAACCACCATAAGATGATAAAAATACCAATTCTATCCTGCATGATATCAACATTTGTTGAACCATGTAAAACACATGAAGTGAACACATCAAACATGTACAAATCTATGCCACAAACTTGGAAACACCAGCATGTACAAAATCTGAATATGGAAACAAGAACATCCAAATCATTCTTTGAACCTTGATGGCATCATGCCATCACATATTGACCATGGCAAAAAAAAAAGAAAATGGTATTCAATGAATCTACTCTCCCAAGATCTGTGCTTTGCAGCAGAGAACGAACCAGCAGAGTAAAAAAAATGCAGATGCCAAGCTAGCTGCATCTCCTGCCGTCCTGCCCCCATGCGTGTCTCCATGTCTACCAGAAGGCCCGTGTCTACAAGAACATCCAAATCATTCTTTGAACCTTGATGGTGGTTGCTACCAGAAGGCCCGTGTCTCCATGTCGCCCACGGCGAGCTGCCTCCACCATTCGAGATGTCGTGTGACGGTGGCCGGCAGCCCGGCTGGATTTGGGCACAATCACCTGTGCACGTGAATAAATCCATCACCAACCTGATACATAGCTGTGGTACATAATAAACAAATCTATCATTTTTTTCTCTTATACACCATCACACCGATGCCCTTTTACTCTCTGTTCTATCATGTTGTATTAATCTAAAAACAACATTAACAAAAAAAACACGTACAACAGAGATTTTGCTATACAGGTGTTAAAAATGATTTTGCTTCTTATGAAAAGCAGAGGCTTGAAACTGTTCATTCACAAATAGGTTTGTTGTATCGTGAAATAGTTCTTGTACCAGTTTGAACATACAATTTGATGAAAATTCAAAAATTTGTTGTACACTAATGCACTGACTAGATCTAAATTTAGTAGCATTGGCTAGAAAACTACTAGTATACACCATAAACACCAAAATAATGACCATAGAAGCTCTGTACAGACTATTCAAGCAGGAATCAGCATTGCAAACATTCGAGAAGGAAAAAATTGTGGACAAAAACACGAATTAACACATTTGTGTGTCTTTGTTTTCCATCATTTGTGAAAGGAGCTTGTACTACTTGCTTCGTCCAAACCACAGAGCCAAGAAAACAACAGGTGGTTGTAGGATCTCCACGCTCAACCATCTACGAGAAAAATCATACGTTGAACTAGCTGCATCTCGTCAGGCATCGCCCATGAACATGACCCACGCGTACCTGGCCATCGCTGGATCAGCCTCTGGTCCCCGAGTCCGGCAGCCGCCGCCTTGCGTGCGCGTGTCCCAAGCCTCGCCGCTGCACCTGGCAAGCACCTGGCATGCTGGCCTGCGCGCTCGGCGTGGCAGCCACACCGCGCCGCATGTGCGAGTGCGGGGGGCTCGGCCGCCGGATCCTCGCTCCTGCTAGTGCGGGCTCGGCCGCTGGCGTCGCCCAGGGCGTCCGCCTGCAGGCTCGGCCTGCCCCCTTCCGAGCTGCTCCATGCCTCGCAGTGCCGCTTCCGGCTTCCGCCTGGCAGCGCGCGCTGCCCTTCCCATGCTTTT
>CM014278.1:66261466-66299481 GCA_004135705.1 Alloteropsis semialata | reverse complement strand
GAGCCGCGAACCGGCCGATGTGCTGCCCTTGCACGCCAGCGACGCTCGCTGCCGGGATGGCCGCCGCTCCCACCCCAGCTGACGCCTGGATCCGCCCGCCGGCGACCGCGCCCCCTGTGTGCCCTGGATCCGGACGCCACGCCGCTCGATCTAGCCGGCACAGCGGCGGTTCTGGCCCGAGCTGCCCTCGCACCTGCGCATGCCGTGCAGACGCCAAGCCGGATCCAGTGTCGCCGCCGCCGTAGTTCCGGTGGATCTGAGAGAGGAGAGAGAGAGGAGAGAGAAAGGGGATGTTCAAATGATTTTGAACCGGAGAGTGAAGCCTCTCACCCTATATTTATTATGTATTCGTTCTGTACAAATACGTAGGTTGACAGTACAAATACATGATGGAACATATTGTGGGTGCTGCTGACATAGGGCTCGGATCTCGAAAAATGCACAGTACTCAAATCAACGTACAGGATATCTTCTACCGATACTGCCTAGTGTATAGAATTCTAGTTCGTGTTTATGTATAGTATGGGGCGAGCGTATATAGAAAGAGTTTAACGGCTAGTTTCCCATATGCCGGGAAAGTTTTTTTTTTAAAAAAGTCCGCATCTTCGTCCGCGCGTGGGGCCCGCCGGGCCTATCTGCACCGCGATCTCTCCCGGGCCCGCTCGCGCGATCCTCTCGCCCCAATCACGCGGGCGCCTCCTCTCCCCTCCGCCTCGGGATATTTAATTATTTGCCATCGTAAGAAAAGCCACACCTTCAGATACCACTATTAGAAAGGAATCAACACATTTGCCATTATAAGATTGTGTTGCTTACAAAATTGCCACTTTATCCGACGTGGCGTGCCAAATCACGCTTCCACGCTGGAGAGGGGATGCGAAATGACGATGCTGTCCTTGGCTTTTCTCTACGCGATGAACAGGTTGGTCTCTGATTGTTTTGTCCATCACTTACTTGTGGGCCCCACCATTCTTCCACCTCCAGCTGTGTCTTATCTCTGCCTCCCTCTCGCTCTCGTCGCGGGTCGTGCCCGGCGGTGCCGCCGTAGCCGTAGATGTAGGGCGCAAACTCGGCAGTGGTAGAAGCCCATGGCGTGGGCGCCGGCCAGCGCCAGCATCCTCGTCCAGCCAGCTTCCAGCATTCATGCTGGCGCTCCTGTGCGCCATTGCCGGCCTCTCTTCGGCGGCCGCTAGTCCCGACGTCCACATCGTAGGCGGTGAAATGCTTGCAGCAGCTGGACACCTTGATGGGCCACGAGAACGGGCCCGCTGCGGCGGCGCCGTCGCCGATGTCCTGCATCCCGCGTACGAAGTTGACGGCATAGCGGCCGACGAGGAACGGAGGAAGGGGTCCTCGTCGGGGATCTCGCTCGCGCGCCCCCGCCGCGGATCGCGGACCACGTTGATGTTGAGGCTCCAGCAGGCGAGCTCCACATGGCCCAGGTCGTACATGGCCCTGATCTCGTTGAACGCGGCGGCGCTGTTGATGACGAGCGGGAAGCTCTGGTGGCGCCGGGCACGACGTCGCCGAACCAAATGCCCCACGGGCCGACGTCGAACACGCCGCCCAGCCCCCGAGGTTGCGCGCCTTCTCTTCCAGCGTCAGCCGGCCCACCAGGTAGCAATATACTTCAATCGGTAGCTGTAGCAAGTTTGAGGATCTGGCTTTCTAACCGTTTCAAATGCTAATGGCATTTATTCGTTGTTGCAGGCAAGTGTCAACTTATCGGCACATGCATACTGGATTCCTGATCCAACTTTCACAAGTTACTTGAACTATGGAGCTGGCATTAGTGAGGTATCCCTGATCCAAATTGCAATGATAATACTGCAAATAGAATCACAAAGCTAAGTGTTGGAGGCTGCAGCTTCAGTCCTGCTAAATGCTGATACGTGATTGGAAATTTCATCACAGGTGGAAGTTGATGTCCTAACAGGTGCAACCACAATTCTACGGAGTGACCTCATGTATGACTGCGGGCAGAGCCCGAACCCTGCAGTAGACCTGGGCCAGGTTAGCTGAAAAACTACTGCTCATGCAGATTGTTGCCATGGAAATGTTCTGCTCTGAACACTGCTCTTGATTCACTCAGGTCGAAGGCGCCTTCATCCAAGGAGTGGGCTTCTTCTTCACAAATGAGGAGTATGCAACAAACTCCGATGGCATGGTCATCCACGACGGCAAATGGACGTACAAGATCCCCACGGTCGACACCATCCCAAAGCAGTTCAATGTCGAGCTGATCAACAGCGCGCACGACAAGAGGCGTGTCCTCTCTTCGAAAGGTGAAGCTCTTCTCAGCAATTTTGCTTCCCTTCAAAACATTCTTGCTGACTTTCACAACCTGTTGAGAACTGACAATACTGCAACCTGAGCTCTCGCCGAGTGTTCCCAACTGACATACTGTGGACTGGATCTTCGCAGCGTCGGGTGAGCCTCCACTTCTTCTTGCGTCCTCAGGGCGCTGCGCGATGAGGGAGGCCATCAGGGCTGCCAGGAAAGAGTTTTCAGTGTGCACCGGCCCCGCGAACTCCACTGTCACGTTCCAGATGGACGTGCCGGCGACGATGCCCGTTGTCAAAGAGCTCTGCGGCCTCGACGTGGTCGAGAGATACCTCCAGAGCGTGTCGGCCGGCCCAGCCACCGTGACAGCATAGATCCAGCAGACTGAAAGCGCCTTGCCTGTGCAGGATGTCGATAATAAGTTAATAACTAGTAGTGTAAAATAAGAATAATGGCATGTGTTTTCCTGGCCGTGATATGTGTTGCTCTAGTGTACTGAGTACTGACGAAAGACAATTGCTATAGTATACAGCAATGGTGAGCAGCGAGCTGTGGCCTCGTGAATCAGAACTTCATGAATGATGAACAATTGGGGAAAATTAAACCGAGGAAGTGCCGGGTAGGACAAATGTATAGCGGAACTCACGCTGTTTTGATTGGATTTTGGATTTATTTTGGATTACCTGGCTGGGTAGATGGGGATCGGTCGAACCAGTTCTCAGAATAGGCGGTCGCCTGCCCCCGCCGCCGGCCGCCAATGCCGCCTCGGTGCCGTACCGGTCGGCGAGTCCGGCAACGGCAACGGCGAGACCGATAGAACTGGCGGCGCGCCGGCCACGGCGGGAGATGGATCGTCATCTCTGCCTGAATTTGCTGGAGCTAACCTGCCTGCTCCTGTTGCAAGCAGGGACGGAGACAAGGGGGGCTGGCAGGGGCCATGGCCCCCCCTATGCTTTGGGTCAAGCCTAACCAAGTAACCAGTATCTCATAATTTATATAGAGTAGTAATTAAGTTATGTACTAGATCTTTAGCAATTGAGTGTTAAAATGAAGTATGATTTAATTTTAATACAAAAGTAGATGTTTTTGCAAGCTAATAAGCTCTCATGCATCCTGATTGAGCTAAATCATTTTTATTTTCCTTTCAACAATTTAGTTTTATCCTATACTTCAAGCTAGTACTTGTATTACATAAATACACAACATTTTTCACTTACATATTTAGTCCTCTTTCAACAACTCTCTTCCACACTTTTAGTTTTAATATATATCGCACTCTCAAGCGTCTTGACGAACTAATTGCAAAATACCATGACAATCAATTTATAGTTTAATCTGAACACGATTATTATAGGCATATCTCGAGAGTGAGTCAAAGGCATCTATCATATAATGTGTGTATATTTTTGTAGTAGTTCATCAAAAGCAAAGTGCTACACTTAAAAAAACTATTAAGAAATTTGAGAAAACAAACACCTACGTAATTAGCCATCTAAAATAATCTCATAAAAATATATTTAGTAATTAAAGAGGTCATCAACCTCTATTACAAGACATGTTCAACACTGTTGGCCCCCCCTATATTTCAATCCTGGCTCCGTCCCTGGTTGCAAGGGCTCTAAAGCGGTGTAGGCGCCGTGTATATTTCGCCGCCAGCTTCGCGTTTGCCGGCGTGATCGGCACCCCAACGGGCAAATGTAGCTGGGAAGCACTTGAATGGTAATTCAAACATAAATCATACCCTCATGATAAAGGTGTCATTTCGTGAGGTTCATTCGTTCACTTGAGGTCTGTTCTAAGTGAAACCGAATTTATAGAAAGCTACTGTAACATATATAATATAATACCACGCCATATTTTGTAATGTCATCCATAAGACAAATAGATTGTAATCGAGAAGGAATGGAGTATTTACTTACGTGCGGCTACGTGTGTTAGTGTAAAAGGAGGAATGGAGTTTGCTTTGTTTTCCTTTTTCCTAACCTCGGAACGACCGGATAATAATGGATTCATCATCTGATAAGTCCGGGAAAATCCTACGTGTACGCTGGCCCACACTATTGCGGCACTGCCACATGGCCACCTCCCTCGACGTCGATCCGCTACGACTCCGATCGGCCGGTCGGGCCCCACGGCCCCACCTCTCAGTCACAGCCCGTGTCGAGAACGAGCCAGACGGGGGGCACTGACCAGGTGGGCCTGCCATAGTTACAGTGAGGGAAAGGCGTGTATAAAACCGAAGCTACTAGAAATCTTCAAGTCGCAGTCAATAGCTCAATCGTCCCGAGTCACGCCATACAATACAACACGGATAGAGACGACAACGCCGCAGCGCGAGGGTGACGGCGACGACAACGGAGGCCATGGCGCAGCTGCCGTCGTCCGGGAGCATCGTCAGCGTGGAGGCGGAGCTCATCCCGACGCTCTCCTCGCTGGAGCCAGTCTATGGCGAGGGCTCCCAGCTCGACGAGGCGCGGTTCCGCTTCGACCGCCTCGGGGACCGCTTCCAGGCTGTCTACGGCGCCAGCCCCTCGCTCTTCGCCCGCTCCCCAGGTCGGTACTGCTCCCAGGTTGGACTTCAGGTCTCAGTGTGTGACTCCGTGAGCGGAGTCGAGACTGATTTTGGGGGTCGCGGAGCGCCGCGATTGTTTGCGTGTCGTTGTTGCAGGGAGGGTGAATCTGATCGGGGAGCACATCGACTACGAGGGCTACTCCGTGCTGCCCATGGCCATCCGCCAGGACATGATCGTCGCGATCCGGAAGGCAGACGGCGGCCAGGTGCGGGTCGCCAATGTCGACGACAAGTACTCCGTCTGCGTCTACCCGGCCGACCCCGACCAGGTACCAATGTGCTCTGCTGTGCTCCTTCCGGCTCGATCCGTCGGGATTGGTGATACGATTTGTAGGGGGTGCGATGCAATTGGGGTTTAATTTGGGCGGTTATTAGGGGGTAACAGGTTGCTTTCAGGGAATGTTTAGGTGAGATTCTGAAGCCGTTCGTCCAATTAATCTGCATGTAACTTACTCGGGGAGAGAGGGCACGAGAATCCTGTTCCTATCTTTAGGCTGCGGTGGTTATATTACTTCCGATTAATTAGCATATCGCAACAAAAAGCCCGTGATGCGGGACCTCTGTGCCGATTCGATTCCTTGCCTGTGAACTTAATAATCTGGGATCCACGCGGGTCACTGAGTTGTGGACCCTACTCCTTGTGGAAATGCAGTGAGTTCCCCTGTTTCAAATTTTGTGGGAGCAGTGGACCTTAGGAGATAGGACAGCTCGAGCAGCCTGCTGGCTAACAGTGAACTAGTAAATGCCGATTTCTGATACAATGATGAATGACGCAAAAGTGGCCAAAGTTTGCTTGTTCAATAAAATGGTACTAATGTTTTGTGCTCAAGTGTATTTTCTTTCCTTTTTTTTGAATAACAAATTACACTTGCATCTGCTGGTTCAGCAATCAGAATTGTAAGAGTACTGAATCTGCCTGCTGTGCAAAATATGACATGCTTTTTGGTGTCTGCCTTCTCTAATATCATTTGGCCATGATTTTAGCAACACTAATTATTTTGTTTCTCGTGCAGAAAATTGACATAAAGAACCACAAATGGGGGCACTATTTCATGTGTGGGTAAGTCACAATTTTAAATTAGTGCTACATAAACCAAGATATTCTTGGGTTTGTTGTTTCGCAATTACTTTTGGTACTAAAAAGTGATTAAATCTATATCTGCATTCACTTAAAATTTGCGTTCTACAGATACAAGGGTGTATATGAATACTGCAGATCAAAAGGGATTGATCTGGGCAAACCTGTTGCCCTTGATGTTGTTGTCGATGGCACAGTTCCTCAAGGTCCAATTCAAAAGCTTTACTTTAAAATTAGTTTCCTTCTCTTCAGATGATGTGCAATATCAAAAGTTTGCTGTTGTTGCTGCTCTTCTGCAGGGTCTGGTCTGTCAAGCTCTGCAGCGTTTGTCTGTTCAGCAACAATTGCTATCATGGGAGTCCTTGAGAAAAACTTCCCAAAGGTATTAATTTCTATTTAATTTTGTAGTTAGCAAGAAGCAAGTCATTTTATGTCGAATGGACATATAAGTGGTGGATGTAGCAGAAGTGAATGTCCTATTTACGTTACAACATTTGACTAGTGGGAATTGGATAGCCAGTATTTTTTTTTGTTTGCGAACAAGCAAAAGGTTTTGTTTTTACACACAAAATTGATGGTGATTGCTGCTTACACTGGCACATAGGAGCTGACATGGACTACATTGGTGATCAGATGAATGTTCACCCCCATTATAATTTTATGCATGTTTAGCACAGCAAATTTCAGTGGGCGGTTCCTATTTATAGTACTTAATATATGCAAATCATGCAGAAAGAAGTTGCTCAATTCACGTGTCTATCTGAGCGCCATATTGGAACACAGTCTGGAGGAATGGATCAGGTAATCCAATCCAGAACTTTCTTGTTAAAATACTCAGGGTGTTTCTTGTATTCTTTGTAAGATGTGCCAGTCGTTGAGTAAATTAAAATGCTTCGCTTAACACAATTGTTCTTGTTCCCATTTAAAAGTTCATTGTGCTTTTGCAGGCTATATCAATCATGGCCAAGACTGGATTCGCTGAATTGATAGACTTTAATCCAATCCATGCAACTGATGTCCAACTACCTACTGGTGGTACGTTTGTGATCGCCCATTGTTTGGCAGAGTCCAAGAAAGCAGAGACAGCTGCAACAAACTATAATAACCGTGTTGTGGAATGTCGCTTAGCAGCAGTAAGTGGCTATTTAGTCTCATGAAGAGCTTGCCTGAAAAATGCTTGACAATTTCATACACATTTCTGTTACTATATTGTGCCAGTACACCTTGTCTATTGAACTAAAACACCTTTATGAAGTATTGCCGGAGTTTTTTTTATTAAATGACTCAAGTAATGCCGGCATATACATAATTCAGCTTGTAAGGAAATATCACTTGTTGTACCTCGGCTTGAGCTTGTAACTGATCATACAAAAGATGGTTCTCCCTTATCATTTGTTGTAACTCAGCTTGTCATTTCCATATACTGAGCTAATGTCTTTCCTTGGCACTTTTCAGATTGTTCTTGCCGTCAAACTAGGAATGGATACCAAAAAAGCTGTCTCTTCTGTTACAACGCTCTCAGATGTTGAGGGGCTATGTGTTTCTTTTGCTGGGAAGGAAGGTTCATCTGATCCTGGAGTAGCTGTGAAGGTGCACATTTTTTTAAAAAATGTTTTGAAGAATTTCCTATCCCATCTTTGTTTATTCTTGAAGAGAGATTTGCAGTGCTAGGTGGTTCCTTTGATAATTCAGCATCCATTTCTGCCAATTTACCCTATTTATTTCATGAGAACACACATGCAGACTGTGAGTCATCACATTAAGAGAATATAATAAAAGAGACAGTGTTTTATAAGCTCAAAAGAGAATCAACCAGCACCAAACCCTTTCCTTGATGAGCCACTGGTTGGCCTAACAGTAACCATCTAGACATCTCAACATCTTAGATGCTGGTCCACTTGTTGCCGCCTAGTATGAAATCTGGAGCCTTTTAGTTTGTTGTCCCATTGCTGCAACTTCCTTTTCTTTCTGAGCAGGCAGATTAAAGTTTAGCGGATCTGGAGTTTAGAAGTATTAATGATATTCCTTGTTTGATTGGGCGGTGTTTATTGCCTTATTGGTGGCAGCATAGTCTCTTTGCTAGATTTTCCTTTTGTGTTGCAACTTTGATACTGCAGGATGTTACTCATCAGGATTGTTGATCTTGCTTTGATGTTGGCTAACAAGGACAAGTCTTTTTTATTTTTTATTTAAAAAAGATCAATGCTTTGCAAATTGGAGTCATGAGGATACTTTCCAATTCTTACAATGTACTTGTATTGTTGTGCAACATCGCAGAAACTTCTGCATGAGGAGCCATATACTGCAGAAGAAATAGAGAAAATTACAGGTGAAAGCCTGAAATCTGTTTTCAAGAGCTCCCAAACTTCCTTGGATGTTATAAAAGCTGCAAAGCATTACAAGCTATTTCAGGTTAATTTGTTGCCCTTATAATTTATCATCCTGTATCCATCCATGTTATGCTATCCAACATTTGACCCTGTGGCCAAACATGGAAATACATGTTTTTTTAATGAAAACTATTGCACATGGTCAGAAGACCTGTTTATCAATTTAACAAACTTTGGATTAAAGATTGCTGCAACCTTTGTAGCACAGACACTAATTGTACCGTATGGTGATGTTATGCTAATTTCAGCGTGCTAGTCATGTCTACTCTGAAGCAAGGCGGGTTTATGCCTTCAGGGATACTGTCTCATCAAAACTCAGGTGTGTTTACCATTTGTAATCTGCTCCTTTCCTGTTCTTCCTTTTCCCTTCTTGAATGAGTAGATCCTCAGCTATTTTACTTTGGAAGTTGGTCCTAATAACAAACATGTGTTTAGTACAAGCATTATTCTTCTATTGATGGCCTGACACTTAACTTTTTGCATGCAGTGAGGAAGATAAGCTTAAGAAACTCGGTGATCTTATGAATGAAAGCCACTATAGCTGCAGTGTGCTATATGAGTGCAGGTATAGTTTCAGTTGATGCTTATAACCTACTAATAGCCGTGACCATAGCTATCAAAAGTCGTCCATGCCGATTGTTCTGCTTCTGTCAGACTGTTTATTAACTACTAGTAAATGACAACAGTGTTGTCTAATGAACAAGGTTTTCATACAAACTCGAATTTGTCGAACAAACATGAATAAGGTTTTCAGATACTTATTTCTTAGGGTACTGATATGTTCCTTTCTATCAGTTGCCCTGAGTTGGAGGAGCTTGTGAAAGTCTGTAGAGACCATGGAGCACTGGGAGCACGTCTGACAGGAGCTGGTTGGGGTGGCTGTGCCGTCGCTCTAGTCAAGGAGCCCATCGTCCCGCAATTCATTCTCAATTTAAAGGCAAGTTAAATTTGTCATCTCTCCAATTCTGAATACACTAATAAGTTAGCCGAGGCTGCCACGATGACGACGTGTGCAAAGTTACAAGCACACATCAGAATCATCCTTGCTCTCCCACGGCACAGGACTGAACGACATATGGTTTATCTGCCTATGTTTTGAGCAGGAAATGTTCTACAAATCAAGGATCGACCGGGGAGTAATAAAGCAGAACGATCTGGGCCTGTACGTGTTCGCGTCGAAGCCGTCGAGCGGCGCGGCCATATTCAAGTTGTAGGCGGGCGCGGCCATTCTTTGGCCCGTTGTGTACATGAATGAAGCAGCCATCGGTTGGCCAGGGATGTATGCACGGAATAAGTTCATCTTGTGTACTCCAGCCCCCAGTTGCCTGCATCTCGATGAACGCCTGGATATTGTATCGAGTTATCTCAGACAGTGCAGATATTAAGTTACTGCAGCAGGCATTGTTTTATCACTATGAACATGGAACTATTGAACTGGGATAGTACTGGCAGCTCCAGAATCAAGCATGCCATGCGTTTCCTTCCTCGGAGTCATCGATCGACGTCGTTGATGTTGCACAAATCCTGGACAAAAACTATGGACTTTGGTGTTGGACGAAATTAAATAAGCCTTGACACGGTGGTTGGTCGTGGATCGTGCTGCTAGCGTGCCCGTGCCTGCTGGCGCTGGACTTGCGCTGCTGGATCCGCGTTTCATTCGGCCAGTTCTTTTCCACCACTTCGCATGTTTTACGAGACGAGGTTGACACGACGCGCGAGCACAGACAGGAAGCACACAGCGCAGCAGATCAAGTGATCAACACACACCGGTCCGAGCTCTCCGCGGCCGCAGCCTGAAAAGCCCCTGGATAAACAAACACACCATGTGAACCACCACCTCTCTCCGGCCGCCATAACGCCATTGTAGGCTACTGTTTGGTTTCCGATCTCTTCTTTCCCTTTTGCCGTCCTCGCCGCAATGAATGGGGGCGGTTGGAGCTCGGAAAAGGAAACCACGTACCATACCACGCGGAAGAAGCGCTTGGGCCTCTCGCCTAGGAGTAGCCGCCGCGCTTCCCCGTTGACTTTGATTTGATCGGCACCACCACCACCACGACTCGACTCGCTACGGACTACGGAGTCTTCTTCACAATTTATGAGGGCGCGACCCCAGCATCTGCCTGCGCGCGGGCACGGCCCACATGCGTGCACGTCTGCGACCCCAAGTCCCCAACCCAACCATGCGTGCACGTGAAACCGGTGCGACCGAAACCCACTGCCACGGCGCCCAACCCCAACTCACGAGTGTCTGTTTCCCCGTACAGATTATATAACAGTTTGAACAAGAACAACAATGTAACCTACCAGGCTACCATAGATCATCGAAATAATCAAAAATTCTTTAAACAATAAAATAACCAAAAATTCTTTCAACAATAAAATAACCCTAATACCATCGTAGGTCGTCTCATTTGTGATTTTGACAACGTGGAGGAAAGAGATGAGAGGAAAAAATAGTTGTTTCACGAAGCAACTATCCACCGGTTTAAACTTAGGACTACAACTCCCAATATTCTTTATCTTCTGTTCTCATATTAAGGGACGTGCTCTTGCTACTATAGACAAAAAGGCGATAGTTAGTAGTTCTGATGTTACCCGCAAAAAGAAATTACTAGTTGTGGAGTTGTGTAGCAACTATCAAGCGTTTTAAAATAATATGCTTAAAATGGAAAAATGCTACAAATATGCAGAGGGTAAATGCTTGCCCGTGTTCTTCTGTTTTCTTCTTTGTAACTTGTAATCGACTCTCTTTTTTTTATTTTTAATATTAATCAGTAGGGCTTGTCCCTACTCTTCTTTTAAAAAAAAATGCTTGCCCGCGCGATGCGTCAGTCTAGACAACAATCCCCTGCGCGATCCTGTGCGCAGATTTGGCTGCATGCAGCACTACTCCACTAGTACTACTAGCTAGCTAGGCCACCTCCTCTCAAAAAAAAAAAAAAAAAAGCTAGCTAGGCCACCTGCAATGATCGTGACTGGCCAAAACCATTAATGGCTTTTAATTATTGCGTAGCATTCCCATTCCCTTGTTGCATGTAGTCACAAGGTGAGAATTGGATACTTTTCGAACGTAAGGTTTCATTTTTGTTGCTCTTAAGTGATACGTCACATAGACAAAAACGATGAAATTTATACGAGGGAGGGGTTAGATTTTATAGAAACAAAACCCTGTGTAAATAATTATCAAGACTGTAAGAACTTGAATGAAATCTCCACTAAAATCAATTTGTTTCATCTCTATACATTTTATCAACTATTACTGGTCACTTGGATGCCACATTTGAGTGATATGTTAGCCCATAAAATTCTAAAGTGAAACTTTGTATTAAGAGATCTCATTTCATTCATCTACTCAAATACTCTTTAGATGACATGGCACTTTCGAAACCCACACCATAAAACTCTACGTATTTTTTCTTTTGTCCAATCTAAAATTAATTGTCCCTACATATAGACCTGTTCGGTTGGTTTATCAGCCACCAGCCAGCAGTATTTTTCTCTCACAACAAATCAGCACCAGCCACCAACCACCAGCCAGCCAGCTGTACTTTTCTCTCACAACAAATCAGCACCAGTCACCAGCCGCCAGCCAACCGAATAGGCTGATATACTGTAGCCATAATGTCTGCGTGTCATACTCGGCTAATTTAAGAGATTCACATAGCATTAAATTTGCAACTGTTCAGTGCGAGATCACCCATCGATGGAAGGCACTGGACGATGTACACTGCATACCTTTTTTTTTTTTGGCTTCATACTGAGGCCCTGTTTGGTATAGCTCTACAAATTCGTAGAGCTAGAGCTGGTCATTCTTGGTTCTAGAAATCTGTAGTGTTGGGGGAAAGGCCCAGCCCATGTACATGGCTCAAGGACCTCTTTGTAATTTTTGGTCCCACCAAGGGTTGGGAGGAAAACTGCCCCCCTTCCTATCTATAAATAGGGCCTAAGAGGTCACCAGGAGGCATCCCTTTGGCCTCTCCTCACTTTGCTTGTTCTAGTTGCCTTCTTCTCCCCCTCTTCTCTCTCTCCCCTCCTGTTGGTCCAAAATCCCCAACATGTTGGGGGAAAGGCCCAGCCCATGTACATGGCTCAAGGACCTCTTTGTAATTTTTGGTCCCACCAAGAGTTGGGAGGAAAACTGCCTCCCTTCCCATCTATAAATAGGGCCTAAGAGGTCACCAGGAGGCATCCCTTTGGCCTCTCCTCACTTTGCTTGTTCTAGTTTTCTTCTTCTCCCCCTCTTCTCTCTCTTCCCTCCTGTTGGGGGATCCAAAATCCCCAACATGTAGAGCTAGAGCTGTTGGCTGATCAAATGTCTTTTGTTGAGTCATTTTGTTCTTCTTTTATATTTAAATTAAAAGTTTAATATATTTAATTTTATTAAATAAACACCAGCTTCTGCATAGAGCTGAAAGCTAGAGCTCTGCCAAACAGGCCATGAGTTCCAAAGACATCGCTCCAGCTTTCATACTTGTATATATAATATATATATATATTGAAAGCTTAGTTAGCAAAGCGTCCAGCTTTCAGCTATTGATGAAAAAACAATGCTGGCCACAGATGTGTGTGTGTGTGTATAAGCATATGCAGATGCTGCGTCTTCCGATCCACTGCTCCATCGCACAGCACAGCGCCTGCCAAACCTGCTGCCATTGTCGCGCTCTCCAACGAGCTCACCTAGCTAGCTACATCCCTGCAGCCACGCAGCCATGTCGAAGGCCTTCGCCAAGTCCCTCTCCCAGCTCAACAAGGCCCTCATCAGGAGGCTCAATGCCCTCATCATCCGCGCGCAGCCTCCGCCGGCGAGGCCGGATGGGCGCGTGGCGGCGACCCTGGACGCGCTGCCGCCAGACGGCGGCGTCGCGGTGTGCAAGGTCGAGGGCGGCCTGCTCATGTCCTCCTCTGCCTTCCCGTACTTCATGCTCGTGGCGCTGGAGGCCGGTGGCCTCCTCAGGGGCCTCCTCCTGCTGCTGCTCTACCCGGCCCTGCGCCTGCTCGGCCATGACCGCGCGATCAAGGCCATGGCCGTCGTGAGCTTCCTCGGGCTGAAAAAGGACGCGTTCCGGGCGGGCAAGGCGGCGCTGCCAAGGCTGCTCCTGGAGGACGTGAGCGCCGAGGTGTTCGACGCGGCGGTAGCGCCGCCGCGGCGGCGGCGGTGCGTGTTCGTGAGCGCCATGCCGCGGGAGATGGTGGAGCCGTTCTTGAAAGAGTACCTCGGTGTCGGCGATGATGCCGTCGTCGCGCCGGAGATGAGGGAGTTCAGGGGGCGCTACCTGGGCGTCATGCAGGATGAGAGCGAGGTGCTGCGAGGGCTGGACGTGGAGAAGGTGATCATCGCCAGGGACAAGGGCGGTGACGACGTCGTTGGCGTTGGTGGACTCGGGTCCTCGTTTCTCCACCTCTTCCAAAATTGCTGCAAGGTTTGTGTGTGCCTATTCCAGAATCGATTCCGTCCTGTAATCGGAGCCCATCACCTTCACAAATTTCACCACATTACCATGCGCCAAATTATGTCAGGTTTGACACATGAAAATGACACAGGGTCACTGATTCATAATCCAAAAATTTACCTGCGTACGTAGTAAATAGTAATTGTAGACTGGACCGGGTATTGTTATTTCATTATCCTGCTAATAAAATTGTGGCAAAACTTTTGTGGCCCTTAAAAAAACCTGCCACTGTGATTGAATTGAGTTTGGTGGTATATATGTTTTGTAGTAATAATTGTCGTAAATGTAGGTTCCATTTGTCACTTTCAAAGCTGTTGGCCACAAATAGAAAAAAAAACAGGGATATTCATGGTCCGTGTCTTGGGAAGATATGCATCAAATACGAGATTGCATGACCATACGGGGTAGCAAACATAGCCTACCACGTAGCACTAACTCATCGCAGCCTGTTCGCTTGGCTTATCAGCCACCAGCCAGCAGTACTTCAGTCTCACAACAAATCAGCACCAGCCACCAGCCACCAGCCAGCCAGCAGT
The DNA here is from genome assembly GCA_004135705.1 of Alloteropsis semialata. Lineage (NCBI taxonomy): Eukaryota > Viridiplantae > Streptophyta > Magnoliopsida > Poales > Poaceae > Alloteropsis > Alloteropsis semialata. The sequence goes on along the minus strand of CM014278.1, from coordinate 66,285,172 downwards.
ACTTCAGTTTCACAACAAATCAGCACCAGCCACCAGCCAACCGAACAGGCGCGTTGGTAGACGTCCACGTCGCCTCATAAATCCATGATCGTGCTAGCTGGTGTAGACCGGCAATTGGAACCTGCATGCGTGTGTTGTATACATAGAGATCAGAGTCGCGTAAGCACATGGAACATTGCTGACATTTGGTGATAGCGAAGTGTCTAGCTTTTCTTTTCTACTTTGTAATTGTTCACAGTGCAGTGCACAGTTCGGTGCTATTTAGTATTGCTATTTTGACCATGCCGTCGGCATCATCTTTGGAGCCTTCAAGTAATGAGAGCAAAATTTGGGCCAACACCCAGAACATGCATGAGTGCTCGATCTCTGTGACTGCTCAGCTTGGTGGCTTGAATTGAAATGAGAGTAGATTTGTTGAAACATTTGGACATGAATTGCTCAAGGTTAAGCAGGCCGTCCTATACTAGTATCAGGGAGCACCAATTGAAATTAAACTTCACCTTAATTAAATGCCAGACTAAAATATAGTGTGATAAACCTTCATTATATTATATATATATCTTGGGAAATTTCAGCAAAACGCATGAACAAAATATGCGTGTGCATTTCTTATTTTAGAATATTCTACTCTATTTTCTGCTGGCATTTGATCAAGTTCCTTTTTACAGGAGGTATACGTGCCGACCGAGTCGGCGCGGCGGCGATGGCACGCGCTCCCGCGCCGGCGCTACCCGAAGCCGCTCATCTTCCACGACGGCCGCGTCGCGTTCCGGCCGACGCCCGCCGCGACGCTCGCCATGTTCATGTGGCTGCCGCTCGGCGCGGCCCTCGCCGTCGCCCGCATCGCCTCCTTCCTCATCCTCCCCTTCTCCCTCTCCGTGCCCCTCCTCGCCGCCCTCGGCATGCACAACCGCGTCATCGCCAACTCCTCCTCGTCGGCCACCAACCTCTTCGCCTGCAACCACCGCTCCCTGCTCGACCCGCTCTACGTGGCCGCGGCCGCCGGGCGCGCCGACCTCGCCGCGGCCACGTACAGCATCAGCCGCCTGTCGGAGATCCTGTCGCCGATCCCCACCTTCCGCCTCACCCGCGACCGCGCGGCGGACCGCGCCGCCATGCAGGCCAAGCTGTCGCGCGGCGGCGGAAGCGGCGGGCTGGTGGTCTGCCCCGAGGGCACCACCTGCCGCGAGCCGTTCCTGCTGCGGTTCAGCCCGCTGTTCGCGGAGCTCGGCCGCGACGTGGCGCCCGTGGCGCTGCACTCGTCGGTGGGCATGTTCCACGGCACGACGGCGGGGGGCTGGAAGGCGCTGGACCCGCTGTTCCTGCTCATGAACCCCGTGCCGGCCTACATCGTGCACTTCTTGGACACCATCGACTGCGGCGGCGGGCCGGAGGCGGCGCGCGCCGTGGCGAACGAGGTGCAGCGCCGGATCGCGGAGGCGCTGGGGTACACGTGCACCGGACTGACGAGGAGGGACAAGTACCTCATGCTCGCCGGCAACGAAGGCCTCGTCGACGTCGACCACTGCGCCAACAAGAAAACCGCTTGTACTACCAGTACCACCTAGTTGTGCTTACAGGATTCAGCGAAGGATAACAAAAAAAATTAAAGCTTTTTTTGTGCTATTCCGTGTTATGTAATCTGTATATATACAAAGTACTACTTACCAAGCTAGTGCGCAAAAACCGCGTGCGTGTAAAATTTAACAGATGTACTTTGAATGCATAAAAGATGTTATTGGATCAGTTGGTTATACCTTTTTAACGTTTCTTTTGAGGTGAAAACAAGTTTATCTTTTGAATTCAAATATGGCGTGGCGTCTCCTTGTTTGGGAGTTCGGCAGCGGATGGGACGTCCTCACCAGTATCACACTGTTGAGGTGAGGCGCCGGATGAAGTGTCGCTGCATTCCATGTCCTGTGATTTTAAGATACGCAAAGCCTTTAGTGCTCAGGCTAAGATTCATCAGACATTTGGCAAGTGACCAGGAAAGGACTCACTGTGCAGGCTTCATTACCGCCAAGAACGTCCATGTTGCAACCAGATATTCATGTAGGCAATTTATCAAGGCTAATCCCAGCCAGCAACGCCTAACCACTCCCCAGTGCCGACATGTTTAAAGCCTGGGCATGGTATGACCTGCAGAGACTGGCAAGCAGAGCAATTCACGTCTGCGCGTGGCTCCATGACCATGATCATGACCAGGGCCGTACCTAGGATTCTGAGGCCCGGTGCGAAGGATAAAGAGGGCCCTATACTATAAAATATAAATAATTAATTAAAAAAGTATATTTGGACTCCATTACATAGCTCTATTTTTCTTTCAAACTAAGAACACACTCGTCCTAAAATAACAAATCCTAAAAAATATATAAAGTTCATGTTAACCAATAAAGTGTAAAAAAATACGTGTGACCAAACCTTGATGCAAAGTGATTGACATGGGACCAATATAAAAAAAAGCCCAAATATGCACGGATATACACATATAATCAGTCCAGGAGCCAACAAGCCAAAATCGCACGCATTAATGCACCATCCTCACCATAATTAAAAAAATTAGATAGACTCATGGATGATGAAATATCAGTGATGGACTCACTGACCGACATTGGGACTCGTGACGACACAATCTGCAAGGCGGCGGCGTAGAGCGTCCCTGCGCGGAATTGTGGAAGCTGAGACGCCAGGTGTCGTGTCATCGCGCCCGCCAGGCGCCCGGACCGTGAGAGGCGATGCTGATTGTGGGTTTTGTAACTCGGAAGGTGGTGGAAAGCTAACTGGGCTTTAGAATAATCAGGCTTAGCCCTATGAAGCATTGCTGATTTGGGGGCCCTTTATTTTAGGGGCCCTGTGCGGTTGCTCCTATTGCACCGCATGATCTACGGGCCTGATCATGACGTTAATGAAAGATCAAACCGGGTTTCCTGTGTCCTTGTCAATATGCTGCTTCTAATTCAGCAGAACACGACAACTTCTGACGGAGACTAACATCAGCCCACACTGCTCTTCCATGTCGAACCGAGATTTTCTATAGCAGCCAACACCTCTTCCATGTCGAACCGAGATTTTCTATAGCGCCGCAGGGTTAGCAACCATCAAGTCAGAACCAATTTTTCAGAGGAGAGTTCTATAAGGCCTTGTTTAGTTCGTTGAATTTGGTCGAATTTCTTGTAGAAAAAGTGCATTGGAAAGTGTGTCACAGAGAGGAGGGCACGTTTTCCAATACATTACTTTTGGTTGAATTGCAGAAACTTGCAGGAACTAAACAAGGCCATAATCAAAATGTAGATAGGCTGATAGCCATTAGCCAAACGGTTTCCATCCATATTGGTACCATTCAGGACCTTGACCCCTTTGTGCCGAGGACCAAGGTGCTTCCTGTAACAGCCATGGACCGGGCCACTTGGTGGGCCACATGGGCCAAAGGTGGCACGCGTGCTTGGGCCAAAACTGCACTAGAACGTCACTACAAATTTGACAGGTTGAGGCAACGTATCTAATGGATCAAATTTGACACACCCTACAAAGCTAATATGGGCTTGGCAGTTCTCAAAAAAAAAAGCTAATATGGGCTTGGCAGTGATAAGGAAATATCTAGAGTGGATACTATGAAGAAGAAGACTTTGTCGAATTCGATTGTATTCTTTCTACCGACATGTTCTATTCTGTGCTTCGGCATCTTTTGGTTCACATGGGAATCCAGGAAATAGCACCGGTTTGTTTGGGTGTTCAAGAAATAGCACCGCAAATATGTGAATTCATAAAATAGCACTAGTATCATCAGATGGATCTCTAAACAGCATTCTATCCACTTTTCTCGGTATTTTATTTGATTAGAGTCCTTTTTCATTTACAAATACAACAACCATACATGAGATATAGTGTACAATAAGGATGTTACCCCGACAATCCAAAACCAAATCCTAAACCCTAATCAATACAATTGTGCATGGCAGAGCAACATGGTCAACCATAATCAGTATAACCGAGTATGGCAAGCAACAAGATCGGCCCTCATCAGTGCAATGAGTATGTCAGAGCAACCATACATAGATATTAAACTCCATAGAATATAGTATACAGTAACGGTATAGCCCGACAACCCAAACCCTAAACCCTAATCAGTACAATCCAGTGTGGCAGGGCAACAAGGTCGACCCTAATCAGTACAAAATGAGTATGGCAGGGCAATAAGATCGGCCCTAATCAGTACTACCGAGTGTGGCAGGACAACAAGGTCGGCCCTAATCAGTACGATTGAGTGTGGTAAGGCAACAAGATCATACCTAATCGGTACAACCGAGTGTGGCAGGACAACAAAGTCAGATCTAATCAGTATAACCAAGTGTGACAGGACAACAAGGTCGGCCCTAATCAGTACAATGGAGTGTGGTAGGGCAACAAGATCATCCTAATCAGTACAACTGAGTGTGGCAAGACAACAAGGTCGTTCCTAATCAGTACAAAATAAGTATGGCAAGACAACAAGATCATCCCTAATTAGTACAACCAAGTGTTGCAGGACAACAAGATCGGCCCTAATCAGTACAAAATGAGTATGACAAGGCAACAAGATCAGTCCTAATTAGCACAACCGTGGAATGCAAATGGATTTCTGGGAAGTAAGGGAGACATACGAAGGGCAAATTTGTCTTTTCTTTTTTTTAAAAACCAATCGAAACAAATAGAATAGAAAGATAATAAGGACGGGTGCTATATCATGAATCATTTGGATGGGATAGTGCTGTTCTCTGAATGCATGGAATTCTAAGTGCCGTTTTCCGAGCGCCGTGGAAAACCGGTGTTATATTCTGAATTTTCTCCACGAACATATGATAAAAGCATGTGTTTGGAGACATGGACATTTTCAGTGCGGTCAATTTCATTATTTCTAGGACTGCCAACCAATCGGTTTTATCTTTCCTCACTAACATTTCCTGCAATATAAGCATAATACTCCATTGCAGGCCTGACACTGTTGTGCATAAGTTAAAATAAAATTGCTTGTATGGTACTGTGTAAGCAGTGTAGACGTAGAACACGACAGGATCCAAACTACACGCAGTATTGAGAAGAGTTATGAATTCCATGGATTCAGCCATGAGAGTGCATCCCAGCATCTGAATGTTGAAGCTTGAGAATACCTAACTCATGTTCAAAAGGAGCATGTTTACACAGAGCCAACGGTGAGGGCAGAGATAGATGGACCATGGTTTTATTTCTCGACCCGGTGCATAATGATTGATCAATAGCAAAAGAAAATGGTAGATTGTTCTCTTGATGGCTGGTCAAAACTCAAAAGGGACAGAGATGGAGAGGAGGAGGAATAGGATGTCCCTGGGATGAACAGCAAGCCAGCTGGATGAGTGTCATTTTCCTGTGGCCTTGGACCGGCCAACGATTCATCGAGTGTCTTCTGAACACGTCGACGCGGCAGTCAGCTCTGGCTGGCCGCTGCAGGGGCAAGCAGGATGCAAACAAGTTCAGCTGGATGGGTGCTTGAAGCTGTAAAGCAAGGATCAGTTCCATTTTTGCCAGAAGTCCATGCTGTTGTTGTCGCGTGAATGCATGGTCTGGTCTCTGGTCCCTGCATCTGCATGGAATCGAATCTTCAGTCTCAGAGACACCCGCAACAACAGTCAGCATACACTCACCTAATACATCTGTTCGGTTGGCTAGTGGCTGGTGGCTGGTGCTGATTTGTTGTGAGAGAAAAAATACTGCTGGCTGGCTGGTGCCTGGTGGCTGGTGCTGATTTGTTGTGAGACTAAAGTACTGCTGGCTGGTGGCTGATAAGCCAAGCGAACAGGCTGACCTGTGTTCTGATTATTAGATCACTGGAAAAGTGGAGAAGAAATTATCCAGTTCAGAATAAATCTGACTAGTAACCGACAAGCGTAGTAGATTTGGGCCTTGTTTAGTTGGGAGAACTTTTCAAACTTTTTTGAATCCGTAATTTTAAACCCAAGATTAGGAGGACCAAACATAATCTAATTATAAAACTAATTACACGGATGGACGGGAAATCGCGAGACGAATCTATTAAGTCTAATTAATCCATCATTAGAGATTGTTTACTGTAGCACGACGTTGTCTAATCATGGATTAATTAGGCTCATTAGATTCATCTCGCGAAGTTACCCGGGGGTTATGGAATGGGTTTTGTCATTAACACACGTTTACTACTCCATGCATGTAAGATTCTCTTTGATGAATAGTGAAGTTTGAAGTTTGAGTGGGAACTAAACATGGCTCCGCTGCTGCTCTTGACCTGAGAAACAGGAGATGGAGTTAATAGCATGACGGCGCGAGATCCGATAAGAGCATTGACCATCTAGAAACTCTGAACATTGAACACAAACATGAAAAGTCTCCCCAGGGTGTGATGTGTGAAGCGCCAGCAACAACAAAAATTCCTGCAAATTTTGCGCAGCAAGCTTCGCAACCGACGGTGGCAACAGCATAGAGAACTTGAAATGGCACCTTGATCTTGGAACAGAATTGCAGAACATTCGACAAATTTAAAACCGCAAGGTCGTCTGTAGTAGAATGCAGGCGTTAAGAAGGGAATTACGTACTAATGAAGCAATCCTGCAAGCGGAATTTCGATTCTGAAATCTTACTTGAGGTTTGCTCTTGAGATTGCCTTTTTTTTTTCTTTCATTTCCTGCTTAGATTTGATGTATAGATTAGTTATGCAGGGCTAGGAGCGATCAGTGCCCGGGACAGAGGAGGCATGCCAGCCGGAGCCGGGGGAGAGTGCCATGGCTGTGTCTGCCTCAAAGGGTGCAGTCACCCATGGCCTCCACATGCACCAAGTCACTGCCTCCATCTCCTCCTTCCATCTCGGCTGCACCAGCTCTCATCATCTTCTCCATCGATCCATTTTCGAGGAACCCATGGTTGATTCGTCAAATCTTAAACCATGATGGAACTAGCTAGTACTACTCTTTTCTTTTACTGTTTTGCAGCGATCAAGAACTACTTTAACTATCGATTTGCGAGTGTAAACAATGCTCAATCATGTCCTCTCGATTCTTTAAAAAAAATGCCGTGTTTTTATTAAAATACTGACAAGGTGACGAAATCTATAGGAAGCGGCGACCTATATAAACTCATGCCGAGTCCATCCCTGACAACGCGCTAACCAAGCTCAGCATCATCGACCATGACCAAGCCAAGGTGAGTGTGCTGGCTGGAGCTGGAGGTGTCCTTTTTTTTTCGTTCCAGTTGCGACGACGTGCGTTCAGCTCATGCACGGACACGGCTGCGTGTTCATCGTCGGCGACAGGTTGGACGGCAAGGTGGCCATCGTGACGGGCGGCGCGAGCGGCATCGGGGCGGCGGCGGCGCGGCTGTTCGCGTCGAGCGGCGCCACGGTGGTGATCGCGGACATCCAGGACGCGCTGGGCGAGGCGGTGGCGGCGTTGGCCGGGTGCACGTACATGCGGTGCGACGTGACGGACGAGGCGCAGGTGGAGGCGACGGTGGGCGCCGTGGTGGCCGCGCACGGGCGGCTGGACGTCATGCTCAGCAACGCCGGCGTGCTGCTCCCGACGGGGTCCGTGATGGAGATGGACCTGGCGGAGCTGGACCGAGTGATGGCCGTCAACTTCCGCGGCGCCGCGGCGTGCGTGAAGCACGCGGCGCGCGCCATGGTGGCGTCGAGCGGCGGCGCCATCGTGTGCACGGCGAGCGTGGCGTCGGTGCAGGGCGGGTTCGGGCCCGCGTCGTACACGGCGTCCAAGCACGCGCTGCTGGGCCTGGTGCGCGCCGCCGCCGGGGAGCTCGGGCGCCACGGCGTGCGCGTCAACTGCGTGTCCCCCAGCGGTGTGGCCACGCCGCTGAGCTGCGCGCTTATGGGCGTCGGGCCCGAGGAGCTGGAGGCCCAGACGGTGCCGCACAACGTGCTCCGCGGGAAGGTGCTGCGCGCCGAGGACGTGGCGGAGGCGGCGCTGTTCCTGGCGTCCGACCAGGCGGGCTTCATCAGCGGCCACAACCTCCTCGTCGACGGCGCCACCACCGCCGTCAACCCCGCCGTGCTGCACACCGTCGGCCTCTGAACTTCCAAGAAGCACACAGTAGATATTTCCAGACATGTACTCCACCGTTTTGATTTCTATATGATCCGTTTGATTTGCTTATGCACTCTCTCCAGAGTGTCATGAATCATGAATGAAACAGTAGTGCAAACCATTGTTGTCTTGGCATGTTGTGTAATCGAAGGTAGGGATGGCAATGGGTGGGTGTGGGGCGGGTGCAGCAAAAACCCACCCATAACGGCACCCGCCACATCTAGTCATACCTGTACCCATGACGCTTCGCGGGTGAAATTTCACACCTGCGCCCGCACCCGCCGGGCACCCACAGGGTGTGGGTCGCCCGTTGGGTCTGTGTATGACAGTAAAATATACAATTTGTGGATCATCTCAAAAAACACAAATGAATAGTTGCAGCAAACCAAATTTTCATCTTATAGTCAGAATGCATTACGTAAATAAACATTCAATAGTTCCACCAATCAGTAAAATAAAAAGTCATCATAGTTGGACAATTAGTACATCACATAAGCAAATACAGGGTAATAGAAAAAAGAATGCGCGAGTCGTGGCGGCGCGGAAGGCAATAGAAGTGATGAGTGGTGGTGGGAATGGGGTGGTTATAGATCGGATAAGAGTTCTATAGGGTTTCAGCCAAATTTCTGAGATAAAAGTTTAGAGACTACTAAAATGCCTTACTAATACGGTCCCATGGATCACCCGCGGGTGAAAATCCAGACCGTCCCCAATCCGTCTTATTACAGGTGCGAATGGGTGTAGATCCGCACCCGCACCCATTGGATGCGAAACCCACGGGCGTCCGCACTCGTGGCTCCGACTGCCGTCCCTAATCGAAGGCAAAGCAAACAGATGGACCTGCCGGCTGCCACTGGCTGGCGGCGCAACTGGGCGGCTTTTGAAGTCTGAACCCGGGGCGCCGTTTCGAGGGGGCCATGATCGTAGTCAGCCAGTGGGGCACGTGCATCTGCTCAAACTCGAAAGTGATTCGACACTTGACAGGCAGGGAGATTAGTTTAAACTTTAACGGCGTCATGTCTGAAACCAACCTTGAGATTAGTTCCCTGCTCGGCTTGCTCCTGCTTGACGGGGAGAGGAGAGTCCTCTTCGCAACGGAAACAACTTGCCTCGCGAGGAACGGAGTAAGGGGACGACGACTGGGCTGAGGCCTGAAGAGATGCAAAGGGCTTTTCTGCTAAAACGCAATTGTATTAGAACAACTCCAGTGGAGGACCCTAAATTGATCTCTACTCTAAATTTTAGGGTCTTTCTCCAAAAAATCAACTTCAGCAGGGCCCCTAAATGAAAATGCATTTTCCATGCCCACCCAAATTTCAGCTCCAAGCCCCCATTCCTAGGGGCCTCCAATCCCCTCCTCAAAACATGAGTTCCACTATTTTTAGAAGAAAATAGGGGTTTGGGCTGATTTCCCACTGGAGTTGAGAGGTTTTGGGCCCTATTTTTTGCAATCTGGCTTGCAAATGGATTTTGAGGGCTTCAATTTGCATGCCTCCACTGGAGTTGCTCTTAGTGGACCAAATTTGGGTCGCGATTAGTAAGTAAATCGCGATCCAAATTGGGATCCGTTTTGACAAATTCTACAATTATAAGGGTTTAAATGTAAAAGTGCTGCTTCCCGCTGATCTGAACCGCTTATACTGAATCGTACGGTCGATGTGTCTCTGCAAACACCTCCCCGTCTTCTCGTCCGGCTGTTCGGGGCCACTGTTCAGTTCCTCCGCCGCCGTCTCCTTCTCTTCGCCGCCGCCGCCGCCTCCGCCGCCACCGCCGCTGTCAGGAATGGGCCGTGCACCGACGAACGGCAAGCGCTCACCGCCACCACCTCCTCCTCCAGGCCGTTGCCACTTCTGGCTCCCCCAAAAGCGCCGCCACTGCGCCAATTCCTCCCTCCCGTCCTCTCAGTTAAGCACCTCCGACTAAGCTTCTTCGCGCGTCAATCTAACCCTTGAACCCTAACTCTGGCTAATCCTGGTCCTCAGGTACTGCGGGAACCACCTACCCGAGTCCGCCTCTGGCGCCGGCCGCCGCGTCCCCTGCCCCATCGACCCCTCCCAGTAAGTCCCACCACCACCCCGCAGCAATTTGGATTGGCTCCAGTATCGCCGCTAACACCGGATTTATCTTCTCACGCGCAGCACGGTGCTCGAGGAGAACCTAGAGGCGCACGTCGGCAAGTGCCCCCTGAAGAAACAGGTCGCCGCGCTCGCCGCGCAGCCGTACTACTCCAGAGGCATCAACTCCGGCGGGGCCGATGACGGCCGCGGCATCACGTCGGCGGAGAAGCGTGCGGCCGTGTACAGGCTTACGGAGGATGAGTTCCGGGGTCTGCTTGGTAAGATCCGGTCGGTGCACGCGGCGGCGGCCGTGGCGATGCGCGAATCCTATCTGATCACTAATGCTTGCGACAAATGGATGGGCGGGCAGGTCGATAGGTGGGGGAATTCATCATTTGGGCCGTGTAAATTCTTCTAGTGGGGACTGGGGAGTGATTCCTGATGACGGATTGGGCTACAGGAAGATGCCGTACCAAGAGAAGCACGTCGCCCAGCAGGCATCCATCGTTGGAAACATGGAGGCATTTGGCTTGCTGCGGAAGGGTGGCGCTATGGTGGCCGATGGGGAGAGTGTGGCAACAAGTGCTCAGGCGGTTGTGGAATTTGGAGCTGGAAGAGGGTACTTGACTCAGGTGCTGGTGGACTGTTATGGGGTTAGGAATGTCTTCTTGGTTGAGAGACGGTCCTACAAGCTTAAGGTTAGTAAATCTAAACAAATTGTTATGTTTTCGGGATAAGATCCACTTGATCTGTACTGATGCTTGCTGTTGGTTACTCTATTTTGCGAATTGTGGCTAAACTTTCACAAGGTCCTCAATTCTGCATTAGGCTCAATAATCAATATATTGTCTCTCAATTGTTTTTTTTTTGGCAAAATGACATGTCAGTTTTTGCAAACTCTTGGCTTTTGGTAGTTGCACTATGCTCAATGTAGCCTGTGTTATGCTATCCAGTGTGTGTACTTTTTTGAAGCAAAAAATTGACTGTTAGTGTAATGTGTATTTATGTCATGCTGCGTGTTGTTTCCTTAATTTAGTGCCACTGCAGTTAGTTTGGAGACATTTTTAACCTTTAGGATAGTATGATGTTTTCTATAGTAAGTTTGATTGTATTTTGATTTTTTTTAACATCTTAGCGGCTCGCTGTTATGCTAATCTATTTTGCCAAGATAAGTTTTTAAACCACCTGATTAAGGATCTGTTATCTTTTCTCAACAATTTCTAGGCTGATCGAAGCTTGCGCCAAACCGAAGATGTTACCTTGGAGCGTTTGAGAATTGATAGTAAGATTTCCTTTTCATTTCTGTATGGATATCAAATATAACAAGTTTTTGGTGGTTTGTAAGCACCTTCTTAGCTGAATCTTTTTTGTGTGTGGCTGAGCTGGTTCATTTGATCATTTGTATTTGTGTGGCTGTACTTTCTTAGACAAATATAAGCACTGATAAGGAACATAAAACTCAATGCAGTTGAGGATCTGAACCTGCATGAAATAGAGGCATTGAGGGGACTTAGGTATCTAGCAATCGGCAAACATCTGTGTGGATCTGCAACAGGTTTGTCCTGATATTGAAATTTATGCATTCATTTCATGTTGAGAAAAAATGAGATTATCAAGAAACTTGTTTTCCATCTCCAGATATGACCATGACATGCTGTCTCCCTGAACAATATGACCAAAAAGTGGAAAGGGTCAATGGCAAATGTAGTCTTCAGGGCCTTGCTCTAGCTACCTGCTGTCACCATCTTTGTCAATGGAAGCATTATGCAAGTAATTTCTTTTTTAACACTGCTAAGCATTTCAACAAAAAAAGAGGATATGTTTGTTCTCCCTTGAAAATTACAGCAAATCTGTTTTAACTGCTTGGGAAGTGATTTTGTTTTCTTATCGCTGCAGATAAATCATTCCTCTCAGGACTAGGTATTACCGAGGAAGAATTCCATGCCATGACATGGTTTAGCAGCTGGGCTGTGGATGGTGATCACAGCTCCCCAGATTCCTATGTGGAGGTTGAACACACGTCTTCTGTAGTCAGGTTTGGAATCATTAAGCAAGTAATAAGGGACAACTATCTGTTGCCTCTTCACTGCATTTCCTATTGTCGCTAAAGACAGTCTGTTCGTACCTTTAGTCTCGTCAATGCATCATGCCTGGTTGTCTAAGCTTATTTTCAATGAACATTCAACAATTAGTAACTCATAATTTGTTCTCTGGAACTTAGGACTATAAGATGTCGTGTGTTGAAAGCTTGATATGTATTTGATGCCCTTTTTTTGTGTGTGTTGGACCACGGTGCAGAGAACCAGAGAAGCCTGATCCAGAGGCCATCGGTATTGAGAGAATGATCCGAAGTATACCAACAGGGGAGAGGGCCTCTTTGGGATTCATGTGTAAAGATATCATTGATACCGGGAGGCTATTATGGCTTAGACACAAGGGTCTAGATGCAGATCTTGTAAGCTATGTTCCATCAGACATTTCACCGGAGAACCGTCTGCTAATTGCAAAGTGTACATCTTGATCGGGCTAAACAGAAAATGCATGTGTTTCAGGCTTTCAGCCGAGCGAAGGTGCAGAAACTTTGTAAAATAACGTTCCGACAAATACAATGTTTGAGATTTTTTACATCATTCCAAGAGCAAATATTATGTCTCAGTTCTCAACCCATATACATAACAAGATCTCAACATATATGCAAACAGGAACACGTTTATTCTGATGGTTCACAAAAACTCTGCAAAGAATTAATTCTACAATAAAAATGGATGAATGTAATGAAAGCAAGTCAGGCTGCGGATATTGTTGATATTTACGATATGTAAGCTTACAGCAGCGACAGGATCCTGCTTTAAATACAAAGGAACTTCGCCTCAAAAAAAAAAGGAACTTCTTCACACGGTAATTATGTTCCTTTGATCTTAGCCACCACACTAAAGCTCCCAACTTACAAACAACAGCTAGGCTTATTTCATCCTAAAACTTGTTACATCGGTCCACGCTCCAACAACTCCCATCTGAATGTAGGCGCAGCATAAACCCTAGGAAAGGTGTGAAGAAGTATTCCCACACAGACACAAACCACGGCGACTCCCATCACAGTCAGCATTGCTGGCCGGTAAAGGAAGGTCCTTGCCCCAGAATTTGGATACCCCCGCGCCTGATGGGTGCAGATGAGGCAACTTGGCACTGATGCAGACATTGGCTTGCATATCTCAAGGCTAGCATTGCCAGGCTTAACACCATCAGTTATTACAGAGCACATACTGCTTGGAACACCGAGGACAACATGACCTTTGCCAAGATGCTTATCAATCTTCTTTTGGACCAGATTAAGGTAAGCATCATTGCCTCTCTGGCGGGCATAGTCTTCTGGTGTGAAGCCTGTCTCATCCCGTGCATTGCTCCACGCGCTAATTCCAACCTGGAAGGGATAGGTAATAAGATATGTTAGATATAAGTAATAAGGTTCAACCCTATCAATTAAAAGCATTAGACTAAATATATGTAATGTATGTAACATATCATAATTCATGTATTCATTACTTTATAGTTCAATGCATGCGCATCTGTATGAGTGTATGTGCTTTAGTTAAGATCAAAAGAATGATAATATACTAAGTTGCTTCTAATATCCTGTTGTATATTAATAAAGTAAGCTCAACTTGAGGTGGTGATGAAGGCAAAATTCCAAGAACTAGAAAAGAGAATACCAGTCCAGGATCATCAGTCAACACATCCAAGACACCCTCTGCGTCACTAGTGGCAGCTGCTATATGAAGAGGGGTAATTGTTGAAGGGCCCAGAGCATCTGGTCTGAATAGGTATGCCTGTGCATTTCCCTTTGAGTTTTTATTTGGTTTGTATCTTAGCAGAAATCTAACCATTTGAAGAGACTTCCTTCGTACAGCAGCGTGCAACAAATTTTCTGAAAGCACAACCTCTTCTGGAGATCGGGATCCCACATCAACTAGGCCAATAAATAAGAAATCTAACAGCATTTTGATCACAGCACACCATTCCCGTTCCATGGCAAATATGCCAAGATTCCTGAATCTCCACATATTAAAGGTAGCAAGAGGTGTATCCATTTCATCCTGTTTAGACATTCTATTCGCTCTATGAATAAGCCAACCGAGCTCATTTAGAAACTCCAAGGCTTCGTCCCTGGCATTATCAACATGTGCATGTTTGTTACTGGAGGACTCAAATATGCTCTCCAGCTCAGAAATCTCAGAGCATACATCCTTCTCAGCAATTATAAAGGGGAAGAAGCCATTGCTAAATCCACTATCTTCCACCTGAAATTGCAGGGGATATTCAGGGAAATTCAAAGTTAAAAAAGAAAACCAAAATCACCACATCATAAAAGCTATATAACAATATGTACCTCTATAAATCCTCTTCCTCTTGGACCAGGGATGGAACAGCAAAAACTGAGGTATTCAATGTCCTTATCCTCATACTCCGCATCGTCTGCTACAGTGTCTGTGTCTTCCTGGAATATACAACGTCCTTCAAATGAACAAATTAGCCTGCGAGCATGAGAAGATGGTATTTTAGATGTAAATGAATAAGCTGAAGGAAACATCAATTACTTCATGAGCTAATATAATCGAAGACGATAAAGTACCTTGAGGAAGTACTGAGTAGGTTAAAACCTTCTACCCTGAAATTTACTGCCGCGGAATAAGGTGCGGCAACTGGTCTGACACGTAAAATCTTGCAGTAATGGTGAGAACTGAGTGCCAATGGTCTGTCCAACATAATTTGACCTGCGGCAACACAAAAGAGAAGGCGCAATAGTTAAGAAATTCCGTTCATAAAGAATACGGAATAAAACTTGAACGGCAGCATAGCTGTATAAGAAGGCTCACCATTGTGCATAAAAGCTAACTGTTGTCGAACCATCACAAATACCAAGCCAGATGACCAAAAGTCGTCAGTGGAGCTATTCAAAAGCTTATCCAGGTGCAGGGTCATGTTATCAGAAAGCTGTAGAAAAGACCATTAATAACAACAAAAATAGGGCACTACTTTGACATTAGAAAATTAAGAGCGGAAGCACACCTCCCGCCATGCAGACTCAACTAGCCGAAGATATACTGTTAGAATAATACAGCCAGGTCTAATATAGCTCTCTATATCAGTAGGGCTACTCGACAGCCAACCAAGAATCTGCAAAATCAGGAATTAAGTGTTAGGTTCAGGATATGTTTCTCGTACCATGCTGAGAGAATGCATAATTTACCTGTGACCGCAAAACTGGAGGTAAATCGCTGGGAACTTTGTTGAAAAGCTTGAAGACAATCTTATCAGTCCGGCACTGCAAGTAAAGTAATAAGAATCAGGTGTTCAACAAGAAAAAGAGGACATCCAAGCATGTTAGGCGCTAATCCATTTAATAAACACTATGATAAAATTGGTGTTTGTGTGAGTGCTACCAATAACCATGTTTATTAGTATAAATTCTCTTCATGCATAACTTTCTATGGATGCCGGAAGGCTGTCCAGTTCATGCTAGACCTTTTTAGTATTCGGCTACTCGCATGCCATTTCTGCACGGAAGATGCAACGAAGAGTGTCTCTATCTGATTAATTATCTAATTAATGTGACTGGAAGAGAAATTTAGTGGTGCATAATTTTCTTTTATTTCGTTTGGATCTTGGGGATTGAACACTAGCCTGGTGCACAATTGCATCAAATTTCACTCTGGCAGATTTTTTCTGTTTTAGCTCTTGACGGTAGTCACAACTTTAAGTAAGGGTATCAAAAAGTCAGGTAGGTCTAAAAAGTCCGAAGGTAGAAACAGTAAAGGTAGGAGTTATTGACTCCCTAACGCAAAGCACTGGATTCCCATTTTAGTACTGCATAAACCAAATGCGTTTGACATCTTGCTCCCTCATTCAAGTGCATTGAAAATCCCATTCCAATTCAAATTCCAACCTTGAAATTCTCCGCCTAAGAAAGTTGGTTCCTGATAAAAGTTTGATGCAAGTTGGTTCCAACCTATGTATGTATGTATGTATGTTTCCAGCAGCATATTGACAATGAGTGAGTTGTCAATTCCCATTAAAAAATATAGTAAGCCAAAATCTGTGATACCAATATATAAAGCTATTATTCCTCCATGCATAGCAAGACATGCATTTATTTTGGGACAGAGGGGGTACTGTACAGAATGATAAGCCATACAAGAACTCCCAATCCTCCCTTTAGTGTTTTATACATGAAGTTGTTGCAAGGAATAAAAGACAAACCTGAGCATCTCCATTTGAGCTTGACAATGATTGTGTTGATGTTGAATCTGAGTTGCCACTAGTCTGTGGTGGACTTTGAGTAGAATCTTGCTGCATCCATGATGCACAATTAGGAGAATCAGCTGCCTTAAAGGCAGGTCTAGGTGAACCTTCTTGCCCATCCTCAAAGCCTTCCATATCATTGCAAGTGTCATTCAGATCAAAATCTTTAAGCTTGCATGATGCAGGCTCTGTGCAGGGAGGAAAAAAAATGTAAGCTGAAATTGTTAATCAGAAAACAATTTCTGAAGGTTTAACAATGGTACATCATACCTGGAGTTACCACAATGGTAGCCTCGGATTGTACTGGCATAGCAGATGATGATGCCTGTCCACGATGGCTACCATTCACGAAAGGCAACTTAGAGTTAGATGGTCCTGCAGCCTCTTCTGCAGCATTAGCTGTTCCAGCGGCTCCAGCATTTGATCCATTTTGCAGACTCTGGTATGCCTCCAGGAGGTTACATAGTTCTTTTGGCTCCAGTGATTTGGCAACAGACCCTAGGTTCTTCAAAAGAGTGGATAGCAACTCCTGGCTGTTTGAATGCTGAACACTGTCAGCTGCAAATACAATTCTAAGAGTCATGTATCTTCCTGAATGACCACATGAGTAGTTCTGCAGGCTACTAACTACGATAATAATAGTTCAGTTTGGATGCATTAATTTTTGAGACAAACTTTCACAGGAAACAAGAATAGCTAGTTAATAGAAATAATTTGAGGTCACCCAGCTAGTAATTGTAGCATTCTGTCGGTGTAAGATGCTAAATTGCCCAATATGCTATCCTACAATGCAGCTGATGGAGGACTTCCTATGAACAATCCTAGAACTGTATTAATAAACAAATACATGGAACTTCCTACACACATAATACCATGAAACATCCTAATGGCCCTAAAACTATTGAATTTCATCAGCATCTCAAATAGAGTAACAAAAGCTCATGTACTCTTGTAAAACGGAATATGATCGCTAGTCTTGTCCCAAATCTATACAAAGAAATTTCACTAAAATATTACTAACACAATTTCAAAAGCTTGGAGGGAAAGTAAATTATACAGGTGTCAGAACCTTCATAAGTAGAATAGAAAACTGTGTATGTGGTATAGCAAGTTAGCAAACTTACAGTTCAAATTAGCACAGATTCCAATAAGACTCAACAATAAATAATTGCTGACTTTGTCCTCAATTGAAGCAGTCCCCCCGATTGCGATATCAGGACGGGTTTTCCTCCTCCGTCTATTGTGGCCTGCTAAGCGCCGCCGGCAACTTCGCTTCCCTTCATCAAATTCCTGAAGGTGGTGAAATCTGCACAAGAACACGTACAATAATTACAGAGAGTATGGGGGAAAGAATGTTCCCTTAAGCATACGGTGGCACCAACACGACTTAACAACTTAGATTCAAAGAATGGAATTGTTTAACCATTTGTTGCATGTCTTGATCTCTTAAATTTATACTGAAGTTTCCTTGCAAACAGTTTTAACTTAAATATTGCCATAACAGTCTAAAGATGATAAATATGCATTTTTTTATTTTCTTTTAAGGCTTTCACGGATTACATTGATTCTCAAATATCAACTGTTGGAAAACATCATCACGGTCAGAGTTTGCACATGTCTAAAGTCTGTGTATAGCTGCACTAAATATAGGTTGCATGAGATATTCAACAGTCATTGTGTTTGAGGGAAAAAAAACAGTCCTTCTCCTATCAACCAATAATTACACGTATAGCAGGGGAACCATGAAACTAACCTACTACATTGCTGGCAGAACCTCTGGACGGTTTTCCCAACCACAGCCGTGGTCGCCTTAGCATGCATCTCGCAGACTTTGTGCCGGCGGTGGTAATCCTTCGCTGCAGTCAGATCTGCTCCGCAGCCCTCAACCTGACATGCCGGCCCACTTGAGTTGCCCCCTTGCACCCTGGTCTTCTTTCCATTTCTCTCATCCTCATTTACATCACCGCTATCCATCGCTCGGACACCAGCAGCGCTACCCCCAATTGTCAAGCTCAGCGACCCACCACCGTTCAAAACAGTGTCCTGATCCTCCCTGTCATCATCATCAATGATCACAACCCTTTTCCTCTTATCAGCGTCACCTCTAAGGCCACCATTCCTAGCCACCTCTGCCTTGGCTTCCTCGGATGATGATGGCGAGCTGTTCAATCCTGAGCCATTCGCCGCAGCAGTGGGCAGCGGCGTGGCAACAAAGCGCTCACTGTCCCAGCTCCAGTCGTTGAGGTCCCAGCCAAACACCCTGTTCTCACGCCTGTTCAGGTCAAGCTCACCCAGCCCGCTGCCGTACAAGTGGCTGCTCTGCGCGCCGAACCTGGCGGCCTCCATGTCTCCTCACCTCCCAAAACCCTACACGAACCTTCGATCACAGCTAGCTTCCCAGACTCTTCGAAGGAGCGCAGCAACCGCAGGAGCGGAGGGATCTAGTCGGCGCCCCTCCCGCTCTGGAAATCGATGAACGTGACGCCCACGCAGCCCCGGATCCACACCAGAGAAACCCACATGCCCTCGCGCCTCCACCTCCAGCAAGCGGGAATCAGAAACACCGCCGCCAATCCGAGCTCATACGGCGCGAATCACCCAAATATTCCAGAGGGAAAAAGAATTACTGACGCGAATCAGTGAGTCACCGAACCGAGCAAATTGGCCGCCCAGACCGCAGCTTCGGGGGCGAATCGAGCTCCAGAGTCGACGAACTGGGCGAGTCCGGCGGAAGATTGGGAAATTCGGTGGGGAAGCTTTGGTGGGAATGCAGCAATGGAGTCGAGGTGGGGAGCAGGGTGGAGGGGAAAGAGCAGAAAGGCGGAGAAGGGATGGCATGTGTGAGTGGGGAGATGATAGATGGGGACCCGTAGCGGGGGTGGCCTAGTAGAGATGGGGCCGCCACAAATTGCACGCCGCACCCCAGCGGCTACACGACAATCGGCACCGAGCAAAGGCCGTAGTGTGGTTAGCCCGCTTTTCAAAGGTTTTGATTGATGCGATGATGAGAAGATCCAATATGTCAAATTTGTACCATATGATCTTAGGGGCTAGAAAGTACATATAAGAGCAATTTCTCTCGTCTAGTTTAAACCAATAGGAAAAGAAGAAGTGTTGGACCGAATCAAAATCTCATTACCTTAGCAAATAATGATAGCACGTTCAATTCTGTTAGAAAAAGTGGAAGTGTTCAACTGTACATAGAATATGAGATAAGGTGAAGACCAAAGGAATTAAACTTTGTGTCATTTGTATGATGAAAAAAGAGATGTTGTGATGCATGCAAAAATTGACTAAATAAGTAGTGAAGGACACCCTATCCAAAAAAAAAAAGATAGAGCCCACGTGGGAGCAACCAAACAAGTGTAATGGTTGAATGGGCGATACTAATAGTTGTAACGGTCTAACGGGTTACATGACATGAGCTCATAGCATACTACATGTGAACTTAGGCCTTGTTTAGTTCAAAAATTTTGCAGAAACTTTGCATTGGGAAGCGTCTCGCGAGAGAGGAGGGCACGTTTTCCAATGCAGAAACTTTTTGCAAAGTTTATGAAAGTTTGTGAACTAAACAAGGCCTTAGCAGTATAGGCACCAAAACAAAACTCTAGCATTTAATAAGAATTGTGCATGTTGTTTAATCATCATCTGAATGCATGTGTAGTAACTCTTTTGCCAAACTCAATGGCATCGAGCATGTGCATAGAGAGCATGAAAAATTGGTGACTTATTAAGTTCTCTTTGTTACCATAGAAACGCCACTCGCATACCCGTCTCAAATTAACATGTAAAAGCTGGTCGTATTGAGAAAGACGTGATTTGTCATGTAATTCTTGGCAAGTAGTTAAGAGATGTGAGAAAGCACCTTGGTGTCGTTATCACATAAACCTACAATGAATGGGTTTCATGTAGCAAGAGTGAATAAAATTTAGTTACTTAATTGAATCTTACAATCGATCCTAAACTTCTCTCACCAGGTGCCTCTTCGCCTCTATTTCGGATGGTGTATAATTTTTTGGTCTTGGGAACCTCGGAGTTGTGATTTTTTTACCTCGACATATATATCTTTGAAATGAATGCGATTATTCTTTTTCTAAATAACTTCACGTATCAGTATATCACACTGCATCATTACCAGAAACATACGTGTTGCGACATAAAACTGTGTATACTATTACTGTAGGAGTGTAGGTTCAAATATTATTGACGGCGTGTGTGTCCATAGCACAAGCTCCCTTCCACGGTCATTCCAACATGGTTACTTGTGTGCCATCGGGGCCACCGACCATACGAAGGCGCCTAGGCTACCAAGCACAAATTCACTTTAGGCGTCGATTCCATCTCATCTCAGTTCGTCAATTTCGACTTGCTCTGTGGTGATAGCGATCACGATAGCCATCACCCACCAGGGAGCCGCACTATAGTTGCTAATAATGCCATTGTGGCCTCATCGAGATTATAAGATAACGCATGCTGTGATGGTCGGGGATTATACTAGGACAAGCGGTTGACTACACATGCACCACATGTTGGTGCATATGCGCGCGGTTATTGCCACAAAGTAACATGGGAATATGATTACCACCTCGTCCTCCTATGATTCGCCCACGCGTGGTCACCGGTAGAAAATTAGTGGGGAGACATATGGTCGTGGTGCTTGGATTATCGGATAATTAATTAATGGGCATAATTTGGGTGCTGTCTTTATCTGGTATGGCAGGGACTTTACCCGCCTGAAGAGTGAAGTGAAAATTAACATTATAATATATTCGAAAAAATTAACATTATAATATTTAGACCGAGTTCAAATAAGCGGCTTTGCGTCAAACCTGGTAGAAAGAATAATCTCTTTTTCTTTTGACGAGGAAGAGCGTGGTCAGAACAATATAATGTCCCATGCATGGCCATGTTTGGTACAGTTCTACAAATTCGTAGAGCTAGAGCTGGTCATCTTTAGCTCTAGAATTCTATAGAGCTAGAACTATGAGCTGATCGAGAGTCTTTTGTTAAGTCACCTTGACCTTCTATTATATTTAAATTAGAATTTTAAGTAATTTTATTTTATTAATCAAACACTAGATTCTGCATAGAGCTGGGAGCTAGAGCTCTGCCAAACAGGCCCATCGTATGACGATGATACATGTATCTAGCATCATTCTAAAAGGCAACTCCGTGTCGTTGAGGACACAGGGTTTTCTCGGACGAGCGTCAAGTCTACGGCGTCCCGCTCGTGCATGCATCAACTCCGTGTCGCATCTCTCAAAACCGAGTGATAAGTGGCCAGACTTTTGAACACATGTTGATTGTTGACCGTCGACTTTCTTTTTTCTAGCACTTCACTTGGACAGCTATATATCTAGCACTGCATCCTGGCACGTGTTAAAATCTTAATCAAATCTGAGTCTGAAGCCACGGCTGTTCGGTTGGCTGGCGGCTGGTGGCTGGTGCTGATTTGTTGTGAGAGAAAAGTACTGCTGGCTGACTGGTGACTGGTGGCTGGTGCTGATTTGTTGTGAGAGAAAAGTACTGCTGGCTGGTGGCTGATAAGCCAAGCGAACAGGCTAGTCCGAAGCCATTTTATTTTTCTTCAGAGAAAAACCTAGTAACGCTAATCGTAGATTGGACTGGGGCTTCCTTCAACTTTTTCAACTAGTTTGAAAAGTTACAACTTTTGAACTAAACATCTCCTTCAACAAAAGTCACAAAAGTAACGCATTGAAAAACGTGCCCCCTTGTCTACTTTTATGCTTCCCAATGCAACTTTCAACTAAACACCTCCTTCAACTTAGGGCCTGTTTAGTTCGGTGAGAAAGTTTGCGAAATTTACTGTAGCAAAACTAAATCAAAGATTAGGAGGACTAAACATGATCTAATTATAAAACTAAATACACGGATGGACGGGAAATCGTGAGACGAATCTATTAAGCCTAATTAATTCGTCATTAGAGATTGTTTACTGTAGCACGACGTTGTCTAATCATAACCAAATTAGGCACATTAGATTCGTCTCGCGAAGTTACCTGGGGGTTATGGAATGGGTTTTGTCATTAATTCACGTTTAATATCTTTAATTAGTGCCCTAACATTTGATATGACAAGTTTGCAAACTTAAACTAAACAGGACCTTACTTTACAAACTTGGCACACGCTCTCCAATGCTACAAGATTGAAAAGTTGAGGACCCTAGCCACTTGATTGAGCGCTTGATTGAGCGCCATGAATTTCCGTGTAGAGAACTTTTCAGTGGAGTATCTGGGTGTTGTCGGGAGGAGAGTCGGGGAGAGAGGGGGTGTTCAATTCCCAAAAATTTTTCACCAAAGTTTTCTTAAGGAAATCTTACATGCATGGACCATGGAGTAGTAAATGTATGTTAATGACAAAACTCATTCCATAACCCCCAAGTAACTTTTCGAGACGAATCTAATGAGCCTAATTAGGCCATAATTTACAACAGTGATGTTACCGTAACCATCCGATTACCATCATAAGATTTGTCTCGCGATTTTCAGGCGAGATCTATAATTAGTTTTATTATTAGTGTACATTTAGTACTCCTATATGATAAGATTCTTTTGCAAAATTTTTCACCAAAATTCTTTCACCCAATTAAACACCCCAGAGCCAGAAAGTGTGTGATCCTGATCCCAGTACCAGACCCTGATCAGCCTCGTGGGCTTGGTTCTCGTCGATCGGCGTGTCTCGTTGCTGACGGGTGGGCTACAGGGAGTTATGGGTCCATACGCCTGTGGTCCAGGAACTAGAATTCTATACACTAGGCAGTATCGGTAGAAGGTATCCTGTACGTTGATTTGAGTACTGTGCATTTTTCGAGATCCGAGCCCTATGTCAGCAGCACCCACAATATGTTCCATCATGTATTTGTACTGTCAACCTACGTATTTGTACAGAACGAATACATAATAAATATAGGGTGAGAGGCTTCACTCTCCGGTTCAAAATCATTTGAACATCCCCTTTCTCTCTCCTCTCTCTCTCCTCTCTCAGATCCACCGGAACTACGGCGGCGGCGACACTGGATCCGGCTTGGCGTCTGCACGGCATGCGCAGGTGCGAGGGCAGCTCGGGCCAGATCCGCCGTTGTTAGTTCAGCTCGGGCCAGAACCGCCGCTGTGCCGGCTAGATCGAGCGGCGTGGCGTCCGGATCCAGGGCACACAGGGGGCGCGGTCGCCGGCGGGCGGATCCAGGCGTCAGCTGGGGTGGGAGCGGCGGCCATCCCGGCAGCGAGCGTCGCTGGCGTGCAAGGGCAGCA
>CM014278.1:66250171-66260801 GCA_004135705.1 Alloteropsis semialata | reverse complement strand
CAGAAACACCGCCGCCAATCCGAGCTCATACGGCGCGAATCACCCAAATATTCCAGAGGGAAAAAGAATTACTGACGCGAATCAGTGAGTCACCGAACCGAGCAAATTGGCCGCCCAGACCGCAGCTTCGGGGGCGAATCGAGCTCCAGAGTCGACGAACTGGGCGAGTCCGGCGGAAGATTGGGAAATTCGGTGGGGAAGCTTTGGTGGGAATGCAGCAATGGAGTCGAGGTGGGGAGCAGGGTGGAGGGGAAAGAGCAGAAAGGCGGAGAAGGGATGGCATGTGTGAGTGGGGAGATGATAGATGGGGACCCGTAGCGGGGGTGGCCTAGTAGAGATGGGGCCGCCACAAATTGCACGCCGCACCCCAGCGGCTACACGACAATCGGCACCGAGCAAAGGCCGTAGTGTGGTTAGCCCGCTTTTCAAAGGTTTTGATTGATGCGATGATGAGAAGATCCAATATGTCAAATTTGTACCATATGATCTTAGGGGCTAGAAAGTACATATAAGAGCAATTTCTCTCGTCTAGTTTAAACCAATAGGAAAAGCAGAAGTGTTGGACCCAATCAAAATCTCATTACCTTAGCAAATAATGATAGCACGTTCAATTCTGTTAGAAAAAGTGGAAGTGTTCAACTGTACATAGAATATGAGATAAGGTGAAGACCAAAGGAATTAAACTTTGTGTCATTTGTATGATGAAAAAAGAGATGTTGTGATGCATGCAAAAATTGACTAAATAAGTAGTGAAGGACACCCTATCCAAAAAAAAAAAGATAGAGCCCACGTGGGAGCAACCAAACAAGTGTAATGGTTGAATGGGCGATACTAATAGTTGTAACGGTCTAACGGGTTACATGACATGAGCTCATAGCATACTACATGTGAACTTAGGCCTTGTTTAGTTCAAAAATTTTGCAGAAACTTTGCATTGTGAAGCGTCTCGCGAGAGAGGAGGGCACGTTTTCCAATGCAGAAACTTTTTGCAAAGTTTATGAAAGTTTGTGAACTAAACAAGGCCTTAGCAGTATAGGCACCAAAACAAAACTCTAGCATTTAATAAGAATTGTGCATGTTGTTTAATCATCATCTGAATGCATGTGTAGTAACTCTTTTGCCAAACTCAATGGCATCGAGCATGTGCATAGAGAGCATGAAAAATTGGTGACTTATTAAATTCTCTTTGTTACCATAGAAACGCCACCCGCATACCCGTCTCAAATTAACATGTAAAAGCTGGTCGTATTGAGAAAGACGTGATTTGTCATGTAATTCTTGGCAAGTAGTTAAGAGATGTGAGAAAGCACCTTGGTGTCGTTATCACATAAACCTACAATGAATGGGTTTCATGTAGCAAGAGTGAATAAAATTTAGTTACTTAATTGAATCTTACAATCGATCCTAAATTTAGTTACTTGTGTGCCATCGGCGCCACCTACCATACGAAGGCGCCTAGGCTACCAAGCACAAATTCACTTTAGGCGTCGATTCCATCTCATCTCAGTTCGTCAATTTCGACTTGCTCTGTGGTGATAGCGATCACGATAGCCATCACCCACCAGGGAGCCGCACTATAGTTGCTAATAATGCCATTGTGGCCTCATCGAGATTATAAGATAACGCATGCTGTGATGGTCGGGGATTATACTAGGACAAGCGGTTGACTACACATGCACCACATGTTGGTGCATATGCGCGCGGTTATTGCCACAAAGTAACATGGGAATATGATTACCACCTCGTCCTCCTATGATTCGCCCACGCGTGGTCACCGGTAGAAAATTAGTGGGGAGACATATGGTCGTGGTGCTTCGATTATCGGATAATTAATTAATGGGCATAATTTGGGTGCTGTCTTTATCTGGTATGGCAGGGACTTTACCCGCCTGAAGAGTGAAGTGAAAATTAACATTATAATATATTCGAAAAAATTAACATTATAATATTTAGACCGAGTTCAAATAAGCGGCTTTGCGTCAAACCTGGTAGAAAGAATAATCTCTTTTTCTTTTGACGAGGAAGAGCGTGGTCAGAACAATATAATGTCCCATGCATGGCCATGTTTGGTACAGTTCTACAAATTCGTAGAGCTAGAGCTGGTCATCTTTAGCTCTAGAATTCTATAGAGCTAGAACTATGAGCTGATCGAGAGTCTTTTGTTGAGTCACCTTGACCTTCTATTATATTTAAATTAGAATTTTAAGTTATTTTATTTTATTAATCAAACACTAGATTCTGCATAGAGCTGGGAACTAGAGCTCTGCCAAACAGGCCCATCGTATGACGATGATACATGTATCTAGCATCATTCTAAAAGGCAACTCCGTGTCGTTGAGGACACAGGGTTTTCTCGGACGAGCGTCAAGTCTACGGCGTCCCGCTCGTGCATGCATCAACTCCGTGTCGCATCTCTCAAAACCGAGTGATAAGTGGCCAGACTTTTGAACACATGTTGATTGTTGACCGTCGACTTTCTTTTTTCTAGCACTTCACTTGGACAGCTATATATCTAGCACTGCATCCTGGCACGTGTTAAAATCTTAATCAAATCTGAGTCTGAAGCCATACGGCTGAAAGAAAAGTCCGAAGCCATTTTATTTTTCTTCAGAGAAAAACCTAGTAACGCTAATCGTAGATTGGACTAGGGCTTCTTTCAACTTTTTCAACTAGTTTGAAAAGTTACAACTTTTGAACTAAACATCTCCTTCAACAAAAGTCACAAAAGTAACGCATTGAAAAACATGCCCCCTTGTCTACTTTTATGCTTCACAATGCAACTTTCAACTAAACACCTCCTTCAACTTAGGGCCTGTTTAGTTCGGTGAGAAAGTTTGCGAAATTTACTGTAGCAAAACTAAATCAAAGATTAGGAGGACTAAACATGATCTAATTATAAAACTAAATACACGGATGGACGGGAAATCGCGAGACGAATCTATTAAGCCTAATTAATTCGTCATTAGAGATTGTTTAATGTAGCACGACGTTGTCTAATCATAATCAAATTAGGCTCATTAGATTCGTCTCGTGAAGTTACCTGGGGGTTATGGAATGGGTTTTGTCATTAATTCACGTTTAATATCTTTAATTAGTGCCCTAGCATTTGATATGACAAGTTTGCAAACTTAAACTAAACAGGACCTTACTTTACAAACTTGGCACACGCTCTCCAATGCTACACGTTTGAAAAGTTGAGGACCCTAGCCACTTGATTGAGCGCTTGATTGAGCGCCATGAATTTCCGTGTAGAGAACTTTTCAGTGGAGTATCTGGGTGTTGTCGGGAGGAGAGTCGGGGAGAGAGGGGGTGTTCAATTCCCAAAAAATTTTTCACCAAAGTTTTTCTTAAGGAAATCTTACATGCATGGACCATAGAGTAGTAAATGTATGTTAATGACAAAACTCATTCCATAACCTCCAAGTAACTTTTCGAGACGAATCTAATGAACCTAATTAGGCCATGATTTGCAACAGTGATATTACCGTAACCATCCGATTACCATCATAAGATTCGTCTCGCGATTTTCAGGCGAGATCTATAATTAGTTTTATTATTAGTGTACATTTAGTACTCCTATATGATAAGATTCTTTTGCAAAATTTTTCACCAAAATTCTTTCACCCAATTAAACACCCCAGAGCCAGAAAGTGTGTGATCCTGATCCCAGTACCAGACCCTGATCAGCCTCGTGGGCTTGGTTCTCGTCGATCGGCGTGTCTCGTTGCTGACGGGTGGGCTACAGGGAGTTATGGGTCCATACGCCTGTGGTCCAGGTCCAGCCAGCTGTTAGGCGCACGGAATCAGAGACGGCTGTCAGACTGTCCTCTTACCTTTCTGCAACGGGTCTCTGCATCCTTGTGTTCCGAACTGGCTGGGAGACGTCTCCAACGACGCGTTAGAGAAGTATTGTGGGGGTGTTCTATTAGGTGAAAAAATTTTGGTGAAAAATTTTGCAAGAGAATCTTACCATTTAGAAGTACTAAATATAGACTAATAATAAAACTAATTATAGATCTCGCCTGAAAATCGCGAGACGAATCTAATGATGGTAATTAATCCATGATTAGTGGATGTTTAGCGGATGGTTACTGTAGCATCATTGTTGCAAATGATGGCCTAATTAGGCTCATTAGATTCGTCTCGAAAAGTTACCTAGGGGTTATGGAATGGGTTTTGTCATTAACACACGTTTACTACTCCATGCATGTAAGATTCCCTTGAAAAAAATTTTGGTGAAAAATTTTTGGAGGAATTGAACACTCCCTATAATCCGCTGGGAGCCGGCGGAGTCCGACGCGGAGGAAAGAGAAAGGATCTGGTGAGACGCCGGCCAGCAGCGGGGCGTAACCGAGCGCACTGCCTCTGTTTGTGGGCTTGGAAAAGCAAAATTGCCGGCTAGCGGGCGCAGCAGCGGGCGCATGCGCGCGCTTGCAGCCAGCCGTCCGGCTGCGTTACTAGCCCTGCTCTTAGCTAGCTGAGATGAACGTGAAATAAAGTAAATAAAATTATTTTAAATACTCTTTTTGAAAAACATGGCATGAGCCTCATATGGGCTCCTCACATTTTTTTAGGGCACGAGAAATAGACTGGTGATTTGTTGGTCTCTCGCTACGAGTCTCTTTCTTTCTTTTCTCTGTCCACATGTGCTAGCTACGTCTCCAACTGTTGTGATGCAAATCTCGTCCTTTATTAAAAAAAATATGGTCCTCATTTTATTAGATCCTGTCTGGAATCGAACGCAAAGATTTGTTAAATTCCTGCGAATTTGTGCGCAGTAAGACACCACCTTGGTCAAAATCACGGGTGCCAATTGGCTCGCAGCTGTGCTCACAACAAACAGTTGCCGCACAAGCAGGTTGGTACTATTTCGATCGGTCCTAGATCACAAAATATCTCACTACTAAATTACTAATGCTTTGCAAGGAACAAACAAGGACAGCGAGATATTTCTGTGATAGGTCCCAATCAGAGAATTCAATAGCCACAGCAGTGCAGGAACAAATGCCTGGCAACCCTTGGTGGCCTCTGTATCTTCAGACTTGTCGTCACGGGAAAACATTGCCCTCTTCGTCCTAATCAAAGCGCTAATCACCACATGGTCCCACGCTAATCACCACCCGTCCCTTGTGGTGTTAGGGCAGGGCCGTTGTTGCCGTTGCCGACGTCCGGGGAGAGGACAGAGGACGGCTAGCGTTGGGGGAGATCCGTGATTCAAGTCTCTCTGTCGCACGCCGCGGCGACCAGATGATTGCCGCTACTGCATTCTGCCGCGTCCCGCGTGAAATCACATCGGACCATCATCATCATCATTCGTCGTATGATTGGGTTGGTGTATACATAGGGCGGTGGTATACGTTGCTGCAGTTCTCGTATATATGATGGAAGGTAACAGGTATATGTATATGCATATCATTATTAATTCAGGGGCGTCCTGCATGTACAGAACAGAAGAGTAATTAATAAGAAATAGTTTTGTTTGGCAGGGAAGATTGCTGACAAGTCTCATTAGGAGATCGAGAATGACCCCTTTGGATTAGCATAGCCGGGTTGAAACTTGATATGTGGAGGAGGACCGAGCAGAGGCCCGGTTGGCTAGCTGTAGCTCGTCCCAGCAGGGTGCTCGGACAGTCCACCCGTGTTCGGGCATTGGGTGGTGCAAGACGCGCCTCAACTTTCTCTCTCACTAACTGATTGGGCAGCGTGACCCATTTTCTTTTGAAAAGAAAAAAAAACTGAATTGTGGCCTCAGTGTACGCTGTGCGCTTACGGTGCGTGCGGTCTCCATTGCCGGCCAGCGCGGCGGTGAATTTTTCTTAGTGGAGAAGCTAGCTATAGGAGCTACAACGATGGTTGGCCTTGGCCGGTTCGGAGGTGGGAGCTCACGCCAATGCGTGGGTGCATGGTCCACGCGCTCCGTCCTGTCCATAGGCGCGAGCCAGCACGAGGAGGGGGGATCTGGATCGCCGATCGGCATCTGATGCATGGTGGCGACGGATCGGATGACTCGACGGGGCACGGCATGCGTGCGTGTACCGCGGCAACAGCAACGCCCAATGGTCCTCCCTTCAGTACCCCGGCCGTGTCTAGTTGCTTTCCCTGCTGGCTAGCTGTGTAGTGTAGCCCGCCATGGTCCATGTCCATCGTCCTTGGGGGTTGGGTTTCTGACGCGGCGGGCGCAGCACGTACAATACAAGCTGCGTGGCTCGTCTCTGCTGCGACACCAAAATCAAACACATGCCAGGAACGCGATGCGCCGTGTCCACTAGAACATTATAGCATAGCAAGTCCTTCCTTTCTTTTTTGGACCCGTCCATTCCTCCGGACCAAAGAGAGGAGATATATGCCATTCGCGTACAATAATGTAACGCACCGGCATATGCCTGCTCTAAGCCTCTTATCCATGCATAGAAAATGTTCAGGTGGCGGTTTTTCGTTTTTGTTTTTTTTCTTTTCCTTTATAATCAGATGCTAGATTTTTTTTATTTTACCAAAATGCGCGGATGCCAGACGTGTCGTCGATTGAATAAGACGCATGGTGGCGCTTTAATCAGAAGAACAGAAGGGCCTGTCCTAAGCGGGCCCAGTTGCGACGGAGGCCTGACCCTCCTCCCTGGCCCATAATTCTTCTTGGGCCACGGGCTGATTTATTATCATTCGGCTTCATCATCGACATTGAGCCCATCTGGCTGACGAAGGCCACAGCCCATAGCCAGATATAAAACCGACCGCTGCGTCCTTCTCTTCTACCTCTACCCCTTGATAAAGCAGCAGTGCATTCATTGCTCTGTGCACCCCAAATTTCTCCCCCTGAGAGATAAACTCAACTTCGTTCACACCACAAATGCACCCAAAAATACCACAGCTTCAAAATCCGACGGACCATGTCGTCTCTCAGTCATTCTCTCTCTTTCATCAACCAAATCCGACGGTGCATATTTAATGTATCTGTTCCCATCTCCACACAGAGCCCACCCGCGCGTCCGCGCCGCGTGCACCGGGCCCGACATCCAACGCTTCGCTTTTCGAGCTAGCCCTCTGGCTGTCTCTCTTCCCCCTCTCTCTCTCTTCCCTTCCCATCTAGATCCGGATTCAGGGCCTCGCCCCGCTCACGCTCCGCCGCCCAGCCGCCCCACCTATCCGCAGCTCGCGCATCGCCGCCGCCGGCGACCTAGGTGCTCTGTCCCCACGCCACGCCTCCTCCTCGAGTCCGTCGTCGGGCGGGCGGCGGCGACGCTGACGGCATCACGTGCGACTTCCTGCTCCGGCTGCTCCGCGCGGGGAGCACGGTGGGCGCGGACGCCGCGCTGCTCGGGGACCTGGAGGCCCTCGCGGCGCGGCGGCTGGACCAGGCCTTCCTCGGCGCCGTGACGATCCCGGCGTTCGGCGGGCTCGCCCGCGGCGCGCTGGCCCCGCGCGCGTCCTCGTCGACGCTGCTCGACGTGCCGCTCGTGCTCCGCCTCGTGCGGGGCTTCCTGCGGGAGGGCGCCAAGGCCGGCGGCGGCGGCGCTGCGGCCGCCAGGGTGGCGAGGCTCGTGGACGCGTACCTGGCGGAGGCGGCGCTGGAGGCCGGGCTGCGGCCGGCCGAGTTCGAGGAGCTGGTGCGCGCGGTGCCTGCGCACGCCCGCGCGGCCGACGACGGGCTGTACCGCGCCGTCGACACCTACCTCAAGGTGAGTGCGCCGCGTGCAAGCACGCTTTGATTTTTCCTGCTGCTTAATCATCCGTCGTCTGCAGGACATGGGAGCAATCATAGTTATCTCTCTGCTGCTAATCATGCATGCTCATGGCTTGTTTGGTTATGCTCCGTACATTATCATGGGTATTGCTTATGTTTGTTTATGTGTCATCGTGCCCTGGTTAGGAAAGTAAAGGGTCACCTACCTCAAGGTGAGTGCCCTGGTCAAGAGCTAGCTATGCATCATTGGCATCTCGAGGTACACATGCACTCTGTGTCCATACACTAGAAACGCCAATCTAAATTTAAGATTATTTAGTAATCAAGATGATGTTCCAAGATGTATATGGCATCTATGGTATTCTTGTCATGTATTATTTGGGGATTGTGAGGAACTCTATATACCTAAAGAGAGTTTTTGCATCATTGGATTGCATATTGATGACTTTTGTTGGAGATTTGTGGGCTTAATTTTTGACATGTTTAGATGGACTCATTAAATCAGCTTTTAAGTTGTTAATAACTCTCTTAAGCATATATCAGCTTTTGCTCATTGGTTTGCATTAACAAACATTGCCGTAGCGTTAGCCACCCTTTTTGTTTACAGAAGATCCATAATATTATAACGCCACCCTTTTTGTTTGTTGGGTTGAAGGAGTTGCCACGCAAGTATTGGAATCAATGTGACATTGATGAGTTCTGATCGCTACATTTTCTAAGATTTCTATATATTAGCTGGTAGCTGCAGGTGTCAGATGAGATTTTATAGGATGCAATGGTGCTAGATAGGTCTAGCTAATTGATAATTACTCCATTGATCACCGGATCATGGTTTTTGAGGCGTTGCGGCATTGGGGTTAAACATGGACTCATTGGCATCAATATATAACGAATGCTATAGAAATTTAGTTGGCAGCCAATTGAATTTGAATCCATAGCTCATGTATCTGATCATGAATTCTTTATGTTCTGATGAGTAGCGTGATTACAGGTTTTTTATGTTCTGATGGGTAGCGTGATACTTTTTTTGGAGTATTTCTTAAAGAAGTTGATGAGTTGTTTACTAACTATTTATGTCAATCAAATTTGTTTTCCTATATCAATCACAAATTATCTGTCGGTACTGTCCCTGGATGATTTGGAATGTGAGGCAGCTGTTCTGACCCAAAGTATTCTATTCTTTGCATTAATTGATTAATGAATTTTATCATTCTACTTTGCATATTTTTCTCATTCCTGGATGAACTCAAGTCATCAGAATTGTGAACTTTAGATTCACAATTCTTCTTTCTCATTTGCTTTGGTTGTCAGAGGTGCCTCCACTCTTTGATATGAACATGCATTTATGGGGATTGGGGAATGCCATTGGCCACCAAGAAATTGGGACGGGCTGATGAAGAATTGATGGCTATCACAGGTGAGGTTGTATAAAAATAATTGAAAGTCTATGTTATTTGTAATTTTTAATCATATGTAAGTTTTTCCATGAGTCGCTTGTATGATCCCAATGCAATATTGTTTCTCTTGATATTTTCAATTGCCATGCTAAAGGACTACCTGAAACACTGAAGTGATTTCATTATTTTTTTTGTTTCAAGCTTTTATAAAAGGTAACTGCATCCCAAATCTCAGGTGGCTGTTGGAATCGTCACAGATTAAATTGCATTCCCATCATATGAGGAAACTCATGCCATTTAATTCTTTATGTTGATATCATAAGTTTATTCAGTTTCTGTTCATTTGCCTATATGTATATTTAAGCCATATCAGTAAGCGACTTTTCCCTGTATGCTTCGAATAGGTATGATGATCAAATTGTAGCGATTAAGGTTCTGAACCGTGGAGGTACTCTTGAAGAAAAAGCAACGCTTGAAGCCCGATTCATTCGAGAAGTAAATATGATGTGCAAAGTGAAACATGAGAATCTTGTCAAGGTACTTCCCTGTGTGAAGGTCATGTTTGCATTGCATGGCTAGATAAATCATCAATTTCTTTTTGATACCTTCTCACAACAGTTTATGCACATTGGAGCTTGCAATGAACCACAGATGGTGATTGTTAGTGAGTTACTACCTGCTCTGGAGGCCACAACAGCGGCAGTGCCTGGATGGAAGAAGACCTTCTTTGCGGCTGGAGGAGATCTTTGAATGAGATACCTCTCTCTGCTCGCATCATTATGTAATTCTCTTTTAGCATACTTTTGCTGTGAAATGCTCTAAGCTATATATATTATTTCTCTCAAACCAAGAACCCTGCTTATAGAATTGTAATTATAATCTATATCTCAATCCATTTCATATCTCTTCTTGCTTGTGAATATTCAAGTTTAAATTCGTTTCTGTATCATATATCTTTTTGCCCTTACTAATACATCTTTGTTTTTAATTGCTTATTCACAGAACAAGCCCCGGCCTTCTACTGAACCTGGTGAGCGTCTATCTTTGACAGCATCTAAAATTCAGTTTACAATTCTTAGGTTTTCATTTGTGTGGCATAGCATCTCTCTATTATTTTGGACTTAAGGAAGAGGACTTAAAAGTACTCGAGTACAGACAGTCTCTCTTGGATCCATTGAAGTGCTTGATGACATCGTCTAGTGACACCTGAAAACACAGCGGACCGTCAGCACTCAACATGGGTTTCCAACGAACTGAGCTTCAGGAAGAAAATGTCTGCTTACCCCGTCGCGGTTGCCGACAAGCTCTAGTACGGATTCTTCAGTGGCACTGATTGCGCCACAAGATTCAACTTCATGCTCCTCTATCTTAGGCAGTTTCATTGCTGGCTCCTCAGCAGAACCAACCACGCCATCGGCTGGGCCTCTCTTTCCTGAAGGGTTTGCATCACCGACATCTGCCGTTTCGACACCTGCTCCCTGATTATCATCTCTGCCGGCCTCATTTGCATCAGAGGAAGCAGGAGCGTTACTAAAAACCTGCTCCAACAATCCAC
>CM014278.1:66182845-66244971 GCA_004135705.1 Alloteropsis semialata | reverse complement strand
CATGTAGACCCCATATGTCATACTTAAGGTATTAACAAAAATTGGCATGGCTATAATCCAAATATTGTTGCACCAAATTTTTATGACCAACATTTGGTAAAGCTAGTTGGGGTAAAACCAAACAAGCCCCAACCGTTCATTCCTCCCGAGCCGCCGCCCCTTCGCTCCTCGCTCGCAACCGCTCCCGCTCCCGCACGCCGTCGCCCTGCAGGCCGCCGGTCGCGCCGCTCCTCCAGCCCGCCGGTCACGCCGCTCCTCCCGCTGGTGCAGGCCGCGCGGCCACTAGGCCAGCCGGCGCCCTGTAGGCCTCTCCAGACCGGCGCCCCTCCACACTGGTGGTGCAGATCCAGGACGGCGCTGCTCCTGGCCACCATCACCCGAAGGTCCAGGCGCCAGCACCCCCAGACAGCCGAGAGCACATCCAGCAGGGTAAAATCGATTTACATGGGCTATCAGGCCTTTTAATCCCCACGAAGATACAGGCCCAATGGCCTCTCTATTCTAGTCTTCCAGCTTCCAACACAAAAATCCCTCTCGTTCGGTCGTTCCAGTCGGTGGTGCGGCGAGGTGACCACGGCGGCGGAAGGATGGCGAAGGGCGGTGGTGGCAGCGGGCTGATCTGGGCGACGGCGGAGGATCTGGCGCGGAACCGGCCGGTGGTGCTGTCGCTGTACCGGCAGATCCTGCGGGCGCTGAACTCGCCGGAGCTGCCGCTGGGGCACGCAGCGCGGCTGGCGAAGAAGGCGGAGTGCCGCGCCATATTCATCTTCGGCGCCGAGGAGAGGTCGCTCCACAACATCCGGGACCTCCTCGACGCCGGGCGCCACACCCTCCTCCTCAACCGCGGCCGCCTGCCGTAGGGAGGAACGAAGAGTCTCGCAAGTCTAGCTGTTCCCGATCCCCAGGGGTATATCATCTCTCACATTCCTTCATAGCCCCAATTGTATGGTTTGGTTCTGCTGCGTGCTGCTAAATGGCTAATTTGTTGTCGTCTGTTTTAGTAATGCACTCACACTTGTTTCTCTATGCAGAGTTGCAGACTGCAGACCAGATGTACTGTAACGTGCAAATTGAAATAAAGAAATTTCTCAGTATGAAACTGTTAATGTGCTGTGGTTTCAGCCATTGAATTGCTGGTGGTGCTCTTCTTAAATTTGCAATGTTTTAAATTGTGGGCTAAGCCATTTAGCGGTGGCCTCTAAACAGCTATCCATGCTGTGATCGTTAAGATTGACCCTAAAAATGAGCCTGGTGTAGATTAGACTTTGGATGGAAGCAAGGTATGATTAGTCTTCACATGGTTCTTTCTCTGGGAGCAATCGATATCAGTGTGTCTCTGATATGTGAGTAATTGGACAGTGAAGCTTCAATAGATTAATGTGGTCTGGCAGAAGGAAATCTTGTGAATCTGGTTCTGCTAGAGCGAAAGCAATGCATCTTGAACAGTGACCAACAATTGTCTTAGTGTTAGCCACCCTAATGATTTGGACGCTCCTGTTGAGATTATGTTCTGGAGCAATCAAAAGCATGCAGTAGTTGTTTGAAACCCTTCTTTCCATGTGAGAATGCGAAGCGGACACAAAGGGTATCATGTTGCTCTTGTATGGTCTTCCCTATCTTAAGCATCTTCACTGCAAGCACCTTGCCATTTTGATCCTCTCCCTGTTTCACTGTCTTTGTACACATTGTAGTAAACATCTTAAATTCTATGAGAATGGCTTACCTTGTAGACTGTTCCAAATCCACCCCCTTCCAATTATTTGATCCATTTTAATAGTTACAACGGTTTAGAATGGTTAACAATTATAATGGCCATGTGTGTAAGTGTAAGTTAGATTAAAAGCCGGATCTTAAAATTAATATCTCTCATTCACATATAAAAAATTTAACGAATTTGATTGAAATTTGTTGAAAATGTTTTAGAATGATAATCCCCAACTTCGTGCAAATTGGTGTCGCCATATCTATATGTGGGCCCACATTCAAAGCCGCACCCTAAAATTAAAAGCCCGCGTTCACACCTTAAAATTTTAGCAGATTTTACCGAAATTTATTGTAGATGTCTCAGAACCATAGTCCGTTACTCCGTGCAAATCAATGTAGCCAAATTTGCATGTGGGCCTCACATGTAAATCCGGACCGTATAATTAAAAGTTTGTGTTCACACCTTAAAATTTTAGCAGATTTGATCAAATTTTGTTGGAGGTTTCTCAGAATTATGGTCCGCTACTCCATGCAAATCGGTGCAGCCGTATCTATACGTGGGTCCTACGTCCAAAGCCACACCTAAAACTACAGAAATGAACCGATTTAGTTTGTTTTGGGAAACAAGTTTATGTGGTTTGGAGCCAGAGTAAATAGATATGGTTAGATTGATTTATACAATGTAGTATAGTTTTAATAGTTTGGTGTGGATTTGGTTTGGTTTTTGGACCATTACCAGCTTTAGGCACGTCGCCGTAGTCGTCCGCGGCATCATGGTCCTCGTCTGCATCGTGGCCCTTGCAGCGCTTGTCCGCCCCAGGCCCCAGCAGCATCGAGCCCAGGCGCTTGGGCGAGAACCCGCCGCCTTGCAAGTCATGCACAACAGGGGGCACACAGCGTGTAAGCGCATCAATGCAGGTGCGAACGGAGTAGGCAGAGAATCTGGGGAAGGAAAGACAAGTGCAGACGTGCAGAAGAGGTTGGGAGAGAGATGGGTTGGTACCTGGGTGGGGAACGACCTCTCGATGCGCTCACGTCGGCGCCATGACGGCCGCGCCTCCCCTGCGCCGATGAGGCCGGCGGCTACTTGTCGCCGCTCTCCGCCGCGAGGCCCTGCGGATCGCTGCTCGCCGGGGTCGCGCGGCCTCCCGGCGGTGGAGCTCCAGGCCCGCAGGGTGGGGGCCGAGTCGGTGGAACAGGCGAGCCAGGAGGGGCGGGGCGGCGTGGGAGAGGAGGTGGCGGCGACGCGTGAGAGAGCTGAGAGAGAGAGGGGCGAGGGAATGAGATGGTAGCGTTTGGGCTGCGATGGGTTTTTTCGCAAAATAACACGACCGGTTGGACTGCGGGTTGAGTTTTATAAAATAGAAGGGTTTTTTTTGCAAAATAACCACGCACGTGGCTGGCTCTGAACCGTACAATCGCGATCGGACGGCGCGCAAAATCCGGGTGACGTAGCACCACGGGGCTGGCGCCCACTTCATCTCTAAATACGATTCCTGAACCAAAAGACGGGCAGCGGATCGGGCCACGTAACCCGCTAACTCGCTAGCCGTCGGATCTGGCTAAAACGCTATATGGACCGTCCGATCGGGGTCGTAGCGGGTCTCACCTGTTGAGCCGTCAACCCGTTTGGTCGCGAATCCTTGCGAACGGGCGACGGGCCTATCCGACGCGTTCCTATCCTCATCCTCTCGGCGCGGGCGAAGGGCCAGTGGCCCCAGCGCGGGTGGGGGCACCAACGGCCTCGGCGACTCCGGTGCAGGTGGGGTGCGAGCGCGGCGGCCCTGGCCGCTCCTGTCCCGGTCATCCAGGCGCGGGCGGAGCCCCCAGCGGCCCTTGCGACTCCGACGCAGCTGGCGATGCGGGCGTGGCAGCGGGCGTAGGCACGACCGCGCCGCAGGGGCCGCGTTCCCTGCCATCCCCTGCAGGAAGAGCAATCGTCGTAGTCGTCGCCGAGCAGCGTGCCAACGAGGCTAGGGTCGACGGCCGCCTGGACCAGGTGTGGCTCGCGATGGAATCCGCCTGGCGGCACATCTGCGGCTTCCAATCACAGGCAAGTTCCCAAATCCCGTTCGCATGGTTGAGGCAGGTCGTGGAATCCCTAACTCTAGCTGCTTTGATTCTGCAGCCGTCGGGATTGAGTTGCCCTCGAGCAGTATCCTCTCATCCCTAGTGGCCTCCCTCTCATTGCTTGCCTAGATTGCTGGGATTGAGTCGTTTCCATTGCAGCGTGCCAGCAAGGCTAGGGTCGATGGCCGCCTAGACCAGGTGTGGCTCGCGATGGACTCTGCCTGGCGGCACATCTGTGGCTATGCCCGTACAACCCCAGCTGGAGCGCGGCGGCCCACTGCTGGCAACAAGCAAGAGCACATGAACAAGCAGCAAGCACAGCAGATGCTGTGAAGGTGATTAATAGCTGATACTGATAGACTAGATTACACTCCTGTTGTGCTCTAACTTTCATGCAAATATTCATCCATAGGGCGTTCTAAAGACTATTAAGAAAGCATCAGAAACGGCAGTGTAGTATATTAGTAGGAAATGTTAGTGGAGTTCCTTAAATTGAATCACTAATTCAGTATGGTTCTATGGTTCAGTTTCTGCCTGGGATTAACAGGATTGGCTCGGTAGTAATCCTTGTAAATTTTAACTTCATATTTGGTCATCTATTATGCTTCATCCATGCCTTTTAGTTTACTGTACTTTATTTTTGAGCTCATGGTTTCTCATTTTCACCTAAAATAATTGACCCAGCAGTAGTTTTTGCATCAGAAGGCCAATAGCAAAAGTCGAATACTTTGGCACACAGCATTATCTGTACAGTATATCATCGCCTTAAACAAAAATAATTAGTTCATACTAGAGAGTCACTCAATTTAGTACCCATTTCATCATGTTTCATTTTCTATCAGCTTGCTTATTTTTGTGTAGAAAAGTGGCCAACAAAATGGTTATTCTTCCCTCATTGAGGGAAACAACGAATATTCAAATTTCACATTGATTATGGTGATAACTCTGTTTGAAGATCATCATACTTTAATGAATCGTCAAAATAAATATGACATGACCCATTTGAAACAAACAAGGATTTTCAGATACAAAGAAAAAACGACTGTCAAAGTTTCTGAAAAGGCATCACTAAACTTATATAGCTTATTGGATGGATAAATTTTACAACTGCACATGAAAGGAGGATTCTTGGCCTATAGAACAATGCCTTTTTAATTTAGTTATTCTCGGCTTATATCAGCCTGACTCTTAACACTATTTAATGTAGGATTGATTTCTTATTGACCCAGCTTGAACCTTTAAGCACTATGCAAAAAGAATAAACAGGTATATTGTTCATCATATATTATGCCATTTTATGAGTGTTCTCTATCAGTTAGGATTCAGTAGTTGTTCTCTTTCAGTTTCAATTCAGTACTGCAGTAGCTGTTCCCTGCTAGGTTGTTTTCAGTTAGTGTTTCTTGGCCTTAACTAGCGTTCTTTATATGCCGAATACAATCAGAAAAATGTTGGTGCCATAGCACAAAAACCTTTGTGTGTCCATCATGTTAGCGTTGTGTTTCTGTAATTGCCGGCCATGTTTTCCTTGTTGCTGCTGACCTCTGCCCAAGGTTTGCACGTGGACTAAGGGCACCAAAACCATGGCAGCCGGCCCAGAGTGCATGGTGAGTGAGCGAAAGAGCAACTAAAGGTCTAGCAGCTGTTGTCCAGATCATTGAGGGGAATAGGTAATTGAGTTGATACAGGCGTTGCCAGCCTTTGTAGGAAGGCAATAGATGACGAAGAGGGAACAATACAGAAGATGGGGGCAAACTAAACCCATACCAATATCATGGTTTCATTTTGTCAACAATGGCATAGGAGGGTAAAATTAAGCTATGACATGGCATATTCAGGATAAACCATTTTATGATGGTATATTAAGGATTGAAACAAATTGCAACGGCATAGAAAGAATCATCTCAGTTCTATACCAAATAATGCCCCGGTAGAGAATTGCTTTCCATTTTCTCTCGAGTTTTACTTGTGCAGAGCTTGTTTATTCAAGATGCAAGCAATATTGATTAAATTTATGTGATTAAAACTAATTTTTAGGCAGATTTTCATACCCTCAATTAAATTCAAAGTTTTCAATAATCTAACCTCAGAGTACCAAGTCATCTATAATTCCAAAGCATATGAGGTCTAGACCTACCAAGAAACATATAATCTACTGCTCGATAACATAACTTGTATAGAAACATGGATCACCTAGGGCTCGAACGGCCCATGACACTGGCCATAAGCGGCAACGCCGCGAGCCTTTCTAGTTGGTTGGATGCATCCACCATAGCGTAGAGC
This sequence comes from Alloteropsis semialata, assembly GCA_004135705.1. Lineage (NCBI taxonomy): Eukaryota > Viridiplantae > Streptophyta > Magnoliopsida > Poales > Poaceae > Alloteropsis > Alloteropsis semialata. The sequence goes on along the minus strand of CM014278.1, from coordinate 66,238,917 downwards.
AAGTATATCAACCAGGGCAGGCTTGCCCAGGTGTGTGTTGTCAATGATGACCGGCTGCAGAAAGGAAAGAGCGCGGTCGTCATCAGCAGGGCGCACGAGGGAGGGCGTCACCGAATGTTCCGATGATCCGAACCGATCCTTCCATCCTGTCGCTGCCTCTCTCTTGCCCGTGCAGGTGCAGGCAAACAAAGCGGACCGGCCGCCGCCGTCAGCTGCCTAGCTTTGTCGCGACGGCGAGTGTCCGAGTCGGATCCGACGTGCGCGCGTGCCGCCTTTCCGCTGCTTGCATGGTGGTGGCCGCCCGCCGTCGGCTCGCCATCATATTGTTTAATCTACGCATCCATCCATCAATCCTCGGCCATGGCCCAGCAAACCACACTTGCGCTCGCTCGGCTCGGCCTTAGCTGCTAAGCAAAGCGATCAGCAACTGAGCTCATCGAGCCGGCTTTATTTTCTTGCCCGCTGCCAGAGGACCAGATCATCCAGTCTCAATCTCGCTCCGACTTGGCTGCTCCTGTCCTGTCCTGGCGGCTTCGCTTCACGTCCAATCTTGCTTTACCCAGACAAGTCAGCAGCTACCCGATCAACACAATGTAGTAGGGTCACATCAAATCTGCATGCCATCTATCATTGGTTGGCTGTTTGTGTTTGCTTTGGGCCGGGCCGGGTCTGCTTTGCTAACCTAGCTGACCACCAAGGCACCAATTGCTACGGAGTATTTGCTTACTTGCAAATTGCAACAGTAGCAGCAGCTTATATCTATCTCTCATCTAAAAACAAAAAAAAAACATTAGTATACCATCTCAGCATTAAAAATTTAAAATGACGAAGTTTCAGAGAAACAACAAGGGAATCAAAGACTGCAAAGTGCAAACTACTTTTTGTTGTTGGTATATTCTTACATCCGCATTTCGCGTGCGTGCTCGTATTCCATTTGTATATCTGTGTACACAATCAGATTGATCGAGGGCGACAAGATACATAAAGCAGATGCCCACGATCCGTTTAGTTATTATGATTACTCCGATCCAGCTTTATCTAGCCTAATTCAACTTGTTCACACGCTCATCACCCACCCACCTAGTGTTCGATATAATATAAAACTAAAGGCGCCTAAAGTGTCAATGTATTTCCTTGCCAGAAAGCATCAACGCAAACCGCATCACCCTCCCTCCCCTCCGATCATCACCTTCTTCGTTTCCTCCTTAATTTAGTATCTCAAGAAAGCGGTGCACAGGGTTTACATGTACAATGTGCATGGCTGCATGCACGAATATATTATAGTCCTTTTAGTTTTGTTCTAAGTTAAAACCTTACGGATTTTGGTCAATTTTGTATTAGAAAAATACATCAACATCACTTTAGTTTTCTTAAACCCATCATTAAACTTTGTCATGGTAGTGCATTTATTTGCGACTGTATATGGCAATATATTTTTTTTCTATTAACTTGGTAAAAATTAGATTGTTTGATTTAAGACAATATCAAAACGGCTTACATTTTGGAACTGATGGACTGTTTGTCAATATGCTTAGAAGCCTATGGTCCTCGCGTCAAAAAGGCCTGCCACACTAGCACAAAGGAAGAGTAATTTGTTTTGTTCAAATATGAATATTTGGTAGATGAAAAAAAATTAAAAAGATGGAAATACTCACAGTTTTTTCGCCGCTGGAAAACAGTCGTTGATTAGCTACTCTACCATGGAAAGTAGATGTACATTTGATACATGTAAGAAAAAATAGAGAAAAACTTGCTGTTTTTTTCACCGAGGGAAAGTAGTCATAGATTAGCTATTCTGCCATGGAATGTAAGTGCTGTCCCCTGGTGTGGCCATTGGGCTTGGATCACATTCTTTACACTTGACCCTTGACATTGCATTGCTACTTGCTAGTCCTAAAAGGAGGATATCTACCTCTTATGTCTTATCCGACCTTTGTAGAAAGAGAGGAGAGCAAGAAGGTAGCTCAAGTCAAGAGTGATCTATGAGATGGCACAGACAGCAAATGTGGCAAAAGAAACTATGCATGATGTATCAATTCCAGACACCAGCCTGAAACCGATCGATCCCTCGCCGCGCTTCTTTCTCTTCATGTCTGCCTTTTCGATCTTTTCCTCCTGGCCAATGATGGTGCAGACAAAGCAAGCCAAGCCCTGCAGCCTGGCCTATTTTCCTCCTCAAATTGATGCCTCACTAAGCCAATCATACAGTTTAAGTGTTTAACTTTTTCTCAGATTTCTCTCCACTCTGATAAAGATTTCTTCTTCTTTAAACATGCTAAAGATTGGCTTCGTTTGGTTTCCTAGTCTAGCATCTAGCACGGAGAGAATCTTTCTTGCATGGAGTACTAAATAAAGTCTATTTGCAAAACCTCTTCACGGATGAGCGTAACTTTTCGAGACGAATCTAATGAGCCTAATTAATCGATGATTGGCTACAGTGATGCTACAATAACCATTCTCTAATCATTCTCTAACCATGCGGTCAAAGGCCTCATTAGATTCTTCAGGGTTCCTAGTGCAGGGGTTCTGGGGTTAGTTTTGTAAAATATCTTTATTTAATACATTTAATTAGTGGTCAAAGTTGTGAACAGTTTCTAGCACTGGAAAACCAAACGGGGCCATTGACGCCTTAAGTAGGGACGAGGAAGTATCGGAATATATTCCTCTGACATGTGCAGATTCCCATTGCCTCACTCTTCAAGGGTAAGCCATGTCAGCATGGCCCTGCACTGCATCAGTTGGATGCCTGTGATAACAACATAGCGAAGGATTCTGCAGCGAGTTGCTCACGTATTTGAGCCTTTACCAAAATGGTTCCAGAACCGAACCCTGACAAGGATCTTTGAAACGCACATGGCATGAGCAACCAAGGGCAGCCTTTTGGAGGGTCACGCTTGCTGCCCACTGCCCCAGTTGGTCCAAAAGCTCGATGCCACAGTTTTTCATAGTACATTTTTTATCTTCTAAAAAGGCAAATCTAATGACCGCAAAACCCTGTCAGATAACAAGGCTATTTTGTGACGGTGTGATCATGTTGTGCAGCAATTCATACCAAACGCGGGTCAACTCAAGAGTCAAGATTAGTGCATGGTCATATGCAATGGTCATAACTCATAAGAGAAAGCCACTTTACCACTGAACCAAAGCTTTTAGTCCAAGTGTCCAACCAAAAAAAAAGAAACAAAATGTGGTTGCAGGCGAAGCTAGAGCTAGTGTGCAGTTAATTCACACTCGACGCCTTGTATAGTTGTATGCCCATGCTTTTGTTCGGCTACTTTTTTCATGGCTACAGTGAATTTGAATGTTCGGATATTAATTAGAAGTATTAAATATGGATAACCGATAAAACCCATTTCATAACCCTCGGGTGAAATTGTGAGACGAATATATTAAGCCTAATTAGTCCATGATTAGACAATGTCATGCTACAGTAAACAATCTCTAATAATGGATTAATTAGGCTTAATAGATTCGTCTCGCGATTTCCTGTCTATCCATGTAATTAATTTTATAATTAGATCATGTTTAGTCTTTCTAATCTTTGATTTAAAATTGCTACAGTAATTTTTGCAAAGTTTCTCACCGATCTAAACAGACCCTGAATGCAAAAAAAAAAAGGCATGCCAGCCTTCAGAAGCAAGTACTCATGAGGCAGCAGAATAGGATGTGAATGTCTTTTCATCAGTGCAGTTAACAAAGTTCATTTTTTTTATATCTACAAATCTCTTAGAGTGCGTCTACAGCTAAATCAAAATGACGAAACTCCCAATTAGATGAACACAGGAAAAAAAATTGCAAACAGTTTGGTATAGTGCTCCGATCCAACTCAAGCTCTGCATGGTAAAGGATGTATTCATGTATGCACTGCACTGCTTGCTGTTTTGCCTGTTCCAAAGTGAAAAAGGAGCATGCATTGCATATCTAATACAATTTTTATCTGCTTTGCCACTTTTCCCCTATTGCTTATGCTTTCCACTTTGTGTCACACGACCTTTGCTCCCTTGTACTTAAATTGCATTGCTTCCTTTCTCCTACCCTTCTTCCTTCCCCACTGTCCATTTGGCCATCTCCAGCTCATTCCCCTCATCACAGGCTGCTCAGCTCAGCGCCTCAGCCACACCCTTGCCAAGATCTCTCACTTCTTCAATGGCCACTACCTGCCCTCTTGCTCTCACATTCTTCTTCTGTTGTGTCCTCCTTGAAACAATCTGCTGTTCAGGTCAGTTTCCTTTTTTCTTTCTGAATCTTTCCTTTAGTATAAAGCTTGTATATGCCCGCGACTTACGCAGCTACCGATCATCATAATACTGTTCCATTGATGCAATCGGTATATAGTTGACGAAATTTACCTTCCCTGAAACAAATTCTTTTGTTTTTTCCTTCTTTCAGGAGCATTTGTGGAATTGTCGTATGATTCACCACAGATCAAGATACTGTCCAGCTCAGTGATCACTGAGTACAGAGTCATGGTCACTGAGCAGCAGCATGCCTACCTCTTCTTGAAGCCGTTTCAGTGCAGAGCAAAGTCACGCAAGGCAGCGCATCTTGCCGGATCATTTGTTAATGAAGTTCTTGATCCCAACCGGCACCTCAACGTCAGCAACATCATCGTCATGGCCAACGAGAGGCAGCTCGGCGCGCTGCGCCGCACCTTGCAGTCGGTTCACTCTTCTCTCGGTGCTGCCGGATTAGCGCAGAGCGTCAAGGTCTCCCCGGAGCTCTTGCTATCTTCTCTACGGAACATGGCCAAGAATCGTGCTCGGAAGAGGCAGTGGGGTAAGGTCATGGAGTTCGTGAGGAGGTCAGCCTCGTTTGTTCAGGTGGAGATGGAAGCAAACAGTGAGCTTGCCATGGATGCGGCGATCCAAGATGTCGTCTCTCTGTTGGGCGCCGACACCGGCGTCGTGCTCCACCTTAAGAGCCGTGCGGCTCCAAGCGCGGGGGCAATGGCCAAGATGGTCGGCGAGATCAATCGGGAGAAGAGATTCTTGGGTGTTCTGGTGGACGTGTCATCTCCTCGTCGGGAGCTCGGCGAAGCAAGAGCCACGGCGCACGACGAGTTCTCGCCGGTCACCAACCCAGCGGTGACGCCCGTAACCAACCCGGTGACCGTGCCCGCCACGAACCCGGTGGCGAATCCGATGTCCCCCGGATTCGTCACTGTGCCATCGACCAGCCCGGGCAACGGGTTCGCGACGAACCCCAACCTCCCGCCGCTGTACCCCGAGCCGACGACGCCGGCCACCATGCCGGACCCGACGACGATGACGCCAGTAACGGTTCCCGCCCCCTTCACGGCCCCGGTCACCAACCCAGCAGCCCCCGTGACGAACCCGGCGACGACGCCGGCGCAGTTCCCGGGCACGTCGCCGGTCACCAACCCGGCGACCACCTACCCGTACCCGCAGCAGGGCGGCGGCGCGGGCGCGGGCGCGGGCGGCATGCCGACGGCGCCGGTGTACCAGCCGCCGGCAACAATGCCCGGCACGGTGCAGCCGGCCGCGCCCACCATGGCGGGGCAGACGTGGTGCGTCGCCAAGTCGGGGCTGATGGACCTCCAACTGCAGAACGGTATCGACTACGCGTGCGGCATGGGCGGCGCCGACTGCTCGGCCATCCAGCCGATGGGCGCCTGCTACAACCCAAACACTCTGCAGGCGCACGCCTCCTACGCCTTCAACAGCTACTTCCAGAGGAACCCATCGTCGACGAGCTGCGACTTCGGAGGCGCCGGCATGCTCGTCAACGTCAACCCAAGCAAGTTTTCCATGCTTTTGCAATCACTGAAAAGTAAAAGCTCAGAATTACTGGCATTTCTAACACTCTCATTTACTTGTGAATCTCTGCAGGTTCAGGAACTTGCATGTACCAGACATCATCAGGGTAAGAGCGAACTCAATTTCTTTCTGCCACGAGCACAATCATCTCACCCATGCCATGGATGCAGTGTGTAATGAGCCAGTGACATGTTCTGACTACATCCTCGTTGCAACCTGTGCAGTGTCGGCGGCGGTTACAGCCCGGGAGCGACAGGCACCGTGCCAACCGGCTACACCCCGGGGATGTCGGGCGGCGTGCCCACCGGTTACAGCCCGGGGTGGACAGGGAGCGTGGGCGGGGGCTCTGGATCGACGGTGCTGAACGCCAACAACCCCGGCGGGAACTCGATGTACGGCGGCTCCGACAACCCGACGGGCTTGACCGCCGGCTCGGCGTCCCTGTCCTGCGGCTGGGTCCTGTGCCTCATCTGGATGGTCACCTTTGCATTTGTCAAGGAGAAAGTGTAGCCTTCTTGTTCTGCTGGAAGCCTGAAACAGTTCAATGCTGATGCTTTTCGGTTTGTGTAAACTGTACAGACGAGTGAATTCATAGGGGAGAAGACTAGACGTTTTGTGTGTGCGTGTGTGTACATGGGCTAAGCTGAATCTGAATCCGAATGATGCTTGGCCGTACATGTTGTAGGTGAGACATACAGCATAGAGTTGCTTCTCTATGGACCATGCTTGGTGTGGTGCATGATTGTGATTGATCTCGCTTGATACTTTCCCTGCTTCATCATGTCCATGACATTGCACATTGACCAATGGACTTTTTGATCAGATAAGAGTTGCCTGTAAATATGTTGTTCCTGCTGAAACCTGACAGTCCGCTAAGCTTTGTCTTCACAGATTGTCCCCCAAAAGTTTCTGATTTCTGGGACCCAACATGTCTGGTTCCTAAGCTCACTAAAGCTGAGCTGAGCTGAATCCGTATGATGCTTCGCCATAGATGTAGTAGGTGAGTTTGAGAGTCACTAGGGACCACTCGATAATCGATACTTTCATCTGTTTCATGACCTGAAAGCGCCAGCGTGCCTTGTGAACAGTAAACTCAAACCAAATGCGGATGCTAAAGCAAACATTTTGTCTCCACACGTTTGCAACTTTGTTTCATTCCTATGTGTCAGCATGTCTCCGAAAGTAGATACTAAACAATAGTTGCTGGAGTAAAACAATGTGATACAGAAATGTGTTGCGCATACAGTAGATCATGGTCAGACAAATCCATTCTAATACCCGCAGCTGAGAGATCAAAATAACATCAGAGAATAAAATGCATCATTCATCTTGAACAAAATTTCAGCAGGAGTAACTAAAGGAACCCCTACACTGTTGTTTTCCAGTTACAAACAGGGTCTCATCGTAATCTCTTGCTGTGTCGGTGTGTCCTCGATCCTTGATGAGATTCATGATCCTGTTGCTCATGAAACATTCCTACCAAGATTTTTTCACTCCCGCGCCAAAACATTTGAAAGTAACGGTGTCTGAATTGGGATCAGGCTTGATATAGAACTTTACATCAAGAAAATCTCTGATGTTTCGAAGTGTTTCTATACCATATGGAGTCAGCCGTCCAACACGAACCTTTGATACGTCGGGTGGGCATAAAGCACACAGGATAAATAGGAGGCCCTGCAAGCATTCACAGAAAGAATGAGAGATGCAATATCACTAAACAAAAATCTATGTAACTTACTCATACATGAAAAATGATCAGATAACAAAGATTAATTAAAGACAGGTAGACATAACCTCAGTCATAAATGTACAACACTGTCAGTACAAAGATTAATTAAAGACAGGGTTACATAGCATTTATAAAACAATGTAGATTGTTCAAGAGCATTTTCTATGCCCAGTTATCCACAGGTCATGTAGATCTTGAGCAGATGGTCTGTTTTGCTAGACACAAACCAGCCAAAAGAACAAATAAATGCTATGTAACCCTGTCTTTCATTAGCCACATAACATAATACAGGGCAATCACCAAATATAACAGAGGTGTGTGCGTAACAAGTACATGTAAATTATCAGAAAGGCCTAAGCTAATTAAATGTTGAAGCAATGAGAAAGCTTCTGTAAAAACCCAGACCTGATGTGCAGAGTCAACAACTCCTCCTTGAGCCACCTCTTCTAGTAGCATTGATGCAACTTGAACACCAAGATCCTCTGGAGACATCAGCTCTGGCTTCTCAGATTCTTCATTTATTTTGTCGACACTAGGATAACTCACAGTGGCATCTACTGAGAGCAGGCAGCCTGTTGTGGTCTCAGCAACTAATGATACACCATAACCTGGTGACCTGCCACATGTTGGATAAAAGTTAAAAAGAACTGGCAAATTGCTGAGTCAGAAGAGATAACAGGGAATCAAATATTCCATAGGATTGGAAAAATACCTCCCACCAGAAGTCCCAGATCTATGATCAGTGAATATATGAACATCAGGAATGAAGCGATTGAAGATTCCACGTGCAGCATAAATAATGCGGTTTTCAATCTGTGGAGATACTCTAGTAGAGAATGAAACACCTCTTATCCTCTTCACCATACCTTCATCAACCCAGATTGCTGCCTGTGAAGGAACATAGAATCAGATGCCAATGTCGGCGGAATTGACATATAATCAATGGGAAATCAAAATGAAACGCACCGTCAATGTGCTATTTATATTGGGAACCCGGAGAAACACTTCACCACCACCAAGAGGAGGAGATCCTCGGCTATCAATCTTTAGCTCCAAACCCTCCAGAGGGACACCAAAATGCTTGAGCATATGCAAGGTTGTCATCCGGAAAGTATCCACAGAAGGGTCCTTCGTATCATTAGTGATTCCTACAATCAGGGATTCAGGGTACCAAATTCAAACTCTTCTGAACTAATAGACGGCATAGCCATCCTAGATAAAACTCATGATGTATGGTATAGTGGTATTGGTTAGTTTTTTGTTTTAACGATTGATGGGTGATGGCATTAAGCAGGTCATCCCCAAGTGCCGAAAGAATAGGTATGACCATATTAACACCCTGACAACTTTATTATTCAGAACCAGTCTTCGACCAATTTAACGAAATCGCAACCCACAACTTCCATTGACATCAGCTACGACCCCGAATAAATTCACCAGAAAGAAAATTTCCACACGGCAAATTCCTTAGAGCAATCAATTTGGCCTAACACTTCCTCACCTTTGAGCCGGATCAATATGGGCGCCTTCGCGAAGAGGCCGAGCAGTATGAGCGGTTCGAGGAAGTAGCTGATCCCCCGGTGCACCCCGCAGTCGTGCTCAAGGCCCTTCCCCCCGGTAATCTTCCCCGGCCGGTACTTCAGCTTCGTTCCTGCAAGCACAAGACGCCCGTAAGCACCCGGCACCCGTAAGAAAACCGAAAGGGCAGGGCATACAGCACAAGCAAAGCTCGCGGGAGGAAATCCATGCCTGTCTCGTTGATGTCGATCCTGTGGTCGTCGGAGATCTTGTCGAGGAGACGGAGGAGGGAGACCTCGTGCGGGCGGAGCCCCGGTGCGGCGTCCTCGGAGCGGATGTCCTCGATGGTGATGGCGGTGGAGGTGAGCGTCGCCAGCACCAGCCGCTGCCGGATGTGGCGGCTGCCGGAAAGGCGCCGGCTCTTGTCTCGCCCCATCCCGACTCCGGCCTTCGTTCTCCTCGCGGGTTGGTGCGGTCGCGAGGGGGAGGCGGAGGCGCGGAGGGGCCAGGGTTTTAGCGCGCCCCGGAAGAGAATTGGGGAATTGGGGTGAGAACGGCGGATGAGATTGACGGGTGGGGTCGGCGGCTATGTTGTCCGCACTGCAGCCTCCTGGGCCAAAAGTGATGGCCCATGTAACCCTCTGTATACAAAGTACATAGGCCCGCAAAGGCATGAGCTGCCCAAACTGCGCATGCAAACTAATTTCTTTTTTGTGCTAAATAAACTAATTTCAATTTTGCACTACATAAAATCATTAAGAACTTCTGAAGTTGGAATGATTCTTTTTGTGAACGAAAAATATCTGAAATACAATTAACGAATGCCAAACGTAGAACTGATTGTTTTTTATACCATTGTATAATGAGTTACCAGTTACCACCAGCAGCACTTTGTGGACTACCTATATATTTACCGTGTATGATGACAAATTCATCACATTCTAAAGTGGCATTGGTACTCACGAGTGGCCTGCCTATGCAGAAAGGCACGGGAAATGGAAGGCGCCACTGCTCCTTTCGGCAGCCAGAGCCTCGGCTCCGCGCGATACCGAGGTTGGACGCATCACGCATGGACCTTACCATATCGCGGACCTGCAGAACCGCCGGCTCCCATGTTCCAGTGTTGTTTCTCCCCCAGGCCCCAGCAAACCGCAAGCCCGAGCCAGACCGCCAGAGGTATGGGATGGGGCCAAAGGCATTCAGTGATCGGTCAGTGCGTAGTTGAGTTGGATACTGTGTGTGTACATGATCCCGGTTCCGGCCACTTCAGCTCGAGCAGCCCCCATGGGAGAGCGATAACACTAACTCCTTGATTCATGGGCGACCATGTGCCAAGAGTACATTGACAGCAGCTGGCTGGACAGTGGACAGAGCACCACCACCACGGGAAGCACAGCGCATATTTTATCCCCTGTGAGATTTCTTCACATGTGATGTTCTGCTCTTCCAAATGCTCCGCCGCACAGCCGCAGAGGCATATGCAGATCTCATCAGTCAATTATCAGGCTATAGCCTTGGAGCAATTTAATTATTTTATCGTCTTGACTGAAACAGACGAGCTGTTTGGCCATGCTATAGTGTTTCTTTTAGGGCCTGTGTTCGATCCTGTCATTTGGGCTGAATTGGGGTCAGAAATCCGTGCATGACATGTTGCTGAACACATGTGCAGCTGCTGCGGAAACATGTATCATTGCAGGTGCCCCTGATCCTATGGCAACAGGAAATGCAGGATAGCTCCTAGCTAGCATCAGAAATACAAAATCATTGGTGACCACTGAAATGCATGCAGATAACTGTAGGTGCACAGTGTAGTGTTCAACCGATTCAGTCTAGGAACATGGATGGGAGATATATTAGTCATATGTTGAAGGACAAAGACACCTAGTAGTAATTAAGAAAAAGAGCTAGACCTACTAATTAAGCACAACTACATCATTCCTTGTAGGTTGGGGACGGTTGCATTGGATTCTTTCAGCATCTGAATAATGCAGGTTTGCTGAACCCTTCTTCCTCATCTGAAATCCAACGCCTTTTCAGTCCTAATGAATGAATAATGCGACTATTTCAGTGGGTGGGTTGCTGTCTGTCTGCCGGCACCCCCATACCTGCCGAACAGAATCCAAACTTGACGAGCGTTCTTGGCAAGATCTGAATCACGCTTCATGTGCCGTTGCCTCACCCACAAGGAAGGGCCGACCCATGGCCACACGACCGGCCAACGGTTGCATCGTCCATGCATGCATGAGACATTTCTTTCCCCTTCAATCATTGCCCTCCCTCCCCCTAATCTTTCCAATTACTTCTAGATGCATGCAATCATGCTTGATAATCCGTGGAGCCTACCTCTTGTCTGCTGTTGTGTAGTTTTGCAAGGTGCTCGGTCACAGGCAACAATTCTTACGATAAAAAAAGTTTACAATGCCTGCCCTGCCAGATCTCTCCATCATTAACAAAGTGTCAACCTCGCTGTAGTGTTAACAACTCTTCACCTTTAAGACTACTGGTACTTAAGTTGCTGCTGCATGCGTTAATGCCGATTGATTACCGGCAGTACTTTGTACACCGAGAAAGGACCCCCGCTGTTAGCATAATGGCCATGCACAGATCCGCAGCTTGATTATAATCGGCCGGGCGGCAAGGCTGGTTCTACCTCTGCCTTTGCCTCACATCCGCGTGCTCTCGGCCTGGGGCCCTGCCATTGCTGCTGGTCAGCTCAGCCTCATCAGCTGCTGGTGGTGCCGCTTCCAATCGCAAAAGTTTCAGCGCCTTTGGCTTGATGCAGGCATGCATTTGCCTAAGCTAACTGTGTGACTGTGTCCAAACACTTAGGCCGTCAGATGGGCGCCTTTTGGAGCCTGCCTGACAGACAGAGACTTGGAAATTGGAGGACCAGCGGAGACCGGCATCTATTTTTCGTTCGCCTTTGCGAGGTGAGACGACACTGATGCCGGCCGTGCCCGGGCAGCATCGTTGGAATGCCACGAAGGTGGCAAGACCCATGAATCTTTCACTGTTTCTACGTGTGGTTGGCCTGCACGGCCGCACCCTGCAGCATGTCCATACAAACACACAAGACAAAAGTTCTGCTTGTATTCATGTCCTTCTCCTTCTGTATTTTTGTGAAAACCAATCAATTGAATTGCAGGCGTGCTCTCAGCCGTCGCTTTCTCTTTTTATTTTCCTGAATGAACGTTCTACTAGTTTCGTGGGCGCGTATTGATACGGTACTGTACATTGCATACGAAGCAGGAGAGACGAAGAATGTGGACGACAGTCGTCGTCAGAGGCTTCTGGGCAGCGATCTTAATTGTTAGGGTTGAATTCTCCTAGCTGACAGTGCTCATTGCCATGCCCTCCAGGTTAGAGAAGGTAGCCACGCTACAAGCACGGGGAGCATCAGCAGAGACACTGATACTGTCACGAATAATTGACACACACACAGACACACCAGGTAATAACAGCTGTAAAAAAAAAGAAGCCTGCAGTTTAATACTGATACCTACGTTCTCATATGTTGACAGCTTTGTCGCAAGTTATTTTTTTTTTCTAATTTTGACTAAGTTTGTAAAGAAATACACCAGTATGTACAAGTTCAACACAAAAGTTGGTTTTATTTAATTACGCTAAATACGTCTTAATAGTGTAGTATTTTATTTGACACTGCAATTGTAAAAATAAGTTTCTTTTCAAACTGAGTCAAAATCTGAAAATCATAGAAGTTGGACATAAACAAAACAAAACGGCCTGCACTTTAGCACAAATGGAGCAATAAAAAGGCAAACGAGTTTAACAAGAATATCTTGGTAAAAGCACTTGTAACAAAGGACAGCACAAAGAACAGTTTATTTGGCCGGGAGATTTCTACGGATCAGCCGTTAAGTAATCAGGCAATGACAGGGAGCTGATTAGTACAAAGCCGAAGCCGAGTATGGGGAGACGTCAGAGGAGCAAACCAACACCGGATGCCGTCCCATATTCTGCGAAGGATGGATGGGGGCAGCGGGCAGCCGTCTTGGACGCTCATGCCGTTGGAATCCAAAGGAGGAGATTCCTTGGATGACCATGACCAACCAACCGGAGTACGAGGGGCTGCACTGAGGCATTCTGCTTCTGCATGGCAGAGGCGCTGTGCAGCGGTTGGCTGGCGCCGAGGACGAGAGGGGCGGAGCAGACCACACCACGTTCCTCCCTGAGCCGTTGGTGGACCACGCCCGGCCTAAGCTGACGCGCGGGCCCCCACTCGCCCGTACCAGAGGCCAGGCCAGGCTGCGGCCGCATTGGGTTGGGCTTTGGGCTTCCCTCCGTGTGGGCCCGACTGGTCAGAGGGCTCCTCCTCCTCCTCTCGTTCTTGTCAGCATTGCCACGCCGCCTCCTCTCCTCTCCCCCGGGCGGCTGCGGCTCCCCCCTCCCCGGCGACCCACCCAGCTCAACAACCCTGCTGTGCCCGCGATATAAAGGGTCAGTCAGGGTCTCCCCCTCCCCTGTTCGGCTCGACTCTGCTTTGACCCGGCCGCGAGGCTCTGCCGCAGTGCCGCTCCGGACCTCTTCCACCACCACCATCCCCGTCCAGGACTGCCGCGATGGGGCACACCCCGGCCCCAATGGAGTCAGCCGCCCACGCCGCCCCTGCACTGCACACCGTGGCATGATTGGGTCCCTGCCGCCTTTTCCCCTGCACTCGACTCTGCTCCCACTCCCACCCTCACTCGCTCCCCGGCTGCTCCACCCTCCCTCCCTCTCTCTCTCTCTCTTCCCCCACGAGCAGGAGGAGAGGAGAAGACGAGAGAAAAGAGAGGGCGTTGCTGATCGGCTGATCCCAGTCTGGCGATCGAGCCGCCCCCGTCGACTCGTCCTGGTGGGTGGCTTCGTTCCCGCTCCGTACGCCCACTGTTTGCACGCCTCTCCCTTTCTTGATGGGCCTGGTTGTTGCGCTTCTCGCAGGCGGTCCAGGCACGGCGGCGTGCCGCATTAAAGGCGCGCTCGTCTCTTGTCTTGACCGGAGTTAAGAGGCGTGGGGGAGGCGCCCAGTGTGGAGGAGCTCCGGATTCCGGACGAGGGGGCAAGATCTCGCCGGGGAAGATGAGGAGATCTGCATCTGTGAGTGCCCATTCCTACTGTTTACTCTCTCGTACTGTTTTCTTCATCTCTCGTGGCGCGGAATGGATGGATGCCGTCATTGGAGGAGTCTCGTTTCAGCTAGGGCGGTCCAAGAGAAAAACACCATTGCCATTTCTGCTCTTGCGAAATGCCGGTGTTGATCCAAGAGCTATATGCGTCTTTGGTGTTGGTATTTTCACTTGTTTTGTATGCAATGGCATTGCCAAATAGCATAAGGGAGTGTCATCGTAATAGATCGATCCTGCATTCCTCCTTGACATTTGGTGGCATTGGCGCATGATCCATCATAGTCATGTTGGGTTAATCTGTTCCTACTGTTTTCCCCATCACTTGATTGAAATCTTGTTTTACAAAATTGGGATCATGTTCTGAATACTTGACAAAATGCTGCAGTGTGAGCTCGTAACAACTCATAATCTCATCCCTAGTGTCACCTTGATCCACAATTGCAAAAAGCAACTTCATGGAATGTATGGTCATAGTGTTGACCTAACAGTTCGGGGTGCCTAATGCATTCTGGAGGCAGTTGCAAGGAGAATCTATATCAATACTGTTTAAAAAAAGAATATATGTCAAAACATTATACATAATACGAGAGAAAGCTACCCTAGATTAGGTGACCCTGTTCAGCTTCGTAAATCCAAATCGATTCGGAAGCTTTAAGTAGAATTCTGTTTTCAAACGCATAATTCTGTCAGTTTTGCACTATCATGTGTGTTCACATACAAAACTTTTTTCATGATGGCTACTGATTTTCTTTTCTTGTTTGGAGTTTCTGCTAGTTATTACAAGTCTTCGTGGTTTTCACAACCATGGTTCAGACTCAATGGTCCACTGTATCTGGCATATACTGCAAAGAAATGTCACCGAATGTATATCGACCGCATAGTGTCACAATAACTGAATTTGGCGCTGTTGGGGATGGCGTGACTCTCAATACAAAAGCATTTCAGAACGCAATCTTCTATCTCAATTCATTTGCGGACAAGGGCGGTGCACAGCTCTTTGTGCCTGCAGGGAAGTGGCTGACAGGGAGTTTTAGTCTTATCAGCCATCTTACTCTGTCACTGGACAAGGATGCAGTAATAATTGGATCGCCGGTAAGATGACCTGCAGATTTTGTACAAAGATAATTATATTCCATTTTTATTTAATTTTTATGTTTATACAATATGCACATGACATGAACGAGACAAACTTACATTGATGAATCTTATTGTGATTTAAGTTTCTTCTACGGAACAATAGAAAGCCAACTGCATATGTTGTCTTTCTTATACGCTAAAAGATCATTTTCCTTAAAAGCTTAGAAACATTTTTTTCCTCGTTGAATAACAACTTTACTGCTCAATATACTTTTCCTATAACTGGTTAGTCATTGAATTTTGCAGGATTCATTTGATTGGCCACTTGTTGATCCTCTTCCATCCTATGGGCGAGGTAGAGAGCTTCCTGGAAAAAGGCACCAGAGTCTGATTTTTGGATCATATCTTACAGATGTAATTATCACTGGTTAGTAAGTACTGTAGTTGGATCACCTATCTTCTCCAAATATTATTTAGTTAGCTTGCCTGTACTGTAATGCTGGTACTCTTTGAACAGGTGCTAATGGTACCATTGATGGTCAAGGAGATATTTGGTGGGGCTGGTTCCACAACCACACACTGAATTACACTAGGCCACATCTTGTTGAGTTGATGTACTCTACCAATGTTGTCATATCTAATCTAACCTTCAAGAACTCGCCGTTTTGGAATATCCACCCTGTATACTGCAGGTTGGTTTTCTAGATAGCCAATTGCTTTCTGTTAAAATATAAGAATTCATTCACAATACAGATATATTATCTGGAGTGCTTTTGCTAAATAAACAGCCAAGTGCTTGTCCAGCATGTCACAATCCTAGCGCCTTTGAATTCACCGAACACTGACGGCATTAATCCAGGTATTACTACACTTCTAATTATTTACTACTCCCTCATGTCTAACCTTGTTCTGTCATTTATAATGTTTTACATGTTTTCTCCGTTTCCCCCATTTAGTTCTGCATAGGAATCTATATATATGCAAGCAATTCTTTTGTGAAGTGATATGATACTTTTTGGTCTTCAGATTGCTATCACGTAGTGCTAAACATAGTAAATAACATAAGGACAAACTCTCATAAATGTGTCTGGAGTTTCTATACGCACTGAACCAGAGATTTTTTGCTTGAACTCAAGTTTATCTGAGTCCTCCAAATTTATTACACCAGTAGTTAAGAGGTCGATGCAAAAATATGCTTGTTTTTTAAAACTTATGCTGGCACTTCCCATTTATCATATTTACACCTATGGACTAATAAACATTTCCAAACCATACAGACTCGTCCACAAACGTCTGCATCAATCATTGTTATGTCAGAAACGGTGACGATGTTATCGTCATTAAAAGTGGTTGGGATGAGTATGGCATTTCATTTGCTCAACCAAGCTTCAATATCAGCATAAGCAACATCACAGGAGAGACAAGGGGTGGTGCAGGGATAGCCTTTGGAAGTGAGATGTCTGGCGGCATATCAGAAGTCCGGGCTGAGGGCCTCCGCATCATCAACTCTCTGCATGGGATCAGAATAAAGACAGCCCCAGGGCGTGGCGGCTACGTGAAGAATGTGTACATAGCAGATGTCAGCATGGATAATGTTTCAATGGCCATCAGGATCACTGGAAATTATGGTGAACATGCTGATGACAAATATGATAGGAATGCTCTCCCCATGATAAGCAATATTACAATTAAGGATGTTGTTGGCATTAACATTGGTGTTGCTGGCATACTGGAGGGGATTCAGGGGGATAACTTCAGCAGCATTTGCCTGTCCAATGTTTCCCTCAGTGTACAATCTTCACATCCATGGAATTGTTCGCTTATTGAAGGGTATTCAAACTCCGTGATCCCAGAATCATGCGAACAGCTCAGAAGCAACTGTAGACAGACGCCAGTTTGCTACGACGGCAGCATTTCAGCAATGCACGTGCAGGCACCAAGACATAAGTCAAGCACTAGCCAATTTCTAGATCCTTTTCTGAGGTTGGCTTCATTTTAGTGTAGGTAGAGATTTGCTTGCTATTGTTGCAAAGGGGCTTCCTTCATTGGAGTCCTGTTAGTCCTGTATATCTGATTCTTGCATTATTTGTGCTTAGAGTGCTGCTTGCTTTGTATATAGCTGTCGAGATGAGATGACTGTTGGTGTACCTTGCATGTCTTGTTCCCATTTTTGATATGTGAATGTGGTCGGTATGTTTCAGAGCCTTGTTGGAACACATAAAAGTAAAACCACTTTATGGTTTTGAACGTAATTAGAAAAGATGCAATAAATTTGTCTTCTTTCGGTATATTGTCATAGTTTTTGTGTGCATTTCAATGGCAATGTGTCCAACAAAATGACTCACAATCAAGTAAAATCTCTATTGGAAGAATGCAATCGGTTGAATTAAGAATGAACTGCTCAGTGAAAAAGGACAGCAAATGACAGCGTTCTTGTTTGTCAGAGAAATAGAAGAACAATTAGAAATCAAATATATTCAAATCGACAGTTTCATGGGCCACAAATGACATGATATCGGAAGTTGCATTATTCTTTTTGAGCTTCGGAGGCCTATCAGAATGTTAAATCCACCAAGAATTTATCAGTACATTTGGAACTTCTCTTTAGTCTTCTCAAAGACTTGTTCAGCAATCAGGGCTCCATTTCCATCTGCCTGCTTTATCTCCATGTTGGCCTTCTGGTAGTACCCAGTTCCTCTGAGAGCATCAGCAATGAAGTCATCGAACCCAATGGCAATAGCAGCTTCAGCCTTGGCTCCATACACCAGCCTCTGCAGTACAGCATGGGACAAGATTGCTAATTAGTAGTACAGTATTTATTCTGTCACATGAAGAATAAGATAAGAAACAGACCTTAATCCGGGATAGATGAACGGCACCAAAACACATTGGGCATGGTTCACAGGATGCATAAATTTCACAATCCGATAGTTCAATTTTTCCAAGCTTTTTGCAAGCCTATCATATACAAAAGAAACACTGGTTATATGAAATGGATATCGGATTATCCAAGCAATGAAAAGAAACTAAAGTACAATGAAACAAACACCGTGAAAAAGAATTTATATGGTCACAAAAGTCAGGCAGACCTGACACCGTCATTTTTTTATCCCGTGATCTTTAACCAATGATCTTGAAAACATCCATTATTTGTCCAAGATATCTACTGTGAATGGAAAAGAAACAATGTTGTGAACTAGTCTTTGGCCTATCACTTTTTAACTTTCCGCAGGAATCTACACAATTTTCAGCTATTGATTTGTTTTGCTCCAACAGACCTAAACCAGAGTCATCTTAAGTTACTGCCATTAAATTTGAGTCAGTCAAACTTAATATATGTATGTTTAGAATGGAATGCGAGCCATCCCACATCTGCAAACAGGTGAACTTAGCTATTAACTTATAAGCACAACGTGATACTAACACCGATAGCTTGGAAGGGGAATCAACAGTTCACGTATTTGGATCCTGAGGCCCGAGTTATATAGCTGTAGTCCATACTCCATAGAGCACCCTACCTCTCTTATCGCAGTTACTTCAGCATGTGCTGTTGGATCGGTGTGCTTCAAAACCATGTTATGGCAACTAACTACTACTTCATCATTGCGGACAACAACTGCACCAAATGGGCCTCCATCTCCACAATCAACTCCTCGGTATGCTTCTTCGACTGCCTTTGATAAAAACTTGTGGTCTCTGTCTTGTACAGCTGATTGATGCACCAAAGGTCAAGTAAGCAGCTAGTTTCTGACAATGCTAAATTGATAGCAGGAATGTATATATCTTATTGGTTCAGAGCCATGCAACGCAATGCAACGGGGACTGGAGAGTCTAGTGGATGAGGAAACTGCAATGTTACCTTCCTGATGACCAGCAAATGCAGAAGCAACTGAGATGGTTCCGTCCTTGGACTCCACAACTACAACAAAGTAAGCAAGATGGTATATGAATCATCTAAGTTAACTAAGATTTAGTGTAGTCCAAAAAGATGAAAGGTTTAATACCTAGCTACAATATACTATCAGCAATCACAATCAGTTGATACTATGTTAAGAACAACAAAATATTAGCAACCAACTTATTACTTAACCATGCAAGATGATTTTGAAGGCAATTATCTACATGCCAAGGCCAAGAAGGAAAATTGTGTACATAGATTATTTTAGCACGGCATTCCACTATTCCACAACAAATACAAACTGACAGCAAAACCGAATTGCTGGCAGATGGACACTGCACAATTACCAGGAAGGGAGAAGATCAAGGCACTCCCTGCTAGCTTAGCTGCTCAACAGTGTATGAGTACACAAGTTTTCATACAGGTAGTGCCATGCAAACCTATGCTGCATTACCAGTACAGTAATTCATAACTTGGCAAATGTAGAGCCCTCTTTTCACATGTACCAGCATGATAGTTTGCCAGGATCGGATATAGTATGACTATCCTGCACACAAATTACAAGGCTAAGCAATTGTGCTGACTCTAGTGAGTGGAAAAGAGGCAATTTTCAGTCTGAGCATGTATTAGGTGACTAGAAAAAGCAGAATTGAGCCCCCGACGAACAGAGTATTGAATGAACAGAAGAAGGGTGTGACCCCATTATACTACAAATCCCAGAGAACCACTAAAATTATACTCCTTCCACTTTCACTGCAATGCTCAAAATCTACTCTTTTAACTGCAAAGTGTCTTCACCAACACCAATTCCCAGCCCATCATGCGTCAAGCACCAATTTTGAAATTTCCTGCTTCTTTATTTATGGAATCACGATATATCCTGAACCAGAAACCCGAAATCCACCCTCCTCCCACCAAAGACCACATCTCCCAACGCTCAGAGACAACACCAGCACACACAAGCCCGTAACCCGAGATTTCCACACTTCCTGGATCCCGAATTCCTCATTCAGCACAAGAACTCGAAGAAATCGCAACCGCTGAACGTAGCACAGCAAACTAGAACCAACCATGCAGCAGACGTACCCTTGGCTTCCTCCATGGCAGGGGCGGGGGCGGGAGCGGGAGCGGGAGCGAAGGCGACCGAGATTTCCCGCAACTTTTGAGGAGACGGATGCGGGATGCGGATGCCGCTCGTCTGATGGAGAAGGAAGAGATGCGCCGCGGCTGGGTTGGTCTGCCGTCTGCGTGGCTGGTCTGCGACCCTTGCTTGGCGTATAAATACGGAATGGCCGGGTCCCTTACAGGTGGACCCGGGCACGGGTGGGACCCGCCCCGGGACCTTTGTGCGGACTGAAAGCGGAGAGTGGTGGACGCGACGGGGGTGGACCCTGGACCGCGTCCTCTGTGATCCGTGGGCTCTCGTGGCCGCAGCAGCCGCCGAGGCCTCCCGCCTCCGACTCTCCGAGCTGGCGAGCGACGGCGAGGCGAGGACAGCGGAGACGGCGTGGTGGACCCGGTCCATGGACGTAGCGTGTGCTGTCCAGTCACGGGCGCTTTTGCTGCACGGTGTACGCCTCTCTCTCTCTCCCTCTACCAGTATTGTACGACCGTGAAAGGCAGCGGTGCTTGTTCACTGCCAGTCTCTGCCACCGTGCATCACGGAAGCTTCGCAATGCACGCTGCACGCACGTGAATCCACACAGCTCGTGTAAAGTCCCGTCTCGTTAATCTCGCAGGCATCGCAAATTCGCAATGGTCGTGCCTAACCTCTGCCGTCTGGTCGTCTGATGCGTTCACACTTGCAATAAACTAGAGTGAGTGAACCCATCTTTTTCGCCGTCGGTGGTTGTGATGCTCAGATAACTTTTGTTCACAGCATCATCCGTGCACTTAAGCATCCTGTCTATTATGGTCAGTTGACTATAAAATCGGCATGCGTTACGCGTAGGAATACAATACATACTGATTCCTATTCTTTTCTTAAACAAAATCATACTGTTAATTTCTTTAGTTCCCACGGGAATAAATATAGGGGCCGGGGCACATGTGCATGTGATGCGATCCGACACGGAAAAGCAGCGACCGAGCAAAGCAAGCATCTCACACGGCATGGAAAAGAGGTAACTAGTGATACGGGGTCCCTAATCACGACCCGCTACAAAAAATAGAATGGTCACGCACAGACGGCACGGCACCTACTACCACTATCTCTGTCTCCATCCAAATTCCCAAAAGGGCAGAACATGTGCTCGCGGCAAGCACATATTCTTAGACGAGCTCAGCTTTGCCTTCACACTATCGTGATATCATCTCTATATCTGCCTCACGACAGTCACCGAAACGACTAATGTTAAGATATTGATGGTTGACAGGCATAAAAAGCATACTCTCCACAGCAACACGGCAACACCAAAATGCCGCGCCAAGTGACAAGCGATCCTACGAAACTGCAAATGGATGTGAGAATCAGCTCTATCTCGAAGGACATCTAGACCTGCTTTTATCAGAAAACATGTTTATTGGGGTGGGGTTAAAAGCTCTTACGTTACGTGCACCAGCTACCAGCCTACAAGGCGTTAAAGTGCAGAGCTTACACATAAGAAGCAGCTCGGTAATCGGTAGCCTCTCATGCCTGGGTCTATTTCGAAAAAAAAGGGGAAAGAAAATTAGGTCATGTTAGAAAGAAAATTAAGAAAAGAAAAGGAGGTTAAGGTTTTACTGCCTAGATGGGCCAAAAATTGGAAACAAAAGATGGAAGCCCATTGATTAGGCTGCAGCAGCACAGCCCATAAACTTCTGTTTACTTCTCAAAAAGCAAAGAAAACAGTAGCCCAAAACCCTGCCTTTATCCACCTCCACTCCTTCACGGCTCTCAAGGCGGGAAACTACCGCCGCCGTCCGGCTGCGCTTGGGGTTGGTCTTCCTCGCCGCCGGTCACCGCCGCCACCATGGGAATCAAGGTACCCTACTCTAGGGGCTCGGTAGTTCACTGCTCCAGTTTCGCCTTTGAGCTTTCGCTGTAACAGCTTATCCGTCCGTGTTCGTGGCGCGCTCTAGGGCCTGACGAAGCTGCTGGCGGAGCACGCGCCGAGGGCCGCGGTGCAGCGGCGGGTGGAGGACTACCGCGGCCGCGTCATCGCTGTCGACGCCAGCCTCAGCATCTACCAGTTCCTCGTGAGTCGTCGCGCCCGCCCCCGTCTATTTATTCGCCCCTTCGCTTCAGTTTTCCTGCGACCGTTTCCTCGTGACATTGTGGTCGCGTTTGGGGACTAGGGATTGTATAGCATTTTGGCTGGATTTATCCGATGTTGTGACTTGGGGAGTATTCGCTGTTTCAAATTTGGGGCGATAGCACGGGTAATTTCTGCATGTGGCTGTTGTAGGTAGCACAATCTGTTGGGAAATTCACGCACTGTGTCGGTTCTTAGGGGTTATATGGGAGCACGATGGCGCAATGTCCCAAAAAAAAAGTTCGAGCCAACGGCTACATTCTGGTACATTTGGCACCTTCTGTATTTTGTGAATGCATACCAGCACGATGATTCTTCACTTTCAGAGGCTAATATCAGTGCCAGATTTTCAAGTTACAAGTTACTGCCCAGTTTTGTTCTATAAATCTCATTGCAGGCATTTGCATTTGCATATATATTGTATTTAACTTTTAATTGGGTCAATGTATCATTGTGGGTTCCTCTAGTTGCCATTTGATCCATATCAAATTTGTTGTCAATTTCTGCAGATCGTGGTTGGAAGGAAAGGATCAGAACTCCTAACCAATGAGGCTGGTGAAGTCACAAGGCAAGAAATGTCACTTGCCCTGCCCATGGTCTGGTCACTATAATTTCAGCTTATTTAACTTTCCATCTCTGTAAATTGTGTAGTCATCTACAGGGTATGTTGAACCGGACAGTAAGAATGCTAGAAGCAGGGATAAAGCCTGTGTAAGCTTCATGCATCATGCATTCGTGTGGTCCATGTCAATTCTTTGCAGCCAGCTTACTTTTGCTGACTTTGCTGAGCTTTCATGCCAGATTTGTTTTTGATGGTGAGCCACCTGAAATGAAGAAAAAGGAGCTCGCAAAAAGGTATGCTAGATTAATCTTTGCTCATCTTCACTAATCTCGATACATGTTTTTTCCAATCGAGATTGGGGTGGGAGGTGTGGTTGTGCATCTTAACCACCAGATTCAAGTCCTCTTGAACTTGATTTCCGTGCATGTCACCTAGTTCCTTAAAGACTGGGTCTCGTTTTACATGCTTTTCCAATGTTCGCTGTTATTTAGGTCCTTGAAGAGGGATGGTGCTTCCAAAGATCTTAATAGAGCTATAGAGGTCAGTTGCTCCTCAACATAAGTCTAGAGCTTCCTTACTGGTCATGCTTATCTTTTTCATTGTTTTTGCTGGATTTGTAAAGTGGTACTTGCATTACAGATTGGGGATGAGGATTCAATTGAAAAATTTAGCAAAAGGACTGTTAAGGTAACGATCTACTGTTTGAGCAAATAAACAATAGAGAATCTGTTCGAAGATAGTCCTCGAATTTGTATCAGATGAAGCAGCTTTCTAGTCTTGCATGAAATATGTCATTTGGATTGTTTTAGCAAAATAGTTTAAGCCTTCTAAGCAGTTTGAGGAATGAGGGGTGTTACCAAGAATTTTTATTAAATTGTGAAGTCATTCTCAGCATGTACTGTAATTTCTGCCTTTCCTTTCCAGGTCACAAAAAAGCACAATGATGATTGTAAGACGCTGTTAAGATTGATGGGTGTCCCTGTAGTTGAGGTACCATTATTGCTTTTGTCCAGCAGTTGGTTAGATTTTTTTTGTTTTTGTACACAGATCAACTACAGATTGATGTATTTTTCCGGTGCCATGGAGGGTCAGTAGAATATTGAAAATCTTTTGAACTTAAAGAATGGTATGCACTAGTCTACCTTACATAATGCTTGCTTGTGAAGCCTTAAGCTTCTGTTTTAAACTGTAAGCACTGGCTGACTTCTCAGACAAGTTTTAAGCTACATGCGTACATCTCAAGTTGAGCTCATGAGGCTACTAAACCTTTGGGCCCTAGAAACTTTGTTGGTAAGCTTAGCTTGCGAGCCTCTACAAACTTAACTCCTGTAAGCAATCCCCTACTTTTTTCAAATGTTAAGTTTCTTCTGATGGGGGAATTAAGCAGATGACTTAGCTTGAAAATTAGATGTCTGTTTGGTATTGATTTAACCCTATGCTGCTTTTAAGGTTGGACTTTTAACTTTAACTAGGAAAAATGGGCCAATGATAGGCATTGCACACTCGAATATGTAAACTTTAGCAATCGGTAGCTGCCCCCACATGATACTGATATAGACGTTATCACTAGAGAGAAAACTATTCTTCTGTCTGATGTACTATGAATTGTTGGCAAGAATGAAACCATCGACGTGTTCGGCAGCCGGGACAAAAAATTGTCCCAGATTACTGTCGCATGCATGAGGGCCTAAATGAAGTTTATTTACAAAACCTTTTCACAGATGAGCGCAACTTTGCGCGACGAATCTATTGCACCTAATTAATCCATGATTTGCTACAGTAATGCTACAGTAATCATCCTCTAATCACGTGGTCAAAGGCCTCATTAGATTCATCTCGCGAATTTGACAGGGGGTTGTGGAGGTAGTTTTGTAAACTAACTTTATTTAATACCCTTAATTAGTGGTCAAAGTAGCATTTAATACCCTGGAAAAACGGCCCATGTTACCTGGCCTTTGCTGTCTTGTACTGATATAGAGTAGGTAAGGCAATTAAGTTTTCTGACCACTTTGCAGGCACCAGGTGAGGCAGAAGCACAGTGTGCAGCACTTTGTGAAAATCATCAGGTATACCAATTCAATAACTTTATGGAATGTATCTTAGCATAATTGAATTTATTTTTATTGTGAGTTGTGAATGCCAGGTCTATGCTGTAGCTTCAGAGGACATGGACTCACTGACTTTTGGTGCTCGAAGGTTTCTTCGCCACTTAACTGACCTTGGTTATAATAAATCCCCTGTGATAGAATTCGAAGTGTCAAAGGTAGCTTCACATATATTTTCATTATCTTCTTTTATTCTTTTGAGTATATTAGTAATTATTCTTTATGATTTTCCAGGTTTTGGAAGAACTTGGACTCACTATGGATCAGTTCATTGACTTGTGTATCCTTAGTGGATGTGATTACTGTGAGAACATTAAAGGTTTTACCCTGTTCTATGTTTTTTTTTTTTACATACAGTTTGTACTCAGTGATTCAGTTATTCAAGCTTCTCTAAAAAGATCATACCACTCTGAAAATTTAAAGGTGGCTCCCTTCATTAGTTGTTCATCAGCTCAGTTCATGGGGGCTTTAAGCAGCAATAAACTGTGAAAGCTTTAAGATATACTCCCTCTGTCCTAAAATACAAATCATTCTAATTTTGTCCTAAGTCAAATGAGATAGACTTTGACCAACTTTCTAGAAAAGAACAATAATAGTTATTACATCCAATGAGCATCGATAGACTCCTTATGAAATATAGTTTGATATTTTACTTATTTGATTTGCTAAATGTTAATATTTTTCTCTATAAATTTGGTCAAACTTTCAAAAGTTTGACTTAGGACAAACCTAGAATACCTTTTATTCTAGGACGGAGGGAGTACTCATAGGCTTTAGGCTTTAGGTTCTGTTATCTTTTCTGTGATTTCCTTATGTTGACTAGTTCCTGAACTAATGTCACTTGAAGCTCAAGTTTTACAGTACTTTTGATTTAGGTTGGATAATTTAGTGCTGTATGTTATCTACAATCTTGAGAAATCATGAAACCAATAACATTCATCACAACTCATTCTACATTTGACTTATAAGGTATTTAAATTTTCTTGTGACTTTCCTACTCTTTTGTTCATACTTCATAGGTATTGGGGGACAACGAGCCTTGAAACTCATTCGACAGCATGGCTGCATAGAAGAAGTTCTGCAAAATCTTAAGCATACAAGGTATGTTTTGAGGAGATAGTCATTGTCTTGCACATGGAGTCATGTCCTTCTCAAATCCCCTCTATCTCTAGTGAGTTGTGTTGCAAGAGAAGTACACTCCATGGATGTTAAAATATGCAATGGAATATTGCGCATGCCTTTTCAATGCTGATGATGATGTTATGTTACATGGAAATGCTGAAGTATTCTTAACATGAATTGAGCATAGTATTTTGTGTGCCTTGTGAGTGTTAATGGGGCTACGGGCTTTCAATTATTGGTGTTATCGATTTTTTTAGTAAGTGACATTTTTTCAAATAATATTAACCTGACAAAGGAAGCCAGTTTTTGTTATGCTGCTGCGTTATGCACACCTGGTATTTTACACCACTAACGTGTCCCCTGTTGTCTCTGTGACCATACCACCCACTCTGACCTTTACAGCTTCTGTTGCCATGCTGCAGGCTTCTCCTCCTTTAGCTTCAACATGCTGTTTATGCTATGTGCTTCTGTTAGGGAGCTTCACGTCATCATGTGGTCATGCCGTTCTTATTTCACTATTCTTTCTTGCGCCTCTATTCTTTATCACCTTCCTTCTGACTACTCGTCGAGGTGCCACTCTTTGCACCCATGTTTTGGTGTTTCTGCTGCATCACACACTGCACAGGCCAATGAAGGTGAAACATATCTTCAGTTGCATTATGCAACTATGAAGTAAAGACCATAGCTTCGAAGTACTCAAGTACTTGCAGGTTTTGTCTGTGTCTGAGTTGTTTGATGTTCAGTCTGACCAGTCCTTGTCTCCTTGATGACTGCCTGAAGTGCTCCATTACAACCTAAAAGAAAACTGTGTGAAGGATTCATGATTGTAATGCTAAGTTATTAATCTGTTATATTTCTGTAGCTTCTTTGTTACACTGTTTATACCCAAAAAAATTTAAAAAAATGCATGTAGGATGGGCTTATGAATTGATTCTACTTGCATGGTTTCCCTAATTTATTATGTCATTCTCTGAGTGATTGTGAAATTTTGGATCTTACTGTGCGTTTTTTTTTTTATTATGTAGATTCAGTGTTCCAGAAGACTGGCCTTACCAGGAAGTTCGAACCTTGTTTAAGGAGCCTCATGTTTGTACAGGGATTCCAGATTTCATGTGGACCTCACCGGACTCAGAGGTTTTCATTCATAGACCATAGTGCAACTCATGTTGTTTCACAACCTAAGAGTGCTTTGCTTTCTGTTTTCAGGGCCTTATGGATTTCTTGTCAACTGAAAACAGTTTCAGTCCTGATAGGGTAGTAAAGGCATGTGTTTTAATTTTACTTCCGAATTCTTGTTTAATTTTTCTTACACCAAATGATTGATTCCATGGTATAAACTATGCCTTTATTCATTAGGCGGTAGAAAAGATTAAGGCTGCAAGGGATAGATATTCCCCAGGAAGGTGAGCTGCAATCTTCCTGTTATTTCATGGAGAATCATCAACGCTCATCTGAAATGTTTTTTTTTTTTGTGACAGATTGAAGCCTTTGACACCAGTTGCTGGCTTACCGGGATCTCATACTGAGAAGGTGGAGAATTTTGTGTGTCAAAATCTGAAAATCATCATCCTTTGCTCGTTTTTCCTTTGCCTTACTCACAGATTCACATCATTATTGCGCAAGGACATGATGTGCAGATCGTTGTGCAACTTAATACATACTGTGCACTGTTCATAGGTGTTGTCTCTTAAGAAGTATCTGATCTTGCTACAGACAATTAATATTTCGATCTTTCAAGTATCTTCAGTGATTTTACTGAATTAAAATATGAACTTATAGAAAGCCCTCCAGTAAAACACACATCTTCCTGTCTCTCTTCCATCTCATTATTCCATGCTACTCGGTTAGCACTGTGGCATGGACTACTTTACCTTTGCATTATTGCTTGTGTCGTGCTGTGATTTGAATTTTTTTAGTCAGTTTTATGAAGTCCTGAAAACCGAGAAAGGATGCAACACTGATCCATTTCTAATTCATTCTTATTCAACTGAATAACAGGAACCCACATGCATACTAGGCTCTCCAGGACATGGCCTGAAGGTCAGATCTGCTCCACAAGTGTGCAAGAGTTCAAGCTCTGGTTTCAGATGTGGTAGCTCAAAGCCATTTATGCTGGGCATGCAATCAGGATTTCATGGAAGACCTTATGCTTTCTCTTTCATCTAAAACTATACCTGCTCTGGTTTACCAGAGCTGACTGGTTGTGCAGCCACATGAAGAAAGAATGCTCAATTATGTTCATTTCATGCTACTATGTAATATTTCCTTTTGTATTGTAACCTTGCTAGTGAACTAGTGCAGTTCATGTTCTCACATATAATGCTGATTACCGCTACACCAATGATTTTTCCATGTTGGTCTTCAAGGATTTGACCACCTTCTGGTTATATCCCAAGATATTGGAAGGTGCTTTTCATCCCAAGCTGGGAGGAGAAACTGGCAGAAGTTGCGTGACTATAAAGGGATTACATTGTATGAATTGTGTACTTATTCCACTATCTGAAGTAATTCAAATTGTAAATTAATTTCTCTTGATGCGTAGAGGTTGTACACTAGTATGCAATGCTCATAATATTCAAGGAGTTGAAAAGTACACTTTGTACAACAGTACAAGAAGACTGGAACATTCCCTGAAGTTGGTTGTTCCAATTGAGTTTCCATTGGACTGCACAAACTATGCCAAACGATGGTATGTGCTAACTTGGATCCATTGAAGTGTCCGGTTTGCTATACCTTTTTATTATTCTTATTCTCCCACCCTTTATGACTTTCAACAGAGGCTGCTAGATAAACAACAGCACTTGGAATGGCACCAAGTACTTCCAAGTGGATCTACTCCTCAACTATGCCAAATTCCAGGGTATTTAAAGAAGATGCTGTAATATTCTTTGATCCATTCAATTGTTGCAATATATTCTCATTCCACTTTTGTAGGAACTTGCCATGCTGTTCTGACTTCTGAGGATATGCGGGCCTTCAAAGTTGAACACTGCCCATGCTTTCTTTGTGGAAGGAAAGAGGCATCCTTGCCCTGATGGAAAGCTACAGACAAATTGGCTTCTGGATCGTTGAAATGCTGAATGCCATGCCATCAATCTACTAAGGCAGTTGCACATCTGTTCTGGTGTGGAGAACCTTGGGCTGCTATAAGTAGAGCACCAGAACCACCAGCTTCAAGCCTTCAACACCATTCGCTGGAAGCCTTTTGTCCTTGCATTTTGGAGGTAACCTCATTATCCGCTGTTCTGTTTTCCTCTGTTATTTTATCCTTCTAAAGTTCTACCTCTTGAAATGCTTTTTTTTTCCCCTTATCCCTGTTATGACTCTAGAGCTGGACATTCTTTGGTGGTATTGAAGTGCGCTGTACCTGTATCTTAATCAATTCCTAGTGTTAATTTTGAGAGCATGTCAGCCCATGGAGAACCAGTGCACTTGCATCTGGAAAGTGACCATGTTCAGTCCCTTCAGATAACACAAATGGGTTCATTGTTAACTGAGCATGATATTCCCCTACACAAACTAATATTCATTCTTCAGCCAGCCAGCAGGGTGTGGGATCCATCTCTGCTTTGGTGTTATGTGACTATATGTCTTATCCTTGAGCCCTTCATCGCACACACTACGGTTTATTAGAAATATATATATTTCCTTTTGGTAGTGTCTAAGGCATTTTACAGGTCTTTGAATATCACAACCAAAAATTAGTAAAAGGAAAATAATGAAATGGGTTCCTTCTGATTGATGCATGTGATATCCCTTTTCCTCTTCTGACAAAATGAGATCAGTGTCCGAGTGGTGATGGTGGTGAGCAGGTGCGGGTCAGATATCTTACATTTTGTTAGCCTACGGGTACTTGTTGCTGGTTTTACCATTGAAACTGTGCTGGATCTGACATGACATTCATGCAAGACGAAGTGATGTCCTTTCTTAAATGACTCGTACCATTTGTAATTCTCATTCTTCTATGCCACTATTTGTACTTAACGTACTTGCAGATCGTTTACATGGTTGACACAAACTTAGCGATGCGTTCACTACACATGAGCTATGATAAGCTGTGTCACTTAGGGTCCGAACACCGGTGTCTTACGGGTGCAATCAGTCTCATGATACCCTGCTGAGATGGAGTCACCCTCCGCTTCTTCAAACAGGCCATTGAAAGGGATGAACTCAGGTGTCTTGTGGGCACAATCAGTCGCATGGCACCCCGCGGTGATGGGGCCATCCGCTGCCTCTTCAAATGGACCATCGAAAGGGATGAGGGCTAGAACTTCCAATGATGTAGATGAGGGGGCATTTGCTACCGACAAAACCTCCAGGATGGTTGCTTGATCCACTTTCTCAAGAGTGCGGGCATCGTGCACAGACAAAATGGTGGCAATGACCACAAGGAGGGTCATGAGGGCGGCAAGCTTGACCATTTCTACACAGTTTGGTGATGGTTGTGTATTACGTAAGCAGGTTGGGGATGGGAAATTGGGTATGGCTTGCTGATCTAGGATCTGTAGGAACAACTGATTTTTATAGGTGAAAGTGGGATTACTTATTACTCAATTTTATGAAACTGCTGTGGACTTAATGGATGTGTTTAATGCCAATAAAAAGGGTTATACTCTTTTTAATCAACTCCATTTACTTGGAAGAAACACAGCAGTTCCATTAAAAAAAATAACCACAGGAGTTGATGGAGTGAAGTTAAGATTGAGGTAGCTTGAGCTGAGTATTTAGGTAATATCAGAATTTTCTGTTCTTGGGTAGTAACAATGGTGGGCTGTGAGCCTGTGATCAACAATGCCTATGTGAGATGTTATATTTTTGTTTTGTACCTGCAAGGACTACTTGCTTCACGTGTTGTTCTTGTTTTATCTAGCATGCTATAGGATCTGCTTGAATTTGTCTCCTTAGGGTCATATGGTTGATTAATCTGAATAGTTATTATTTTTCCTTTTCCCAATATGCTCTGAAAAATTGTCTCAGTTAATTTAGCGAACTTATTTGCAGCTTTTGACTATTGAGGATGGAAGTAATTCTTGAAGGACCAAAGTATGAGTGCTTGCTGTTTGGTATGTTTCCTGCCTCAAAAAACGTCCAGAGAGATTGTTGCTGCATTTGTTTATTCATTTTCTTGCAGAATTAAATAAAGATGTTTTCTGTTTCATTTTCAGATCTAGATGACACTTTGTATCCCTTCAGCGTTGGCATCAATCTATCTTGTCGCAAAAATATACAAGGTGAGTCAAAGATACAAATAATTTTTCATGGTTTCATGCTTTATGAAGCGTTTGTTGTTCACAAATGTTGAAGAGACTGCAATTTTGGCCACCAGATTACATGCGGCACCATCTGCAAATTGAAGAAAGCCAAATTGCTGAAATGTGCTTGGACCTGTACAAAGAATATGGCACCACAATGGCTGGCCTTAAGGTAACTCATATTTCCTTAATTGTTTGTTGAGTATTTACAATGACATGTCCTACATTTGTTCTCCCTTCTAATGATGCCATCGCTATTCTCTGTAGGCATTAGGCTACAAGTTTGATAATGATGAGTTTCATGCAAATGTTCATGGTACCTTGCCATATCACAATCTGAGGCCTGACCCTGTTTTGAGGAACCTCATGCTTTCGATTCCACAGAGAAAAATAGTATGAGAAGTCACTAGTTTTTTTTTTCTGTTTTCTTGCTATACTCTGAAATTACATGCTTGAAATATCGTGGAGAGCATTTGTACCAACCTAAATTGGTTCCCGCAGGTATTCACAAACTCTGACAAAGCTCATGCAGAGGCGGCTCTGCACAGGCTGGGTTTACATGGTTGCTTTGATGGTGTGATATGCTTTGAGACACTGAATCCTTGCAATAGTCAAAGCGAGTCACAGAATTGCTTGCTGTTCAAGGATGAAACATCTGTTGACTTGGTTGATCTGAATGAATCAGATGGATTCAGACCCAGATCCCCCATCCTATGCAAGCCCTCCATTGAAGCCATGGAAGCTGTAATTCGGATTGCAAATGTTGATCCCAAGAAGACAGTAAGATTTCTCTTCTCTGAAACATGACCAAGGAATGTCCCACTCGAAATTTTACCTTCTATCTATTTTTCAGATTTTTTTTGATGACAGTACCCGGAACATAGCTTCAGGAAAGGCTGCAGGCTTCCATACTGTGATTGTAAGACATTTTACATGGTCCATATTCCACATTAACTGTTATCATCTTGAAAGGGGAAACACTAATTATAAAACTTTCTGAATTTTGCAGGTCGGCAGATCGACACTTGTTCCAGGAGCTGACCATGCTCTGGAGAGCATTCATAACATCAAGGAAGCTTTGCCTGAGATATGGGATGGTCAGGATCGGTCTCAATCTGATGTTCTTGCTTCGAGGGCTGTCGGAACTGCGGTGGTTGCTTGAATGCTTCACCCTGTGGTTACCTATCCTGTAATACCATGAGAATGGAATGCTTAGTGTGAGCTTGGATATTGGGTGCAGAAGATGCGTCCTAGCTTCATTGACGAAGAAGTTGCAATCATAGTTCCAACTATTAATGGAACTGTACCTTAGCTGAAGCTTCTGAACAAGCATACGTATGCAGTAATTCTGTAGATATTATTCGCTTTTTCGGTGTACCATTCTATATGTACCATTCTATATGTATACCATGTTTGTACCTCAGAATGAAGGGAGAGTACTCTAATACGAAACTGCAGAAGTTTGTATTGCCTTTGTTCTAGATACAATGCTTTTTAAAAAATAAATATAATGACGCTACTTATTCTTTTAACATGTTCGATCTCGTCTATATTTTTTCCAGAACGTGCCTATCTCGGTTGCGTTTGGACTATGCTAGGTTTCTGTTTTCCCCAGAACATCCAGCTGGTTACCTTTTTTTTTTTCATGCCCAGGCATGACTTGCTCATATCTAATTGGTCGACTGACATTATAGATTACAATTGTTTAATAAAAATGCTATTTTTGGCGGTTTTTAGAGGTAAATATAGTAACTAAAATCTGTGTTTTTGGTTCCTTTCTAAAAATAACCAAAATTATAAGGGTTATTCTGCAATTTAGTCAAGCTTTTAAACACAGCAGAGCGGATAGGATAAGGCCATAACCAAGACGCCGTTGTGCGGGAGAACGAAGAAAGCCATGCTCGCCTCGCCGGCGCTCGCCGGCGCCCACTACTTCTCGGCGTCCGTGTCCGGCAACCTCCGCATCCCCTTAACTTCCGTCCCCGCACCCTCACCCACGCCGGCACGGCGCGCGGCGCTGTCCGTCATCGCCAAGGTCAAGGTGCCCACGCCCCAGGACGACCGCATCGCCCGCCATGTCCGCCTCCGCAAGAAGGTAGGAATCTGCACGAGAGCCAATCTGACCTCGTGCTCCTTCTTTCTCGTTACTAATGTGGATGTCAATGTGCACAAATTCTGGTGCGATCGTTTCCACTCTGCACTCGATTGGGTGAGTAGGGGTGGGGACAATGCCGTCCCTCTGACCTGTTCGACGAAATGTTTCCTTTAGAGCAGTAGCCTAAGAATCTATGAGCTACAGCGTTCTCGAATCGATTGTAGTTGTCAGGCTTACATATTTCTTTCCAGGTGAATGGCACCACGGAGAGGCCAAGGCTGAGTGTTTTCCGCTCAAACAAGCATTTGTATGCTCAAGTCATCGACGATACAAAGCAATGCACTTTGGCTTCAGCTTCAACCATGCACAAATCTCTCTCCAAGGAATTGGAATACTCGGCTGGGCCAACGATTGTAAGTTATCAGTACCTTTTATTTTGCTTGAGAAACTCTAATCTTGGTTTAAATGTCAATGCTGTTCCAAAGACAATAACTAAGGGTTTACTGGCTCCTTGCCTAAAGCATTCTTTTTCGGCGCTCATTTATTCCACTGGTTGAATAATATGGGGAAGAGTGCTCTAGTGAAAATACTTACTCCTTCCACTTAGCCTCATTGGAAAGCAGATGATAAATTATCCAGTAAGGACTAAGGACTTCAAAGTGCAATTAATTATCTATAACCCAATCAATGTGTGTACTCTGTTTGGGTACTGAAATGCGATTGGGATTTCTGGTTACATGGTTTTAGATATTTTAAATGCGCCACTTATTTCTACTAGATTGTACAATAAGTACATATATGCATGAATTCCCTATTTCTTGAGAAGAAAAGACATAGTCTTATGTCTCTGATCATTGGCCATTGTCCAACCCCTGGTTGCAGTGAAAGTAAAACAGGGTACCAGAGTAGAAGAGGTGAACAGACAATGCAACATTTGATATATTTGATATTTCCCACTTTATTGGTTCTTTATGCTATTCACAAATGATAAATCCACCAATTCATCAGTGGCACTGCTGTATTTGCTTATGTATGAAAACAGTCACGGCCGATTTAATCAATACAGTCAAGTCCTAGGTTCAATTTCTATCTTTTCTTAAGAATCAGTGAGATTTTGGACAGCATGTCGGCAGAAAACATCTCAATGCCCCGTACATAGGCTGAAATATGCTTTTGCAGCTACTTCTTGCAGATATGCTATTATTTGTTTGTGACAGAAGTTTGATATTTGGTTTGCAGGAAATAGCACAAAAGATTGGTGAAGTGATTGCCAAGTCCTGCCTGGAGAAAGGAATTACCAAAGTTGTCTTCGACCGAGGTGGTTTCCTCTACCACGGCCGCATAAAAGCTCTGGCTGATGCTGCTCGAGAGCATGGGCTTGAGTTCTGAACATTTACCCTGAATGTTTGTTCATATTTCCAGGATCACCTGTAACCTTCTCTTTTCCCCCTGTATGTTGAACAGAGTTTGTAGTCATCCGCCTTGTTCTGCAGACTTGGCCAAACTTTGATCGCATCAGATTTTTGTAACAGTCTTGCATTCAAAAACCAATATATATGATACTATCGATCTCCAGCCGTTTGTACTCACTGATACACACCATATTCATACCTAATGTGTTGTGAAACATTGATCTTTGGATCCTGAGTGCTAGGGCCTGTTTAGTTTGGAAAGTAAGTTTGCGAAAGAAAGTTTCCAATTCTAAATTGAAGATTAGGAGGACTAAACATGATCTAATTATAAAACTAAATACACGGATGGACGGGAAATCGCGAGACGAATCTATTAAGTCTAATTAATCTGTCATTAGAGATTGTTTGCTGTAGCACGACGTTGTCTAATCATGGCCTAATTAGGCTCATTAGATTCGTCTCGCAAAGTTACCGGGAGGTTATGGAATGGGTTTTGTCATTAACACGCGTTTAATACTCCATGCATGTAAGATTTCTTTTGATGAATAGTGAAGTTTCAAAGTTTCAAAAGTTTTAAAGGGATCTAAACAGGCCTAAGTACAGGGGAGCTGAAACAGGAAGACGATGGCGAACAAGGAAATTTTCTGCTCCTCTCTCGATGTGTCTTGCCGTGAAGGGCTGAAGCACCTGCTTTGTGCGTATTGCACGGTCACTCTAAGAAATATATATACATGCAATGTAGAGTACACTGATAGGCCACCTACAGCTGCAGGAGCACAATAACAAGTCGACTCGTAATGTGACGCGATGCGATGTTGCAGAGCTCTGCTAGGTCTCATGTTGGAGCAACCGCAATCAAAGTAGTCGCTTTTGGGCTACTGCTCACAGCGTCACCTGTTTTGTAAAACATATTTGTCATGTTCCCTGTATCTTGCTTAGTAATGGCAATCTACTTACGTGAAAGGGATATATAGGGAATGCAATAATGTTTAGGGCTCGTCGTGATCGCGTTACAGACTTA
The DNA here is from genome assembly GCA_004135705.1 of Alloteropsis semialata. Lineage (NCBI taxonomy): Eukaryota > Viridiplantae > Streptophyta > Magnoliopsida > Poales > Poaceae > Alloteropsis > Alloteropsis semialata. The sequence continues at coordinate 66,202,990 of CM014278.1, read as the reverse complement.
CAGTTGGCCGATGTGCTTAGTTGTACTAGCGAGCATTTGGTACTCCTTCCTCGCAACTAAAAAAAAAATGATGTACCAGCTTTACACCAATTTGAACAGGTTCAGATCCGACAAGGGTTTACGCCAAGTTTATTGTGGTTTAGTTTATGACGAAAGGGCTGAGCTTTCACTGATAATATCAGCCAAAGATTTCTTGGTTCCGTGTGTTGCTGGTCAGATTATCGAAAATATGGTTTTGGAGTAAAAGTGGGCCTGGAAAGGGACCGATTTTCCGCCAAGTTCATTTCATGATTTAGTTGATGGTTAGTTTTTCCGTTGTGTCTTATTCAGTAGATTTATGGAACTTTTGTGGTCTCATTCAGTTTGATTTTTGGGTTTCCTTGGTTTGGTGCTCCTCTTGGCCTCATTGGATAAACCCTGACGTCCTTTCACTCAACAGGTAAGGCTGTTGTAATCAGCTATCGTGTTGCTGTCCTTTTTTGCAACTTCTTTAGTGCTTCAATTCTTTTAGCCTAATTGTTGAGTTCTTTTAAGATACTCTATACTAGTGTCTAAAAAGGACTAGTATAAAAGGATCGTACGGTTGAGATTAATTATATACTACTAGAGACTTTAACTGTAGTATAGTAGTATACAGTGAGTAGTATGGTAGTATATGGGCATTTGGCGAAAAAGTAAATAGTATAATTGAAATATTTATATTTTGAAATCACTTTGATCCTTGATATATTTTTTACATCCCCAATTTTATTTCTATCCAAGTGAAATTACTAAACTACCCCTTATTTATGTGGGTTTATACTATATACCACTCATTGGTAGTATGGAGTACTGTAAAAGAGCTCTTACTTGTTTCGTGGATTGCAACTTCGCTCTTCGGTCTTCTCCAATAAAGACGTGCTTCTGGAGCCGTAGTGTGTGTTTGTTTGTTGTTGTGTTTGTTCTAATGGCGTTGTGCCGTTACGTTGTTGGTGTTGGTGTTGTTTGTGTTGGTGTATGTAAACCTCCTTTTTCTCTTAAATGAAATACTTGCTAAGCCTGTTCTCTAAAAAAAAGCCTAATTGTTTCCATTTTTTAGCCTAACTGCTGCCATTTTGTTGAGAGGCTGGTTCATCTTCATCCCTCGACAACTGGACAGTTCATCATCATCCAGAGAAGATTTTCTAGAAGTGAAAAGGAGGGAAATGGCCGGTTTGTTGAGAGAGAGACGGGTCTGAAGTGTCCGGAGCAATGTGTTCAGACACGAGAGGCCCAACTGTCCAGGTAACAGGAGATTGGGATGTCTGTGGCGGCACGGTCGAGTGTCAAACTTGTGCACAAGATTGACACGAACCTTGGCTTTGATCAAGTAGTGCTTCCTGGCCGGCAGCAAATGGCCCCACGGCTGCAACGCATTCGCTTATGCGTCTACTATCGCCAGTTTGCCCTGGACAAATGGCATGCGGAGGTCTGAAGAAATGTTGGAGCAGTTTTGGAGAAACCTGCCTGGTAACACGTCATTCCCTTGTTAGTGAGGAAAGGCTTCTAGTTACAACGATCCGTGTGAGAGGGTACTGCACTGCTAAGCTAGCCAACCTGTGCACCTTTAGCGTTTCAGTTCCTTCTCACATCTTCATTACTTTTACCACGCCTTTGGAGCCGTGGAACCGATTCAAATCGCTCTCATTGCTTTAAGCTAATGTTGTGGCAGAAGACATTGTTCGTTTCTTCCCATCAGGCATCAGCTTTGTTCAGGGCAAGCTGTGGCCTCTGTAGAAACACCACACCTTGCACCTCTTGTTTCTCTATATCCTTTCAGAGTTGCTTCCGGAAATGTTTTGCCGACGGCAGGGCGAAAGCGATGAGATTTGGAGCGTGTGCGCGGTCACCGTAACTTTCCGCCGACTTACGACTTTGTCCTGCTCCGTGCAGAGCAAGCCTGCTGATTTGATCCGATTTCTTTATGGAAGCATATATCGTGGGAGCAAACGTAATAAGATGGTAAAACAGTACCGCGCGGGTATCAGTATCACTTCTTTCTTAAACTCAAGAAAAAAAAAAGTATCAGTGCTTTCACTTTCAGAAAGTTAAAAACAAGATGCGAAGTGCCATCCTCTGAGAAAGGTTAGGGTTAGCAAGCTGCACAAGTAATCACATGGTGTCGTCCGGTAGATGTTACTGCTCACCCTAAATTTCACCCCCCCCTCGCTGTCCTACTTGACTTCACTCTATTTAACTAAAAGAAGAAGTAGCGTAAAGGGGAGGGAAAAAAATATTTACAGTTTGGTCCGCGACATCACAGTCGTTTTCGAGAGTGTAATATGTACCGTGACACCGTAGATTCGTGGTCAAGGCCTCGAACATACTGTAATCGCGTATTGGCTGAACTACTCTTAATTACGTGTCGCCTCTGATGACGACGAGAGGGCATCGATCAGAAGCAACAAGGGGTTTTTGTTTAAAAAAAAAGATGAGAGGGGCAAGCTACGAAAGCTCCTTGTCTGAATGTTAACGTGTGCTTGGTTGAGGTTGGCATCGGACTCCCTCCGTGAGGTGCTACCACGTAGGAGTATGGCGCTGTGGTACCCGGCCGGGCCGGTCGAGAAAGCGCTAGCAGGACCGGCCGACGGAGCGCGGGCACTGACACGTACGGAGCAAAAGCCTGGTGTGCAGTGTCGGCGGGGCAAGCTGATTACTAGGAGAGCCCTGATCCATCCAAATGGATCAGCCACCAGCCAGCAGTACTTCAGTCTCATAACAAATCAGCACCAGCCACCAGCCACCAGCCAGCCAGCAGTACTTCAGTCTCACAATAAATCAGCACCAGCCACCAGCCACCAGCCAACCGAACAGGCGGTTCCGGCAACTCAGCAACTGCGCAACAATCCTCCTGCTGCCCCCAAACGATTGACGGCTCGGGGCCAGGTAGGTCTGGGTCTGTCGCAGACGGCAGACGGATCCCTCGTTTTCCACGGGGTCCCGTCGTCCCCCACTGCGCCCCCCTGCTCCAGTAGGCACAGTTGTTGCCCGGGCCGCCTAGCTCCAACCGAGCCCGACGACCGGTTCTCTTCTCTCGCCCAATCGCGCGCGCACATCGTCATCGTGCCGGCCGGCCCGTGGATGGATTTTGCATTGCATTGCATCCCGTCTCGTCGTCCCACCACGTCCATCTCGTCGTTTCGTAACGGCTGCGTTCCGTGGACCCGCACGCGCAGCTGCCTCCCGCCGCCGGCGCGCCTCGGCTCTTCTGGGCTATGGGCTGGGCTGTGGACACTCGCACGTGGATGCAGCCTGCCACAAAACGATGGAGCTCTCCACCTCATCACGGTATTCATTCAAATGGTGGTGTCGACGTCATCGACGCTGTGGCTGCTGGCCTAGCTCTAGAGCTGCGGGAAACAGAAACTGGATGAACACATGATGGGCGGACGGCGCCCGGACGCTTCGCTTCGACCAGATTGTTCGTTGTACACGTACGGATCCAGAAGCGGTGTTCCAGGCCTTGTTGCATATGATGTTGCGTCTCTCTCTCTCTCTCTCTCTCTCTCTCTCTCTCTCTCTCTCTCTGCTACCACCATTCGGTTCCGGGGAGGCTGAGCAGAGCTCTATTAATATGCGCGCGCGCGCACGGGCGCCCGAGCTCGCGGCGTACGGTGCGAGGCGAACAGGCGATGGTTCCCCAACCGGGCAAGGCAAACCGATGCGTGCGCATTGAACGACAGGTATAGCAGAGAGAGATACAGCATCGATCAGGGGCAATGGCGAGACCATGGCCGCCGGCCCTGGCGCCCCTCCTCCTCCTCTTCCTGGCCACCTCCGCCGCCGTGCCGTGGCAGGGCGACCTGGCCGCCGGGGACAACCAGACGGCCGGCGGGCTGGTGGGCGTGGACGGGACGCAGTTCGTGGTGGGCGGCGGCAAGACGGTCTACTTCAGCGGGTTCAACGCCTACTGGCTGATGCTGGTGGCGTCGGACCCGGCGCGGAGGGGCCAGGTGGTGGCCGCGTTCCGGCAGGCGTCGGAGCACGGCCTCAACCTCGCGCGCACCTGGGCCTTCAGCGACGGCGGCGACGCCCCGCTGCAGTCGTCCCCCGGCGTCTACCACGAGCCCATGTTCCAGGTGAGGCGACGATCCGCCTCGACCCTGGCGTGCCGGCCGACGCAAAACACAAAGCGGCGTGCCTTGTCGCGCGTGCCGAGCTAACAGACGGAATTGGCTTTTCCGCAGGGGCTGGACTTCGTGATCGCCGAAGCCAGGCGGCACGGCATCTACCTCCTCCTCTGCCTCACCAACAACTTCCACGATTTCGGGGGGAAGCGGCAGTACGTGGCCTGGGCGAGGGAGGCCGGCCACCGCAACCTCACCACCGCCGACGACTTCTTCAACAGCACCGTCGTCAAGGGCTACTACAAGAACCACGTCAAGGTCTATATAGTCACCATCGATGCGTGCGTCAGCATATCTATTTTTGTTGGTTCCGTTCTGCTTCATTCCGTCTCTGAACTGAAAGACGAAGCTGATCTATTTCCTGTTGGCAATTGGGGGCATGCAGACGGTGCTGACGCGGGTGAACACCTTGACCGGCGTGGCGTACAGGGACGACCCTACCATCCTCGGCTGGGAGCTCATGAACGAGCCCCGATGCGACGCCGATCCCACCGGCGCCATGGTGCAGGTGACCCTCCCTCCGGCCTCCGACGATCCTCCTCCTGCCTCCATCCATCGTGTCCATCAAGCAGCTCAAACGTGTACCACGAGCTGAATTATTCAGCATCTATCCGATCGTGCTAGCTAGTGATCATCTGACCACATGCGCCGTGCTGTCAGCGTAGCACGTCCCGTCCTCCCTGGATTGAGAATCGAAACCCAAAGACCCGGGCGCAGCGCAATTAAGAATTAACGCTCGCTGTGTCGATCGCGAGAGCCACATGATTCACCAACCACAAGAATTCAAGATCCGATCGTTTTCGATTAAAGAAGATTTGATTTTGGCTGCCGGGCTATGCAGGCGTGGGTGGAGGAGATGGCGCCGTACGTGAAGGCGATCGACGGCGGGCACCTGGTGACGGCGGGGTTGGAGGGCTTCTACGGCGACGGCGCCCACGAGAGCAAGGACCTGAACCCCTGGGGCATCTACTACGGCACCAACTACGTGGAGACCCACCGCGCGGCCGGCGTGGACTTCGCCACCATCCACCTCTACCCGGACGTCTGGCTCTGGGGCTCCGGCGCCGGCGCGCAGCTCGCCTTCCTCCGGAACTGGACGCGCTCGCACGTCAGGGACACGGAGCTCTACCTCGACAAGCCGCTGCTCGTCACCGAGTACGGCAAGTTCCTGTGGGAGGGCGTGGCCAACCGGACGCAGCGGAACCGGTTCCTGGACCTGGTGCTGGGGTCCATCTACGACTCGGCGGCCGACGGCGGGCCGCTCGTCGGCGGCGCGTTCTGGCAGCTGCTGGACCCCGGCATGGACACGCTCAGGGACGGGTACGAGATCATACTCCCCGAGGACCGCCGCGCCGCCAGCATCATCGGCAACCACTCCCGGCAGCTGGCGGAGCTCAACGGGCAGGACGTCGAGGCTGTTCACCGCCGGAGCCGGCGGCGGCGGTGGCGGAAGGTGCACGTAGGCAGCTTCGGCAGGAGCAGCATTAGCAGTGGTACTGACGATCAGAAACAACAATTACACGTAGTCTTGGTTCGTTTCATCTCTTTGTTCAGGTCAATTTCTTCATTGTTCGGCTTCGGCAGTGTATAGACTGTAGAATTTTTTTTTCTGTACATCAGGTAAAATGGTGGGGTTAAGAGTAGAATTTTTTACTGTACATCAGGTAAATGTGACCTGTTTTGCCATAACAATCCTGTTCCACGGTAGCATAAAATGGTGGGTGTTTGTTTCCCACCTGAATTATATAATCTAGTTTATGAGTCGAAGGTACTATGGCAAAAAGGCTACCATGGACCACCAAATAATCTCGAATAAACTGTACATGAGTATCTTATTTCAGATTATTTGATGGTCCATAGTGACTTTTTACCCTAATATTTTTGGTTAATAAGCTACATTATATAATAGATGGGAACAAACAGGGCAGACGCACACAGACATGTGCATAGGTAACCATGGCCTTATCCTACACAGAATCTGAAAAGAAAGAAAAAAATCTCTGTGGTCGGAACTCTACCACCTGGGACTCGATCACTTACCGAGCGCTCTCTCTTCTGAAGCGTGCAAAACTCTCTCAGTCTCTCGTGTTTTTCTGTCCATGTTGAATTGGAGTTGCCCAGGCGGTGGGGCTGGTAGCATCCGCGCAGAATGTGCACGCAATGTTCAGGTTGAATTGGTCTCGCTAAGGCCGCCGGTGGAGCAGCAGCCCGGGCGCAGCGGAGACCGGCGGAGAGCGCGCCGCTGGGCAAGGTCCCGTCCGCCTGACGTGACAGCATCAGGATGTGCGCAGCCGTGTGGAGGCACAAAGCACTGCCGGCTTTTGGGCGCTCTTTTCAGGTGGACCCGACTTTGAGTTCGAGGAGAAAGTGGGCCGGGCCTGGTAAGCGCTGGTGCGGACTTCGTCGTATTTGTGGGCCTTTCTCTCGAAGAGGCCAGCGTTTGTTTGGGCCGAAACAATAATACAACTGGGAAATTTGCTGTCTCAAAAAGAAGAAGAACACAATGTTAACTGTGATGGTACCAAATGAGAATGCGATGTGCGACACCAACTTGTTGGAATCAATTAATAAAGTGAATCAACGACGACCATGGAGGTGTCGGGAAAAAGCTACGAACAAAATTACTAACAGCTGAGTACAATAAATAAAATTACTTAAGCTGCATGATAAGTTGTGACGCACGGTGTGGCGTGCGGAAGAAAGAAAACTTTAAGAAAATTGAAAGAAAGCAAGGGGAGAATGTGTGGACGGGCCAAGGGCAAGCTGTATTGGGTGAAGAACAGAATGTCAACTCACGGATCTCCCACGATGGTGCTAAAAACGACCACTAAGTTTGGACCTGGCGTTGAAACTTGAAACCGGCCGGCCTTAATAAAAGTTATACTCCCTCTGTTTTTTTAATAAATGTCGTATTAGGTTTGTTCTAAATCAAAGTTATAGAAAATATAACAATATTTATCATATCAATAATATGAACTATCAAATATATTCCATGATGGATTCAAACAAACAGATTTGGTATTGAAGATGTTATATTTTTATAGAAACTTGGTAAAAGTTGAACAATTTTAACTTAAGACAAAGCTAATACGACATGTAAAAAAAAAAACCCCAAAACCCGGTGGGAGTACCATTCGAGATGCATCGAACGCAGCTTTCAGGTTTGCGTGCTTGCGTACGAGGTTGCCGAATGTATGGTGGCGGCGGCAGACACACGACGACCCACGCAAACTCAGTCACCGCATTTCCAAACACTTTTTAGAAAGGGTGATGAATTATCAGTGTCTCAGCCCATGTGTATGTGATATACTCACTCCTAGTATATGTAGCCTGATACTGATAGCCATCACGAACGATCAGAAATTTCAGGGGCTGCTGGTGCACCACTAATTTCTGGGAGAGTTTCTGTAAATTGTGCACGATCTGGACGCGCTCCGATCCGGTCCGGTCCTCCAAATTCATCAAGCACTAACTAGCTAGGGAAAGGTGGTGGACATGCAATGATACTGTCTGTGCCTGTGCGCATTTCCAAAGGTTTTCTGATGAGAGGAAGTGATTCTGAGTCTCAGCATGTGAGATATGTCATCGCCCGTATGCAGAGTTTCAGCGTCAGTTCCGCACATCATGCGTGCGCCAACAACCGCTCTGTAAATTCTAGAAAGCTTTTTAGAAGAAGCATGGAAACACATTCCACTGTAAAAATCTTCATGACTTGGACGAATTCTGGACGTCCAAACTGCGCACTCGCCAGCCGGCCAGGCCAAGGTAACTAGTGGAACATATAATGCAGTACTGCTACTGTACTGTCTCTCTGACTACATCTTTCTTAGCTACTTCTCGTACAACTGTGTGCTGATTATGTGATCGAGCTACATACTGTCCATGGCGACAGGCATTTTGTTATGCGCGCAAGAGAGATGCAAGTTGTCCATGTCAACAGGAACTGCAACCGCACTGTTGCCAAATTTTGTCATGCGCGCAAGAGAGATGCAAACGACGACATACAGGTTGCCATTTTCTAGTTCTGAGTTCTGATTTTGATGACGAGCTTACTAACTCCCTCAGGGGTATTGAAATTTGGAACGCCTAATGGCATGTTTGTTTGCCCTCCAAATTATATTATATAGATTATAGTTTGTAAAATAATCCTATATAGACAACAAACACTCTGGATTATATAATATATACTTGCATATTATTATGATCTCATAAGCTGCCAAAAATATGCTTATTTCATATTATAATCTACTCCCACCGTCCCAAATTACTATTCGTTTTGGCTTTTCTAGATTTCTTACTTTTGCTATGCATAATGAATCCAAAAAAGTCAAGACAAATAATAATTTGGGACGCAGGGAGTACCCAACAAACAAAGAGGCTCTAAGGTGTATGAGCAGAATTTTTATTTTCCGAATATAAGATAAATGACCAAACCTATTCCTTTGTGTGTGTGTGTTTTTTTTAGCTATTTCATTTCACCAACAACTTGCATGGTCGATTAATCTCCTATAATTATGTATCTTGCTATATTTTTATAGTACAACTGGTGCAAGAGTCAGGTTAATTTTATATCATCTCAACTAGTAGTACACAAGTGACAAGACGATGAAGTAGCCGTTGGCGTTCCGGCAGATGCATCTTTTTCTTAATTGAACGGATTCAGTCCATTTTCGTCGATTTGGGACCACCAATGTAGTCTTTATTCGGAGCTAGATACTCAAAGGATAACAACAGAATCACCGATAAGAGCTTAAACATTTCGAAATAATAAAACTGGAGAAGCGTGTATTGTATGTCTGTATGTAGCAATGTACTCTTTTTGTATCGAAATATTTGTCGATGTTGACTTTTTCTGAAATGTTTGACCTTTCGTTTTATTCAAAAAAATATGTAAATTAGCAAAAAGAATAAGTCATACTTAAAATACATATAATAATAGAGCAAATCATATACAAAATAAATGATATAGATATAATACGAAGGGTCAAAATCGTGATAAAAAAATCAATAGCGACAAATATTTCAATATGAAGGTATTCCTCCATCTCAAATTATTTGTGACTGCTGACTTTTTCTCGTAACGTTTGACCGTTCGTCTTATTCAAAATATTATGCAATATAATTTATCATCCAAGGTATATTAAATATTAATTATCTTTTTATATATTTGTACAAAAGTTTTGAACAAGATGGGTATTCAAACATTTTGAAAAAGTCAACCGTGACAAATAATTTAGGACGGAAGGATTAGTATGTAGCATCATCGTCATGCTACTTCCAGGTTATCTGGAGCAGCAACAGCCGGGTATGTAGTGCTCCTACACTAGTAATATACCGATGTGTATTCAGTTCGCTGCTGTCCTGCTAGAGTATCCAATTCCAAGACCAACCGGCAGACGACCGACCACACATCACAGCAGCACACACGGTCTCTGCTCCTCTATAAATAACAAGCTAGTGATCGATCGAGGAGGTGTGATACAAGAGCCCATTGATCACACTCCACACACGACTTGGATCCTTGTTCCGCCTCCCGCTGCTCAGTGCTCACAGCCTCCACCCATCGCCGGCCGGCCTTGTGCTATATTTGTCCACGAACATCTCGCGCTCCGTCAGGTGACAGGTGAGAGAGGGGGGAACGGGACAGTCCATCCATCGCTCTCGCGCGAGCGAGCAGAGCTCTCGTGCAGTCGTCACACGTGCACTTGGTTATATTTGCACTGCCCCCATCCTCTCCTTGCGCGAGCGCTTGCTGCTTTGCTTTCTTCCTCCTCGCGCTGCCACGCCGAGAATCTTGCCCGGCTGGCCGGCCTTGTTGCCGCGCGTGCATGGCTCTTCTTCTCGGCTAGCAGCGGAGGCGCGGCCACCGTGCGCGTCGTCGTCTGGGTTTCCTCATCGCAGCGCTTGGACTCCCGCGTCAAATAAAACACGCTGCTGTGTGCGCTTTAATTTGGCAGGGAGAGCTAGGGAGATCGAGGGATGGCCGGCGGCGGGGACGAGGCGTCGTCGGCGTTGTGCGCGCCGATGAAGGCGACGTCGGAGGGGGCGTGGCAGGGGGACAGCCCGCTGCGCTTCTCGCTGCCGCTCATCATCCTGCAGGTCTGCCTCGTCCTCGTCCTCACCCGCGGCCTCGCCTTCGCGCTCCGCCCTCTCCGCCAGCCCCGCGTCATCGCCGAGATCATCGTAAGCTCGTCTCTCCGATCCGTTCCTCTTCTTCAGGATTGCATTGCAAATAAATGCTCTATATGCAAAATTCAAAATTCAAAATTCTGTTTTTTATATAGAGTATTTAGCACTCGATCAAAATTCAAAATCTGTTTTTTTTAATTTGTTCGACGAATTGGCATTATGCAATAAATGTGTTCCTGAAGCCTTTATTAGTTGAGTTAGGTAAATTAAGAGTTTGGATCATCTTGAGCACATATATGATTTTCATTTTTTAGAATATATATATATATATATATATATATATAGATATAGATACACATACACACGCTAGAGAACTGCTCATGTCAGCAGCTCCCACACAATGCACACCCAGAACTCAAACATGATGACATTTTCGTTTTAAGGAGTAGCGCATTATGTTGTTTTTCCCCTTCTGAAGAAAGTGTTTGTGCAAGACCAGAAATCATGTTTCTACTGCAACATAAATAAACACCAAAGAGATATTCAGAATTTATTGGCATTGTTAAAAAAATACATTAGCGGTTCCGAACTTGTCTCAGGTGACATTTAAGTTCATAAACTCTCAAAATACATTTTAAATTCTCAAACTTGTCTAGAAGTGTCATTTGGGTCCATATGCGTCTCCAGGTTCCCAAACATCCCTCAGTGTGTCATTTGCTTTCCTAAACTCTCAAGGTGAATTTTCATATCCTAGAAAATCATCATTAGTTAATTGTATTTGAAATGGACTATTTATTGAGCTATTTTTACTGCCATTTTAATTTTGAATTAGTTGCTTATTAATCATATTCAACATGGGTTAATCAAGATCAATGGATCATTAAAAAATCACCAGTGGATATTATAGCTTTCTCATTTAGCATGGCAATATCTTTGCTAATTTTGAACATTTTCTACTAATTAATTGTATTTTATATAGGCTTTGTATAACTTTATTAAGGTAATTTATTCCCATTCTCAATAAAAATTAAAATAACATTTTTATTAAATTTAAAGTAGCAAAAGCATTTTCATTAACTTAAAGTAGCAAAATAATATTTTTATTAAATTTAAAACAGCGTACTGAGAGTTTAGAGACATGCATGACATTGTGGGACAAGTCTATGGACCTAAAAATACATTTTGAGAGTTTAGGGGCCTATATGACAACATGAAACAAGTTTGGAGATCTAAAAATGCATCTTAAAAGTTTAGCGACCTAGATGACACACCGGAACAAGTTTAGGGACCGCTTAAGTATGAAATTTTAATCCTTGTATGCAAATCTAAATGTTGCGGCTGCTGTTGATCTTGTTGCTGCTTAATTTGAAGTGTGCAAGCAAATGGCAAGTGATAGCTGCTTACAGCTGCATTGAATTAATGGCCATTGCAGGGTGGCATCCTTCTCGGCCCCTCGGCGCTTGGCCGGAGCAAGGTCTTCCTCAACCACGTCTTCCCGCCGGAGAGCCTCACCGTGCTCGACACCCTCGCCAACATCGGCCTGCTCTTCTTCCTCTTCCTCGTCGGCCTAGAACTCGACCCGGCCTCGCTCCGACGGACGGGCCGCAAAGCGCTCGCCATCGCCGTGGCCGGCATCTCCCTCCCCTTCGCGTTCGGCGTCGGCTCCTCCCTCGCCCTGCGCGCCGCCATCGCGCCCGACGCGCCGCGCGGCCCGCTCATCGTCTTCATGGGAGTCGCGCTCTCTATCACCGCGTTCCCGGTGCTCGCGCGCATCCTCGCCGAGTTGAAGCTCCTCACCACCGACCTGGGCCGCATGGCCATGTCCGCCGCGGCCGTCAACGACGTCACCGCGTGGATACTGCTCGCGCTGGCCATCGCGCTCTCCGGCTCCGGGTCGCCATTCGTGTCCATCTACGTCCTGCTCTCCGGGGTCGGCTTCGTCGTCGCCGCCATCTTCCTCGTGCGGCCGGCGCTCGTCTACATGGCGCGCCGGTCCCCGGCCGGCGAGCCTATCAAGGAGTCGTTCGTATGCGCGACTGTGTCCATTATTCTCGCCGCCGGCTTCGCCACAGACGCCATCGGCATCCACGCGCTGTTCGGCGGGTTCGTCATCGGCGTCCTGATCCCCAAGGAAGGAGCCTACGCCGGCGCGCTCACCGAGAAGATGGAGGACCTGGTGTCGTCGCTGTTCCTGCCCCTGTACTTCGTGTCGAGCGGGCTCAAGACCAACGTGGCCACCATCTCGGGGGCCAAGGCGTGGGGCTTCCTCGCGCTCGTGATGACGACGGCCTGCGCCGGCAAGATCGGCGGCACGTGCTCGCGTCGCTGCTGATGCGCGTGCCGCCGCGCGAGGCGCTCGCGCTCGGGCTGATGATGAACACCAAGGGGCTCGTGGAGCTTATCGTGCTCAACATCGGCCGCGACCGCAAGGTGCTCAACGACGAGTCGTTCGCCATCCTCGAGCTCATGGCGCTCATCACCACCTTCATGACCACCCCGGCCGTGACGGCGGTGTACAAGCCGGCGCGGCGCGCCACGTCGTACAAGCACCGGGCCGTGGAGCGCGGCGACGCCGACAGCGAGCTGCGGGTGCTCGCGTGCTTCCACGCCAGCCGCGGCATCCCGACGCTGATCAACCTGGTGGAGGCCTCGCGCGGCACGCGGCGGAGCAAGCTCACCATGTACGCCATGCACCTGGTGGAGCTCTCGGAGCGGTCGTCGGCCATCTCCATGGTGCAGCGCGCGCGCCGCAACGGCCTGCCCTTCTCGAGCCGGCGCGGGCGCGACGGCGGCGGGGAGGTGGTGGTGGCGTTCGAGGCGTTCCAGCGCCTGAGCGCCGTGAGGGTGAAGCCCATGACGGCCATCTCCGATCTGAGCACCATCCACGAGGACATCGTGGCGTCGGCGCTGAACAAGCGCGCCGCGCTCGTGGTGCTGCCGTTCCACAAGATGCTCAGCCACGACGGCACGATGGAGCCCGTGGACCGCGCGTACCACCAGGTGAACGTGCGCGTGCTCCACGCCGCGCCCTGCTCGGTCGCCGTCCTCGTGGACCGCGTCCTCGGCGGCGCGGCGCAGGTGCCGGCGCCCAACGTGTCCTACGCCGTCCTGGTCCTCTTCTTCGGCGGGCCCGACGACCGCGAGGCTCTCGCGTACGCCGCACGCATGGGCGAGCACCCCGGCATCGAGCTCACCGTCGCCCGCTTCACCACGACCGCCGCCGAACCCAACGCCGACGGCGGACCAGCCAAGGACGAGGAAGCCCTGCGAAGATACGTAACCCGGGCGCTGAAGTCCGGAGACTTGTCAGTGAAGTACGAGGAGGTGACGGCGACAGAACGGCAGGACGTGGCGTCCGCCATCAAAGCGCTCGGGCGAGGCAAGAACCTGGTCGTGGCGGGGCGGTCGGCGCCGACGACGCCTCTGGTGGAAAAGAGCGACTGCCCGGAGCTGGGCCCCGTAGGGAGCTACCTGGCGACGCCGGAGTTCTCGACGACGGCATCGGTGCTTGTCGTGCAGCGGTACAACCCGCAGAGTGACCCCGCGTGCAGCAGGCCGGCAGGGGACGACGACGTGGAGGAGGCCGTCGTGCCGTTCCCGTCGTCGTCGTCTCGGCCGGCGGAGTCGGAGTCAGAGTCGCAGCACAGCACGTGAGACGCGCGTGGATTGGGGACGAAGGTGCGCGCAGGGGTAGGGGTTTAGCATGGCACGCCTCTCCTAGCTAATGTAGCTTGCTGGTTAGCTAGCTAGGCCGTGTAGCTAGCAGTAGTGCACTTTGCGATGATGTACATAGAAGCAAATAAAAATGCAGGACAAGAGGTATATAGTAGGGCATAGCGTATACGGTACCGGTACAGACATTGTAGTTGATAAAATCAAAGACGGTGCTATAGAAGTGTTAACTGAAGAATGAACAATGGATGGACATGAACATCAGGGTTCAGGGGAGAAAATGAGCATTAAGTTTATTAACAGACGGATCGCGCGGAAGCGCGAGTGTGTAACCTGCTCGCGCCGCCGCCGGCCGGCCAGCCGGCCGGTTAGGGTTAAGGTTAGGGTTTGGGGTTTGGGAGGGGGGATTTGGCCGGCAGACCTAGAAGGAGGTGTGGGGGTGGCTGCCGGCCTGGCGATGGGGACGGTCGCTGGGCGGAGGGCCGGACGGCGATGGCGCCGCCTGCCGGGGCGGTGGGAGATGGGGGCTGGGCGGAGCCGGAGGTGGGGAGAGGAGCTGGTGGCATTAGAAAGAGCGGGGTCGAGGGCGGGGGTGGGAGGTGGGTGGAACGGCGAGGCGGCGAGGCACCGCCGGCCGCCGGCGGTGGTGGAGGCTGGCGGGATGGGCGGCAGGCCATTGAAGAACAAGGAGAGGGAGGGAGGCGGAGGCGGGAGGGAAGGAGAAGGAGGACATACCTGGAGGAGAAGGCCGCCAGAGCCGACGACGATGGCGGCGCCTGCGGCGGGTCACGCGCTCCCCGTTCGCCTGACCCATCGTGGGATAACTCGATCCAAAATGAGGGTGTGGCAGACCGCCCCAATTAATCCGGTTTAAAAGCATGGGCCCACTATCACAGCAGTGCTCCACGCCCTTAAACCGAGCTAATCGTGCAATCCGTCGGATACCTTCCCGATTAAACCACCTTGTTCTCTCGACCGAAACGAAATAGCAGCAGTCCCACTCGATGATGGGCTCAGGCAGTACAACTCATCACAAATTTTACAACACGGGGTTCACATAGATAATTATACAAATACAGTGCATATATTTTAGTTATTACAAACCAGAGTTATAATACAGCGGAAGTCTAAGCGTCGATACACATAACATCATATGGAGCCCACATATGATATTCAGTTCCCGCGGCCTGAGTCGGACTCAGACGGCCCCCACTCGACTGTCCAACCATCAGGGAGCACACCAGGCCAAGTCAAAGCGGCAACAGGATCATAGCCATCCACATAATCTGAAAAAGATAGCCACAAGCAAGGCTGAGTACTAATTACTCAGCAAGACTTACCCGACAAGGTTAAATACTAGACATGCAAGGCTTTTTGGCTCTGGGGTTTGTTTTGCCAAAAGCGTCTACAAGTTGATCCCTAATTTCAATATTTTAGCCAAGTTTTAAAGTGAGACTAACCATTTCTAGATTTGCCAAACTATCCAATAACATTCAGTGTCAAAAAACAATTGATTAGTAAATCATCAACATTTCTCATCTAACAACACTTTCCCCCATTTGGCCCAAGGACATTGATGTGCAACGAGAGATCAAGCAGCTTCATGTAACCGCGAAGGACGGACAACTCGAGTTGATTTTAACCATGCATGGGACAACCTAATCGCACGACCCGTGAGAGACACCCAGGACCTCACGGGGCAACCGTTCCCATCTCTCCCTGCCATCTGCCATCGGGGACCACTCCACCCGAGTGCACGCCCCAACGAACCCCAGGTGCCCGAGGCAAACCTGTGCCGCGGCCACTGCTACACTCGCCATCATCCCCCTCGCCCAATGGAGTGGATATGTTCGTCAGACGTCAGTTTGAATCAAGTACTAGGTTTACCAGTTTACCACATTTCCCGGCATACGATTAGTACCTTCAAAAGCTTGACCAACTGACCACACAATCAATGCCTTAGCCAACAATTTCTGTGCAAGCGGGGTGTTCAACCAAACATAAATACCGCATAAGCCCCGCTTGCCGAATCTCCTCAACTGATAATAAAGTAAAACCTATTTCTCGCGAGTGACAAGGCAATCACTCGACTTCTACCGATCCTAATTAAGCATGGCAGTCTAAACGACCTACACATACTAGTATTAGAACATAGGTACCTAGGGATCATGCAACTAGGGTTTCATTCAACTCCTCAAAACTTAAATGCACAAATTAAGGCACAAATTAAAGAGGGTTAGAATTAACAGCGGGTTATGCTCCGGGGCTTGCCTTCCTGATCACCGCTGGCCTTGGGCCCTTCCGAACTTTGGTTCGGGTCTTGTGCAACAGCAACGTTCAACTCGGCAGCAGCTGGATCGTCCGTGGGCTCGACCTCGATCTCGTATATCCCGTCAACAAGGGTTTGCTCTACATGAAATGCGGATGCATGAGATGCAGTAATGCACGAGAAACAATTACAGAATTACAACAACAACTCACTAATACATCACTGGACAATCATTTATGGATTATAAACAATTAAGAAGCTCAAAAATAAAGCGGGGTGGTTGCTTTTAGTTGGTTATTAAACCTATTTGAGATCTGAATTAAAGCATAAAGAGGTTTTATTAAACATTTCAAATATGTTAACAACTTATAACACCACATAAACCAAGTAAAACATCTATAAATAACCACTAGTCATACAATGGAGTTCCTATTGCTAAATCTAACATTCAACATTCCTGGTTGCTGTACATGTTTGCAAAATTATTTTTACCACAAGAAAACTATTTATGAAATAAGCATTTCCTAACTAGTTCTTACCAAATAAAGCCTAGAAAATATATTTTCATAAACACAAATTAAGTAAATATGTTTCTGTGTTCTTTACAGTTAAACATATTTTTCAGGAATTTTCCAGAATTTTACCTATTTATTTTCTATTTTTATTAACAGCCAACATTTACCACCAATCAGAAAATCATAATAAATTCTACAAAAATGTTCTGTAGCTGAAATGTTTACAGCAACTATTATTCTACCAGAAATATTTTATGTGAATTTTTCAGATTTTTCTGAGTTGTATAGAATATTTGGTGCTTTATCCACTCTTAACTAGCTAGAAACAACTTAATTCCAAATCTACCAAAATCATGCATAAACTGTGGCCAACAGGTACTCAAATCAACTCTTCTGATCACAACAGATCCATCAAAAGTGGTTTTGCATTTTTAGCAGATTCCTATGATTTATAAAGCAATAATCATCCTCTCAAGCACATCTTCATACATCCAAAAATATATTAGGAAACACATAGATTATACATGCATATGATACACCACTGGAAAGATAATTTCTCAAGCATTCCAGAAAGTCCAAGTTTGTGATTTTACAATTTTTCTGTGATTTTTGGTGATTTATTGAATCTCAGCCGAAATAAAAAAAGGGAATAACTTGTGAATAGTAAAATTGGGATTTACATCCGGGTCCTCGGGAAAAGAAAAATAATCACGGACAGGTCCTTTCTTTACATATAGGTCCTTGGATTCTTGTTGAAAACCCCCTGCAAGATCCGAGAATCACATATAGGTCCAAAAATTTCTTGAATAACCCCTTGAAGTTTCTAACTCTTTACCTTTCTACCCTTCTTCCTCCTTCAGACAGATCGACGGAGCTCGGCTCTGCAGGCCTTCTGGCCGGCTGGAAAAGGGGCCGGCGCCGGCCCTCCTGGCCTTGGGCGAGCTGTGCAGGAGCTGCAGCTCCTTCCCCTGGCCGCTCCTGAGCAGCAGCAAGCGGCCGGCCTCGAGCCCACGGCCCTGGCGGCGTGCGCCTGCTGCAATGGCCGGCCGACCCTCTGGTGGCCGAGAAACGAAGGGAAAAAGGTCGGGGATGATTAAGAACTCATGGTGATTGTGTTTTGATGATTGGATTGGAAGGAGAAAGAGTGTGGAGCTACGATTTTGGAATTTTTGGAGCTCAGCCGAATTTCAACAATGGCGGTCGGAGTTCTTCGATTTCCTCGCGTGTGGCCTATGGCAAGGGATGGGAAGTGTTCTGAGGCGGAGAGGGCGAGGTGGTGGAGTGAATGGCGGGGTTAATTTGGAGGATGATGGTTCAGGGGGGTGATTTGGCCGAGAGGTACCGAGGTGTTTACTGTCCTCGAAATGCCGGTCATCCTTATCTTTCCAGCTCTACGGCCAGCTCATCCTGGGCACCTGGCTCGGCCAAGCGGCGCAATGGCATGAAGGCACGTGTGTGGATAGCTGGAGGGTGGTGAATGGCGTCGACGACGCCGAGGCCGAGCTTCCTGATCGTCGTTCTGTCGATCGTCGAACTGAAACTTTCGGGTTCAGTTTATAGGCCGAGCGACGCAGCGGCTTCATTTCGAGTTTTCTCACGATTCCGTGTAGAAACTCAAGGAGCAACGATACCAACTTTGTAGAGGATTCATAGGGCTACAATTCCTACAAAGACACTTATACCATTTGCTCAGCGGTTTGGAAGTTGCAAGGCTCTGAATCTCAGCCAAAATTCGAAATTCCGAAAAATTCAGAGTTTTGGCAGCTCACGGGCCCAACTTCGTCGGCCTTAAACTCCACTTTTTGTGCATGAAAAGTTGATTCGACCAGTACGAAAGTTAAATATGGTACATCAGGCTACAACTTCTACAAAGGGAGTTATAGTGTTTGATCAATGGTTTGAGAGGTAAAACGTGGAGAATCCGGCCAAAAAAAAGCTGTTAACTGTCGACTGAAAATCCTAAGTCTGATTCGAACGTTTTTGACCCGACTTCGATGACCTTTTTCTCTAAGATTTACATACAAACATCAGGATCATCCAATACAAAAGTTGTAGCTGGTACATTAGGCTACAATTCTTACAAAGAGTGTCACTACTTTTGAGCAGCGGTTTGAAAGTTAAGGGGCAACGGATATGGGCAAAAATCACGTTTCAGACAGCGTAATTAAGCTAAGTGCTGAAATTGCTGGTTTTTGACCTGATTTTGTCCAAGATTATGAGTGATCAAACAAAGTTTTCCTCGATCCACATCACCACCATTGTAAAGAGGGTACTTTGTACTCCAACTTTTATATTGGTGGAATTTCAAGTGTTTAGGCAAAATATAAAGATATTAGCCTCTCGAGAAGGGTAAAAAGCAATACCCGCGACACATGAAATGACGATCGAATGAGTTCAAAATCGAATTTTGAATTTTTGTTTGAACTTTCCATACTCATTTGAGTTCATATTCATGTAGTTGACATTATTTGCGACATTTTGGTATAATTTTTGTATTTTGACTATTTTGATTATTCTGGTTGACTGAGTCAACACATACACACAAATGCACAAACATTATGATTTTGAAATGATGCATGTCATGATTTACTTAATTATATCCATTATGGTTATTAATTACTACAGTGACACCAGGGGTGTCACAGAGGGCTCATCCAGAGATTCAGATCTAGTGTCCATGTCTAATAATACTGCATACACAAGTCTTCAGGATTCACATCACAAGAACAACACACAGATGCATCACTCTTCGTCGCCAAACACATTTTGGAATTAGCGCGTCTCCGAGAGATTAGTCAAAAATACTAGCCAAATTTGTTGATTTAGCTACTCTCAAAAATAGTTTTGTCAAATAAATAATAGAGTAATCCAACAGACTCTGTAACAATGGCTAGTGAGGTAGGCTTTCCAAAAATAGAGAGCGAATGAGGTGGAATGAAGAGCCACTAAATTTGCAGAGTCATTTACAGAGTCTGTTGTAGACGTTTTTTCTTCAATAATAACTAAATTTATGTTTACAAAAAGATTTGGCCAATCTGTTGCAGACGCTCTAAGGCTAGCCGCAGTGGGTACTGGGAGCGGAACGCTACCAGGTACTCCAGTTCGCGTTTAGCGTTTTTTTGCCCTGCAGCGGGGAATGCTAAACGGTACTGGACGGTACCGGATGCGTCCGCTTCCGCTATCCCTGGCGGAGGTAGAGGAGTTCCGCTACCGGGCCACGTCGGCGCGGAGCCCGCCGTCCCGACCACTGCACGCCACCCCGCCGTCTTCGTCCGCCGCTGCTGCAGCTCGCCGGAAGGGGAGACAAAACCGGGCGGGGGAGAGAGAAGGGGATGGGAGAGGGAGAGAGCTCCATGGATCCGGCCCGCGCACGCCCATGCCCGCCGCCGCTGCTCAGGCCATGGACGCCGCCGCG
>CM014278.1:66170761-66181839 GCA_004135705.1 Alloteropsis semialata | reverse complement strand
AAAAAGAAAAAAAAGAAAAAAAGAAAAAGAGAAAAAAGAAAAAGAGTAAAGAAAAAAAGAAAGAAAGAAAAAGTGGGAGGAGATAGAAAAAAGAAGAGGAAAAGGAGAGAGGATATGGTAGTTGGAATGGTTGAATAAAATATAGGGTGGTTGGGATAGTGAGGACCAATGGTGGTCATCCCTAGATGATGAGTGATTGACAACCGTTGAGTGGATTGATGTGTCTCTTGGCTCGTGATGTGCAGGTGCAGGATGCGACATGGCGGCCGACGGCGCGCGGTGAAGGTCAGGCGCGAAAGGTTCATGCCGATGAACCAAGGGCGGTGAAGGATGAACGAGTAGGCTTGGACCGAGGGACCCGAAGAAGCCGGGCGGAGTCATGTGCGATCCGCATGGTGCATGGAAGAGCAAGAGTACACGGCGTGATGGAGACGGCGTCGGTCGAGTCAAGCGGGACGGAGGCGTCAAGGCTTGGCGGAGGCCGGACACGCGTCGACATCGAGGAGGTCGCGTAGCGGCTACGCGGAGATGGACGGTTTGGGTGGTTTGGGCCTCAAAACCACCAGGCAGGCAGGTTTGCCGGTTTGGGCCTCAAAACCGGGGGCGCGTCCGGTGCAGCCGGATGGCGGAATGGAGGGCACGTGGCGCCATCGCGAAGCTTGCGTCGAGACGAAGCGAAGTCGTGAAGGTCCCGTGTCCGTCCGATGAGTCTGCGAAAAGATGGACAATTTTGCCCCTCTGCGGGTGTGTATCTTATTTTCTGCAGTAGGGGTAATTTAGACTTTAGGCCAAGGGCTATAAGTAGTGGAGGGGCTGAAATTTTCAGTACTTCTCCCATTTCTCTTAGTTTAGTTTTCTTCCTTAAGGCTAGGGTTTGCTTAAATGAGAGAGGATTAGGCTTAGAGAGTGATTACTCTAGGTTTAGTGCTCCAATCCAAAAGTGGGAGGATGAGGGTGGTTTCCTAGCCACGAATCTTGTTAAGATTTCAATCCTTAATCATTCATGGTTGATTCAAGGCTTGTCTCCCTCGTTTTTCTTTTTTTGCCATTTTCGGGCTATTTTTCGTGGATTTTTTGTTCTTCGAATTTGAGGCCGTTTCTTGTGGGATTTCTTTGAGGGGATCACTCATAGGTTCCTTGTGAACATTTTCCCCGTGATCTTTCACCCTCAAACCCATGGATTAGCCTCGGATTTGAAGTTCCCCTCTTCTTCTTCCTCTCTTGTGTTCTTGGGCGATTTCACGAAATTAGTGGGAAAGTCGTGATCTTTCTGAGAAGATCTTTTGGAAATAGACTCACCACGAAGTAGTGATGTTTCTGTCCAAGTTTCACGAAGATTGGATGTCGTTTGATTGAGTTTGATCTTTTCTTAGGTTTTTCGTGCGCCCAGGAAAAACAGGAAGTTCCGGTTTTCAAATCCGGAGGTTCCGGTTTTTGTTCCATCTTTCTCTTTTTGAGGAGATCTCTTGGCTACAGACTCACAATGGCCTAGAAATGCTGTGGCTGTAATATTGTGATTTTTGGAGTTCGTTTGGTATGGTTTTGGATTTTTTTTGTAGTTCCTATAGGCTGTTCTGAGTGAAAACCGGAGGTTCCGGTTTTGGAAACAGGAGGTTCCGGTTTTAGGAATCCGGAGGTTCCGGTTTCAAATCCGGAGGTTCCGGTTTTTGCACTGCAAGTGGTGCATTTCCCTTGGTGCTTTTCCGTGTGTTTTTCCGCTGCGTTTCAGAGACTTCTAGAGTTGTTCCTAGGTCCAATAGCATCTCAAATTGCTATGTGGGTTTGGCAACTCTAGAAGAGAGGGTCATTGGGGTTTGACGAGGATATAGGCCTTATTCTTGTGAAAGAATTTTAAAGGCTCCCATTCACCCCCCTCTGGTCGCCCGTTTCGGTCCTTCAATTGGTATCAGAGCATTGGTTAGGATCACTCCACCTTAACCGGCTCTGTGATCCAAAATGGCGGCCGGTGAACGCTCTTTGACTGCGCCTCCTTACTTTGATGGGACTGATTATCGATATTGGTCGATTCGCATGCGAGCCCATCTCAATAGTAAAGGAGCATCAGTCTGGGAGATCACTGTGGATACCACTTATGCTATTCCTGCTGTTCGCACTTCTCAAGCGGATAAAGACAAATTTCATGCCAACAGTAAGGCGGTCGATATCCTGCTTTCGAGTTTGAGTCGTGATGAGTTTGAACGTGTCTATGGCCTGGATGTCGCTCACCAAATCTGGACTCGCCTCAAGGAGGATCATGAGGGGAACAGCCAGGTCAAAGCACGTCTGTTTGAGACTTACCGGCGCGAGTATGAGAATTTCACTCATCTTCCCGGTGAGTCTACAGACTCTCTTTTCCAGCGTTTTCAATCTGTTGTGAACAAGATGAGAGCAAACATCACCGTTCTTCCCTATACCGATCATGATAGTGCTTTGAAGCTCTTACATGCCTTGGATCGAGGTGTATGGGGAACGAAGGTTGATGCTATCATCGAGTCCACTGGTTACACAACTCTTACTCTTGATGAGCTCTTCTCGAAGCTGAAGTCGACAGAGGTTGACATACAGCTTAGATCCAAGCATGTGAACCCTACTGATCCTCATAGTATGGCTCTCATGACAGGATCTGGACAGTCCTCTTCCTTGGCTAACACTAACTCTTCCACCAAGTCGTTTGCCTTGTCTTCTTTGTTGACTGTTTCAGAGGAGCAGTTGGACGAGCTGGAGGACGAGGAACTTGCCTTGATCACAAGGCGGTTCATGCGCTTCAACGACAACCGCAAGAACCGGCGGAAGGGCCACAACAACTGCTTCGAGTGTGGGAAGCCCGGCCACTTCATCGCCGACTGTCCGAAGAAGCAGAAGGACAAGGAAGAGAACGACTACAGCAAGCCCAAGTCGAGGGACAAGAAGAAGAAGAAGCACGTGGACCGCAAGAAGGCCAAAGCACGAGCCTTCATCGCCTCCCTCAGCGACGTCGACTCCGACACTGAAGATCAAGCTGATTCAAGCTCAAGTGAGGACGATCGCAAGGAGAAGAAGAAGGACGCCAAGAACGTCACCGGTCTCTGCTTCTACTCCAAGGAGAAGCGTGGAGGGTACTGCGTCATGGCTCTCAACGCCGATGACAAGAAGGACGACATCGACAGCGACTCCGAGTCGGACACAGAGGTACCTCGAACCCACGAACAACTTCTTCTTGAGAATGATGAACTGAATGATTGCTTGGTCAATCAAGACAAGCTGTTGAAAAGGGCTGCTCGTGAACGATCCGAGCTGAAGGCCAAGCTTGAGAATGCTTTGTTGGAACTAGAATTGCTTAGGGCTGCTCCTACTGTTTCTGAAGTTCCTGAATGTGATGAATGCTCAGTTCATATGGTTAGTCTAGCTTCTTTGCAATCTAAGCATGCTTCTGTGGTTGAGGAACTAGATTTGGCTAGGGTTGCTCTAGATGAAGTTAAGACTAGACCTATGTTGCTTGGTGCTTGCAAGTCTTGTCCTGCTTTGCAAAGTAAACTAGATGTTGCATGTGCTAGGATTTTAGAGCTTGAAAAATCTGCTGCTTTAGCTAAGTCTAAAATTCCTGAATGCACTGTTTGTCCTGCACAACTAGTTGAATTGAATGGTGCCAAGTTTGCTTTGGGTCTTGCTGAGGATGAGAATATGTACTTGCGCGTCATTCTGAGTTGGGTCTCTAGTAGGGAACCTCAGTTGGGTATGATGATTCAGCAGTTCAAGAGAGCTGATGGTGTTGGGGTTGGGAGTGTGCCTTATGACAAAAAATGGAACTGGTTGTATGAGAAACTGGACGAGTGCCGAGGGGTGAGTCTAAACAAGAAACCGACAGATGCCAGCACCTCTAAGCCACCCATTCCAAGTGAGGAACAAACCAGTCCCATGAGTGAGAAAAATCCCAAGGATGGAGTGTTCACTGAGCCACCAAGACACCCACCTAAGAAAGCTATCTGGGTAGAGAAACCAAACTTCCTTCGGAACAAGCTAGACACTCTTCCAGATATTGCTAGTAAGCGCCCTCCACCAAAACCAAAAGCAAAACCCCAACCAAGAGCAAATCCACAACCCAGAGTGAACCCTCAACCAAGAGTGAATCCCCAACAGAGAGTGAACCCACAGCCGAGAGCAAACCAACAGCCTAAAGAGCGTGTGAGGTTCCACTGTGAGTTCTGTAACAGGGATGGTCACCTTGAGGAGTTCTGCTTTCGCAGGAAGAAAGCTTTGAGGCGTGAGCGTGAGTGGGTAACCAGGACATGTACCACCCTTCCCATGGTGTACATGAGCCTAGGCCAGCTCCTTTGCCTCGTGGTGGTAGGCGTGAGTTCACCAGGCGTGATCCAAGGCCTCCTCTATTTGACTTTGGACAACACGGCCTTGGTTACTCGTCACGGAGGTTTCACGGACCTCGTTACCCTCCTTTCGGGGAACGTCCTCCTCCGATGAGACGTGAGTTTGTGGATTGTGCTGACCCCACTTTTGAGCAGATGGCTCGACACTGGTACTATACTGGTTATACTAACCCCAGTGTCGAGACGTTTGCTCATCCTTACTCTTACCTTTCTTACTGAGCAGGTCGGAGGCCTGGAGAACACATGGCTCATCGACTCCGGTTGTTCTCGTCATATGACCGGTGATCCTAGATGGTTCTCCAGCCTCACCCCGGTGATGACCAAGGAGTACATCACTTTCGGGGATAACAGCAAAGGTAAGGTGTTGTCTGTCGGTGCCATCAAGGTAAGTGAAAATTTCATGTTGAAGCAGGTAGCTCTTGTTGATTCGCTTGGTTTCAATTTGCTCTCTGTTTCGCAACTTCTTGATGATGGTTTTGAGGTGTGCTTCAAGAAAGGAGCCTCTCGGATCTTGGACTCTCGAGGCGATCTTGTGTGTATGATCGTGCCCGAGGGTCAAGTTTTTCGTGTTGACTTCTCTAAGTCTTTCGGTCTTTCTCGTTGTCTTGTTGCTGGTTCTTCGTCTGAGCTTTGGAAGTGGCATAGGAGGTTGGGTCATTTGAGCTTTGACTTGCTCACTCGCTTGAGCGCTCTTGACCTTGTCCGAGGATTGCCCAAGCTCAAGTTTGAGAGAGATCTTGTTTGTTCTCCCTGTCGGCATGGCAAAATGGTTGCTGCTTTTCACCCACCTGTAAATCAGGTGATGACTGATCATCCAGGGGAGCTGTTACATATGGATACTGTTGGTCCAGCTCGCGTTTGTTCAGTTGGTGGGAAGTGGTATGTCCTTGTCGTGGTCGATGATTTTTCGAGGTATTCTTGGGTTTTCTTCATGGAGTCTAAGGAGGAGGCTTTTCCTTTTGTTCGAGATCTGATCTTGAGGTTGAAGAATGAGCACCCAAATGATGCCATGAGAGCGATTCGCAGTGACAATGGCACGGAATTCAAGAATGCTCGTTTTGATACCTTTTGTCGTGATCATGGTCTTGAGCACCAGTTTTCTTCGCCTTATGTCCCTCCTCAGAATGGTGTTGTTGAGCGGAAGAATCGGACCCTTGTTGAGATGGCTAGGACGATGCTCGATGAGCATAGGACTCCTAGGAAATATTGGGCCGAGGCCGTGAACACTGCTTGCTATATTGCTAACCGAATCTTCTTGCGAGCATTCATGAAGAAAACCTCATATGAGCTGATGCATCGTCGAACCCCCAAGGTGAGTCACCTAAGAGTATTTGGTTGCAGGTGCTTCATCATGAAACAAGGTAATTTGGACAAATTTTAGTCTCGGTCATGTAATGGTATCTTTCTTGGTTATGCTTCTCATAGTCGTGCTTATCGTGTACTTAACCTTGAAACTAACCGGATCATGGAGACATGCGAAATTACCTTCGATGAAACTATGCCTTGCACAACCCCTGTCTTTGAGCTTGCAGGTGACCATGAGATGGGACAAAGCATCTTTGAGGAAGAGATTGAACTAGCAGATGGTGGTGATGAAGATGAGGATGTGATCAATCATCTTCCAGTTGTTGCACCTGTACCTTCTACTTCGACTACATCACTTGATGGTCCAGACCCTACTTCCACTACACCAGGCCATCAAGATGTACCACTACATGATCAAGATGGAGAAGATCAGGTTGACACAGCTGCTGTTGAGGGGGAGGCTACTTCAGAACGTGAAGCTCCACGGCACATTCAGCGTCGCCATCCACCTCAGCTAATGATTGGTAACTTACATGATCGCACCACCAGACACAAGTCTAAGCATATTTCACACTTTGCACATTCTGCATTTGTTGCCTCTTTTGAACCCCGAGATGTTGGACACGCTCTGTCTGATCCAAACTGGGTCAATGCCATGCATGAGGAGTTAGAGAACTTTGAGCGAAACCGGGTTTGGGTGTTAGTTGAACCTCCACCAAATTGCCATCCTATAGGAACCAAATGGGTTTTCAAAAACAAACAAGGTGAGGATGGGTTGGTTGTGAGAAACAAAGCGAGGTTGGTTGCCCAGGGTTTCAGCCAGAAAGAAGGGATAGATTATGAGGAAACTTTTGCTCCAGTTGCCCGTTTGGAAGCGATTAGAATTCTTCTAGCCTTTTCCGTGGCTAAAGGTTTTAAGCTCTTCCAAATGGATGTTAAGAGTGCCTTTCTAAATGGGTTCATTGAGGAAGAGGTGTATGTGAGGCAACCCCCGGGTTTTGAGAATCCTAAACACCCTGACCGTGTCTTCAAACTCCAAAAAGCTCTTTATGGGCTAAAACAAGCACCTAGAGCCTGGTATGCTAGGTTGAAAACCTTCTTGCTTCAGAATGGGTTTGAGATGGGTTCAGTTGATAAAACTCTTTTTCTCCTCAGGCAAGGCAATGACACTTTGATCGTTCAGATTTACGTGGATGATATCATCTTTGGTGGTTCTTCTCATGCTCTTGTTGTCAAGTTTGCAGATACTATGAGCAGGGAATTTGAGATGTCCATGATGGGTGAGCTGACCTTCTTCCTCGGGCTGCAAATCAAGCAAAGCAGAGAAGGCACCCATGTGCACCAAAGCAAGTACACGAAGGACGTGTTGAGGAAGTTTGACATGGCTGATGCCAAGCCCATGTCAACTCCCATGGCGACAACGACGGCTCTGGATGCGGATGAAGATGGAGAACCGGTGGACCAGAAGGAGTACCGGAGCATGATCGGCTCCCTCTTGTACCTGACGGCTACGAGGCCGGACATACACTTCGCCGTGTGTCTGTGCGCTCGTTTTCAAGCTTCACCAAGAACCTCTCATCGCCAAGCGGTGAAGAGAATCATGAGGTACTTACTCTTCACTCCTGACTTTGGTTTGTGGTACTCTGCCTCCTCGACACTCACACTCCGCGGATACTCCGATGCGGATTTTGCTGGGTGTCGGCTGGACCGCAAGTCCACGTCTGGAACTTGTCAGTTTCTTGGTTCTTCTTTGGTCTCTTGGTCTTCCCGCAAGCAATCCAGTGTAGCCCAATCTACCACCGAAGCCGAGTATGTTGCCGCTGCTAGCTGCTGCTCCCAATTGCTTTGGATGCGTTCCACTTTGAGAGATTTTGGCCTATCCTTCTCGAGAGTTCCACTCTTGTGCGACAGCACAAGTGCCATAAGTGTAGCCAAGAATCCAGTGCTCCATTCCCGAACCAAACATATAGATGTGCGCTATCACTTCCTGAGGGATCACTGCGAGAAAGGAGACATAGAGCTTTGCTACATAGACACCCAAAACCAGCTTGCAGACATATTCACAAAACCACTTGATCAAGCCACCTTTGCTCGCCTGCGTGGGGAGCTAGGAGTGTGTTTTCCTTTCTGAGTTGGTTTCTGGGGGTCTTTCTCTTGTATCATATTGTACCATATGTTTCATGCATTTGCATATCATGTTTTATTCCACATATGTATCATATCTTGCATTAGATGAGCTTCTCTTATATATCCTGAGTATTTGCTTATGCTCTTAAGAACTAGTGTATAGGATTGTGGTGATTTTGCAATGTACTACTTATGCTCTTGATGATATTGTCATAAGAAATCTTGTGAGCTAAACTTGTTCTTAAGATTGAATCATGAAATGCTTATCACCCATGAGTAGTCTTTTGTCATGCGCTGCTCTTGCTTGAGATGCTAGATTGTGCTAGCTTGTACTCGGGCGATTTATTATTTGCATATGGCTTATCATTGTGCTTGCTTTGCATTACCTAGGGGGAGCATGTCTTCTGTGCTTCACTTGTGTCAAGGGACACCTCATAAACCTTGGTTTTATATGTGCTTAATGCAAAATTAAAAGTGATATGAAAATATGGAAGATAGCAAATAGTATGCATGAAAATGCTGTTAATCTATGTTGCTCATTTAAAATCATCACCAGGTTGCTCTACTGTTACATGTGCTTGCCATAGAAGTAGGCTCATGGTCTTAGTGAGTTTGAAAATGAGTAGGAATGTCTTGCAAGTGTTAGCAATGATCTTATGTTGAGAATGTGTCATCCTTATATGAGCTTTTGTGATCTAGTTTGATCTTGCTCGAGTTATCATGGCTAGATTTTTGCTCATGTGGTGATATCTTTTATAAATTGTTAAAATCTAAAATTCTGCCTAAGCCTCCTGATTCTATCATAATATCCTCATGTCGGCTATTTGTACTTGCTCATGAACTGCTTCTTTGTGCTTTAGTTCATTTGTAGCATTTGTAAATGCTTTGTGATATATCTGAGAAGCTTGATAGTTCTTGCACTTCATAGCATGCATTGTACTCTCGCATGTCATCCTTGATGTTTGCATTGCCAACAAGGGGGAGAAGTTCATATTGCATTGCTCAAGGGGAGATGTTCATGAGATTACATGCATTTTGTGAGATAGGATGCATTTATCCAGGGGGAGTTCATTGCTTTCATGCATTTGTTCAGGGGGAGTTTGCTTTTTTGCTTTGAGCTTTCGCTTGTCACATGATCGGTGTTGAGCCCGTTCTGCCTCTTCTTGAGGGATCATGTGTTCTTGTCTCAGTTGTGTCGAGCCGTTGCCCTTGTCTTAGGGGACTGAGACTTCTCATCTCAAGTGATCTTGTTCTTTGCCTTTGATAGGTTTTTGATCACTTGGATGAGTTCTTTCTTTCTGTTTCTTTTCTGTTCTTGTTCTGTTTCTACCTTCAAGTCATTTGTGTTGGGTGTTGTCAATGCACTCATCAAGGGGGAGATTGAGGACCAATGGTGGTCATCCCTAGATGATGAGTGATTGACAACCGTTGAGTGGATTGATGTGTCTCTTGGCTCGTGATGTGCAGGTGCAGGATGCGACATGGCGGCCGACGGCGCGCGGTGAAGGTCAGGCGCGAAAGGTTCATGCCGATGAACCAAGGGCGGTGAAGGATGAACGAGTAGGCTTGGACCGAGGGACCCGAAGAAGCCGGGCGGAGTCACGTGCGATCCGCATGGTGCATGGAAGAGCAAGAGTTCACGGCGTGATGAAGACGGCGTCGGTCGAGTCAAGCGGGACGGAGGCGTCAAGGCTTGGCGGAGGCCGGACACGCGTCGACATCGAGGAGGTCGCGTAGCGGCTACGCGGAGATGGACGGTTTGGGTGGTTTGGGCCTCAAAACCACCAGGCAGGCAGGTTTGCCGGTTTGGGCCTCAAAACCGGGGGCGCGTCCGGTGCAGCCGGATGGCGGAATGGAGGGCACGTGGCGCCATCGCGAAGCTTGCGTCGAGACGAAGCGAAGTCGTGAAGGTCCCGTGTCCGTCCGATGAGTCTGCGAAAAGATGGACAATTTTGCCCCTCTGCGGGTGTGTATCTTATTTTCTGCAGTAGGGGTAATTTAGACTTTAGGCCAAGGGCTATAAGTAGTGGAGGGGCTGAAATTTTCAGTACTTCTCCCATTTCTCTTAGTTTAGTTTTCTTCCTTAAGGCTAGGGTTTGCTTAAATGAGAGAGGATTAGGCTTAGAGAGTGATTACTCTAGGTTTAGTGCTCCAATCCAAAAGTGGGAGGATGAGGGTGGTTTCCTAGCCACGAATCTTGTTAAGATTTCAATCCTTAATCATTCATGGTTGATTCAAGGCTTGTCTCCCTCGTTTTTCTTTTTTAGCCATTTTCGGGCTATTTTTCGTGGATTTTTTGTTCTTCGAATTTGAGGCCGTTTCTTGTGGGATTTCTTTGAGGGGATCACTCATAGGTTCCTTGTGAACATTTTTCCCGTGATCTTTCACCCTCAAACCCATGGATTAGCCTCGGATTTGAAGTTCCCCTCTTCTTCTTCCTCTCTTGTGTTCTTGGGCGATTTCACGAAATTAGTGGGAAAGTCGTGATCTTTCTGAGAAGATCTTTTGGGAATAGACTCACCACGAAGTAGTGATGTTTCTGTCCAAGTTTTACGAAGATTGGATGTCGTTTGATTGAGTTTGATCTTTTCTTAGGTTTTTCGTGCGCCCAGGAAAAACAGGAAGTTCCGGTTTTCAAATCCGGAGGTTCCGGTTTTTTGTTCCATCTTTCTCTTTTTGAGGAGATCTCTTGGCTACAGACTCACAATGGCCTAGAAATGTTGTGGCTGTAATATTGTGATTTTTGGAGTTCGTTTGGTATGGTTTTGGATTTTTTTTGTAGTTCCTATAGGCTGTTCTGAGTGAAAACCGGAGGTTCCGGTTTTGGAAACAGGAGGTTCCGGTTTTAGGAATCCGGAGGTTCCGGTTTCAAATCCGGAGGTTCCGGTTTTTGCACTGCAAGTGGTGCATTTCCCTTGGTGCTTTTCCGTGTGTTTTTCCGCTGCGTTTCAGAGACACCTAGAGTTGTTCCTAGGTCCAATAGCATCTCAAATTGCTATGTGGGTTTGGCAACTCTAGAAGAGAGGGTCATTGGGGTTTGACGAGGATATAGGCTTTATTCTTGTGAAAGAATTTTAAAGGCTCCCATTCACCCCCCCCTCTGGTCGCCCGTTTCGGTCCTTCAGATAGAGTATGGGATTTAGAGTATGACGGGTGCGGGAGAAGTTGGTATAGAGTATGGGATTTAGATGACCAGGACGGAATATTCCTTTTAGAGGATGGAGATAGAGTATGACCAGTGCGGTCAGCCTTAGGACCAGTACACTCCAGTACCTAGCTTGTTGC
>CM014278.1:66109056-66169761 GCA_004135705.1 Alloteropsis semialata | reverse complement strand
GATCTACTCTCCCCCGGGCGCGCGGGGCGGACGGCGGTGAGCCGGGCGCGGACGGCGGTAAGCCGGGCGCGGGGGCCGGTAAGCCTTGCAATGATTTAGGTAGTATTTCATTTAGGTATATTATGATTTAGGTATTATTTGATTTAGGCAATGATTTAGATATATTTTGATTTAGGCAATGATTTAGGTATTGTTTGATTTAGGCAATGATTTAGATATATTTTGATTTAGCAATGATTTAGGTATTGTTTGATTTAGGCAATGATTTAGGTATTGTGATTTAGGTATGGTTATGAAAGGGATGTAGTGATTTTGGTGTATAGACTATAGAGAATAAGTGTTTATGTTCGTTCCATGTTTGCAGATACAAAATGTCAGGCAGAGAGAAAGATATTATATGGGAACACGGTGAAAATCTTTACCCCGGTTGGAGATGCAAATATTGTCATACGTCCAAAGGAGGAGGTGGTGCCACTAGATTGAAACAACATTTGGCAGGGCGCGGGACCGAGGTCGTCCATTGTAGGAAGGTTCCAAAGGAGGTGCGTGAGTACTTTCAGCGTGACATTGAAAGGGTTCAGAAGGCAACTTCTGACCGGGCTCGAAAGAAGTTGAGAAAGGAGAAGGTTGCAGCGGAGGGTAACTATCCCGTGGAGATGAAGTATATGATGAGGAGGCTGAGCTGGAGCGTGCCCTGAACCAATCGAGAGCGGAAGAGGAGTTCCGTCGGGGGGTGCAACAGAGAGGAGGTGCATACGAGCATGGAGGGGGTAGTGGTTCGAGGGGAGAAAATCCGGTGCAGAGGATTCTTCGAAGGGCAACTTCGGTGAGGGAGACTCCTGGGGTGAGGGACTATAACTTGGCCGCGGGCCTGAGAGGATCGACGCAACCAAGGATTGACACAGGCTCCTGGACGCAGAAGGGTAAGAATGCAAAGGAAGCTATTGGGAAAGCTTGGTCAAAGTTTTTCCATATTGCGGGATTACCTGAAAGACAGGCTGACAATCCATACTTTGTCAGCGCGGTCAGAGAGACACAGAAGTGGGGTAAGTTTTCTTTTCATGCGAATGACACCTATGCAACTGCATGTCTCTATCTAATCTCATGATTGCCATATGGTTGCAGGTGAAGGTATCGCGTCACCCACTGGACGGGATATTGATGGCAAGTACCTGGATCAAAACGAGCAAGACTTGAAGACTCAGTACGCAAAGTTTCAGCAAGAGTGGCCTCTCTTTGGCGTCACGTTGATGTGCGATTCGTGGACTGGCCCGACGAGGATGAGTGTCATCAACTTTTTGATATATTGCAATGGGGTCATGTGGTTCCACAAGTCTATTGATGCGTCTGGAAAATCTCAAGATTCCGCATTTTTGCTCAAGGTAACCCCTTACCTAGTTCCTTTCAATCCGAATATGATTCCGATGTTGCTAAAGAATCTGTCTATTTTACCAGGAGATTATAAAGGTGGTGGAGGAGATTGGGCCAGAGCATATCGTTCATGTTATCACCGACAATGGCTCGAACTACAAGAAAGCATGCAGGGAGCTTGGAGATGTGTATGCACACATTGCTTGGACACCTTGTCTAGCACACACTGTCAATTTGCTGTTAAAGGATATCGGTGAAAGGTACGAACATCAAGGTTTGATCGATCAATGCAAGCAAATTTCAAGTTGGTTACACAATCATGGTCAGTTGAATGCAATGATGAGGCAAGCGATCGGTGGTGAGTTGGTCAAGTGGAATGCAACTCGCTTTGGGACCAACTACATGTTCCTAGACAGCATATATCGGAAACGTGATCGTTTCATGCAGTGGATGGGATCTCCTGAATTTTTGCAGAGCAAATGGGCAAATACAAATATGGGTAGATTTACTCATGCCAGATTTGCAAGTATGGAGTGGTGGGATGGAATGAAATTTATCATTGACTCAGTTCAACCATTATACAAGTTGCTTCGCTTTGCTGATCAGGACAAGCGGCCCAACTTGTGCGAGGTGATTATGACCTTCCAGAATGTGAGACATGAAATGGAGTCTTTCTTCGGTCAAAATGTTTCCACGTGGAAAGAGTATGAACAGCTTATGCACACCAGGATGAAGGACGTCATCGTACACACGTATGCGGGTCCAGGTAAGACTGTCACAAAAGTTTCTACTTTCACGTTCCATAGACTTTATGCTCATTGGTGGTATTTTCATTTTGCAGCTGTTGTCCTAAATCCGAGGTATGCCTATACGTTTACTCCAACTTCAGAAATGTGGCGTACACTCAAGGATGCATTTCAGCGCATGACGGATATCCAGAGCGCCGTCCAGGCATTGAACGAGGCTGAGATGTTTCGACAAAGGCGTGGCGAGTTTGCCACAGATTTGGCAATGAAAATGGCGCTTGACCCAAAGACAACTGCATCTTCATGGTGGATGGTAAACGGCAACACCACTCCCAAGCTGCAGAGCCTTGCTTTGCGGCTTGTTTCTCAATGTTGTTCGTCAAGTGGATGCGAGCGGAACTGGAGTACTTTTGCCTTGCTGCATAAAAAGGTTCGCAATCGGTTGTCGCACAAGAAACTGAACAAGCTTGTCTATGTCAACTACAACCTACGCCTGCGACTTGCGGATGTCGGCGACCCCGTGCGTGATGAAGGTGATTTCATTGACCAGCTGTTCCATCTTTCATTCTATGATGAGAAAAATCCGGTGCGGGAGTGGATGGAATATGATAGATCAAACCGGGATCCAGTTCTGGACGAGGACGATGATGACGGAGACACCCCGCTCCCGTCCCATATTGTCACGGATCATATAAACCCATCAGACCTCCGGACTTCTACAGGGGATGATTGCATCAGTGATTGGGCACGTCGAAATGTGGGTGACACTCACCTAGGGAAGAGGAAGCACCACGTAGGGCCTACGAAGGGTGACCCGAAGCGCCAACGAGGACAGGCCAAGGGAAAAGGCAAAGGCAAAACAACACAAGTACTGAGCGACGACGACACTGATGATGGCGAGGGTGATGGTAGTCCACCGTATCAGGAGTCTCAGGATAGCAGCTCCGCTGATGATGATGATGATAGTGATGGCGGTGCTGGTGGCGGTGGTGGCAGTGGTGGTGGCAGTGGCGGTGCCGGTGGCAGTGGCGGTGGCGGTGGCGGTGCTGGTCTTCGTTTCACAGGTTTCAAGTGCACGTACATATGCATATATGTTTTTCACTGTGAGTACTAATTATGCTATATGGTTGGTTGCAGGGGAGACTGAATTCACGCATGCTACTCAGGATGGTGACCATGGAGCACCGGAATCCCAGAGGAGAACGGTTGAACCGACGGATTACAACACTCCACACTTTCCACAGTACTCTTCTAGCTCATACAGCGATTCCTCCCAGTCTAGTTATCACTATCCTATACCTGATTTGAGCACGCAGCCACCGATGAGATGGGTGTACGAATGGCAAGACCCCCATTGGTACAGTATGTTACTTCAGGAATGGCAGACGACATCGGCGTGGACGGGCCAAACTTGGCAAGACTACAAAGCTGAGCTGCTTCTAAGGCAAGGTTTGAATGTGATGTCCACCGCCGAGTATGAAATGGCTAGGCAATACTACCGTTGATCTATTTCTATGCACAATTATTATTATGTATGGATGTTTGTATGTATTTGTGGTCATTTTCTATGCATAATTATTTCTATGCACAATTATTATTATTATGTATGGATGTTTGTATGTATTTGTGGCTAGACAATACTACCGTTGATCTATTTCTAGGCACAATTATTACCGCCCTAACCGACCGGCTTACCGCCCTAACCGGCCGGCTTATGGTCAAACCGGCCGGCTTACCGTTAGAAACCGATTGAACTAGCCATTTGAATTTGAAATTTGAATTTGTTCGGTTTCTACCGGTTTCCGATCAAACCGGACCGGTTAGCCGCTACCGGTGGCCGGCGGTAGCCGCTACCGGTCCGGTAAAAAAAACCCTGGGTGTGAAGGCCCAGGAGGAAGAACCCAAGAGCGCTCGGGCTGGAGGCTAACACGGTGTCGTAGTGTGTGAATGTTGGGCCAAGAGTGATATACATGTTTACATGTAGTCAGTTACGTACGTGCCATTATAAAAGTTTCATGTTCCCTATCTGCCACAAAAAAAATTCTTGCTCCTTCCACGCCACTGACCCAACTTTGTCATGCCCTATTTGCCATTTCCGTCCATTTTGTGCCAAACGTGAGCTAACAGAAGG
Organism: Alloteropsis semialata; assembly: GCA_004135705.1. Lineage (NCBI taxonomy): Eukaryota > Viridiplantae > Streptophyta > Magnoliopsida > Poales > Poaceae > Alloteropsis > Alloteropsis semialata. The sequence goes on along the minus strand of CM014278.1, from coordinate 66,165,513 downwards.
ATGTAATGTCCATTTTGCCCTTCAGCTCCTTCTCCTCTGCGCATTTCCCTTTCGTTTTGCCCCCAAGGCGACCAACAAGGTCTTCGCTCCTGCCCCGCCACGCCATTGTAGCCACCCGAAGCCCTTCGTCCCGCGCCAAAGTCTCACTACCGTCATGCCCATGAAGGAGAAGAGAGCAAGCAAGGGCAATGGCAAGGTGGTGGTAGGAGAGTTCGCCGCGGCCGCCCCAGACGCGAGGGCAGGGGCGGAGCCAGTGGGTATGCCGGGTAGGCCCTGGCATACCCTAAGCTTAAGGCTCGTTAACTATATATCTCACCGCTTATTATGAAAGCAATCTCAGGATTGCTGCCCCGTCTGAGCCGTGGGGTGGTAGTTGTGACTCCGTGAGTACCTACCACGCCATGTGCGCTAACTGTGATTCCTGAGCCTAAAAAGTTCTCTAAATTTCTTTCACAAAAAAATCCTCTAAATTTTGTTGGATCGATATAACCGTACATTAGATTAGTTGATCAATATAGTCAGTAGAAATTAACGCTTCACATGTTGATTGAAGTTGCATCACATGCTATGTTTATATATACTATTAAATTAGGAAGATAAATTATTGAATTTTAGATATTATGCCTTCTAATTATATAGCCACATGCTTTTAGTTCTTTTTACATGTATGCTTAAGTTACATAGCAAATTGCTTGGTAAATTTTAGGCCCTATTTGGCATAGCTTCAACCAGTTTTGGCCTGCAGCATTTCATGTAATGTTCATCGCTATTGTGTGACGCTCGTGAAGATAAATAGTTAGCTTCATCGGCTTCACCTCTTCCCCAGTTCATTTTCTTCCTCCCTTCACATTTCGGCTTCACGCTAAAGTTCCACACAATATCGTTGCCATAGTAAAAAACCAAAGACAAAACCTTGCAGTTGTTTATTGGATTATATTGATTTATATATTGAAGTATGGTTTTGGCCTAACTTAAGTTAAAATCCTAGCTACGACACTGCGTGAGGGCCGCGGTGGTCGGCTCCGTCGCCGCCTTCCCCGAGTCCAGCGGGTTCCCGCGCATGCTCGCTGGCCCCCCAATCCGAGGCTGACCTCGCCGCCCTCTAATCCGAGCCCGGCAGGTGCTTGGAGGCCCTCTCCCAGATCCGGGAGGCCGACGAGGTACACTCGACGCCAGCAGGGGAAGCCGGGTGGAGCGGGAACGGGAGGACGAGCGCGCGGGCGGCGCTGCAGTCGTGGTGCGCGGCAAGGAGCGGGGCTGGATGAGAGGAGGTCGTCCAAGTCGAGGAGCTCTTCATCAGCGCCATATGCTCCCCCACCGCGGCCGTTGCCTCGACGCCCTCCCTGTTCGCCGTGCCGCCGGGGCTCGGTCTCTTGGAATGTTGGCGTCGGCAGCCTCCGTGTCCGTGCTACCAGTGTTGGTCGCGGTAGGCGCACTCATAGACGTCGCGCGAGCGCAGGGCGGTGCGGGGAGCTGCAGGTGGCCGGCAGTGGCAGCACAAAGAGCTGCAGGCGTCCGACGGTAAGTACGCAGGGTGGCGCGAGGATCTGCAAGCGCTCGGCGCCGGCGGTGCGAGGGCACGACAGCTGCAGGCGGCGCAAGCCCATCACGATTCACGATGGCACCGGCACACGCAGAGGAATTGTTGAGCTTCTTTTATTCTTTTTCGAGAAAGTTTATAGTATGGGCGATTGAGACAAAACTCACCTCATGCTCGGCTCATCAGCGCAGAGCAATTGTTGAGCTTCTTTTATTCTTTTTCGATGTTCATAGCCGAATCAGGGTCCAGGAAGGGACTGCGGGGCACCGCAGTTGAGAGCCGGCGGCTTGGCCAGTATGGAAACTGTGACTGGGAGCAAAGGTCGAAAGGGGAGGGAACTGTGAATTGTAAGAGGGGCGTTTTGGCCATTTCCATAAAAATCTGATCTCTTAACGGCGGGTTGCAGTGACGGAAGCAACGGAAATGGCACCCAGCGCAACCAAAAGTTGTGGGGCCTCTTTAGTTCGAAAAGAAAGTTTGCGAAATTTACTGTAGCAATTCTAAATCGAAGATTAGAAGGACTAAACATGATCTAATTATAAAACTAAATACACGGATGGACGGGAAATCGCGAGACGAATCTATCAAGCCTAATTAATCCGTCATTAGAAATTGTTTACTGTAGCACGACGTTGTCTAATCATGGCCAAATTAGGCTCATTAGATTTGTCTCGTAAAGTTACCGGGGGTTATGGAATGGGTTTTGTCATTAACATACGTTTAATACTCCATGCATGTAAGATTTCCTTTGATGAATAGTGAAGTTTGAAAAGTGTGAGAAATCTAAACAGGGCCGCACGTGGAGGGAGCGAGAACTTTTCTAGTGGCAGATATGGAACGAGAAACTTTTCTAATGGCACGTACGTAATTGACTCTTACATGTACGTAGATCAGATCAGTAGATGAAGAGAGCAGACAAAAGAGAAATATCCCAGCCTCGCAGGGGTACCGGGTACAGTATGGTGGAGTTTAAGGTTTCCTTGTGAAGTTGTGAGCACTCGAGCATATTCTGTATGGTGTATATAAGCAAACACATAATCAAACCATATGCCTTTTCAAACATATGCAACCAATGGCCACCATGCAGTGAAAAACGTTTCTCATGGTTTCAGGATCTTTGTATACACGCAAATGAACAAACAGAAACCACAACATACAGAAGGCCACTTCAAACCTGAGCTAATTCTGCCTAGATTTTTAGTTAAGCTCATCGTGTTCATATATAAAATAAAAAGTTAGCTTTTGAGTGAGCTCAGATTCTCCAAAAACAGCACAAACATCTAGCCATGCCTGCTTCAAACACTCGAGACGCTTTTGTTCTTGAAAGTTTATACCACCGGACGCCACTTTTGCTAGCTTTAGAGTTCAGGCACGTCAATTGCGATATTTTTCTCTTTTACTTCTAGTAGCTAAGATGTGGCTCAATAATCAAAGGTCGAGCAAAAGTGCCAAACAGATAATAAGATTATTGCTAGTATTAATTTAATACTATAAAACATGGTTACCACACCAGTAATATATTTCCTCCCGTCCAGAATTGCAAATTTATTCAAAGTACAGGCACAACTTTCTCAAAACCATTTCACATACTTCCACATATGTAGAAAATGAGCTATTCCTGAACAAGTCGAGCTCACATTGCATAAACTGGGGCATCAGTTGAGGACTTGAATAAATTACACCATAATATCGGACACACACCTAAGAATCAAAGAAAATGAACCGCCTTATGCATACAGCATCTTTCACATGACATGGATCCGACAAAACTAGAGAATTGAAGAACAGAGGTACAGAGAACAGATTAATCTTCCATGAAGGCTCAAACTTGAGCAGTGCCTTGTGTGAACTTGGGATCCTCGCATCTATACTTTCCATCAGGCCCAATACCAAAGCCTTTGGGGTCGGCAAACACATTTTCCAACAATTGGCTCCGTGGGGGGTGTGGGCTTGCGTCGGCAAACTCAACAGCCTCCTCAACAACATCGTCAATCTTCTTCTCAATGCTCTTCAGCTCAGATTCAGTTGCGAGGTTCTGCTCAATGATGTACTTCTTCAAAGCTGTAATGGGATCCCTTGCAGCATAGTGGGATTTCTCATCTGTGCGCAGAGAGTGTGATGGAGTCAGCTTAATAATTGCTCAAACCAGAGTGTCAAAGACAGAAGAAACCTACGAAAGCTTAACATTTAAGAGCCAGCAACCCAAGTGATGCGTAAATATGCATTTGTAGTGATGTGCTAATGACAGTCGTGAAACAAGGAGCAAGTGTGCTCAACAATTCAGTTGACATATTATACATGAATCATGAGAAAAGGTCTCGGTCAAATTGTTAAATAAACCTTAAATCTACATTTAGTTTATTTTAAAAAGAATCCAATGTATAGCCAAGGACACCATTTATATGAAACATACCCTAAAACCTTTCACAAAATTACCAAATTCACCAAAACACTTTTCCTGGCAATTGATACTAATGAAGATCAGTACAAGAAGCAAAATCAAAATAAATGGATCGATACAATTGCACTTCCTTAGAGAGTAAAGAAGTGAAATGAATCAACTCATTTGGCTTTGAAAGTTCAAGTGGACTTTTGGAAAAGGAAAACGAAATCCAGGACAAGTGGTCCCAGAAACCTATGAGGTGGGCAAAAAGACATCCTAATCATACCAATCACCTATCAGGATGTTGACATATCAGATAAGGTGACTGCGATGACGATAAGAAGCTAAAATCGGAGAGAAATGTTTCATGCACCAATTCGCTTGGCACCACAGAATACCTTCAATCAAGATTTATCTAACCAGTTTTCATAAAAACTATATTACTAGCCACGTCAGCATTGCCAATCCTGCATGTATAGACTAAGCCAATACACGCACAACAAAAACCTATATTTCTAACCAATTTGTCGCATGAACTATTAATATGATAACTGCTTTTAAATTTTCAGGCATGGAGTTAGATAATTCTCCTAATCTTATAAAATATTACATGGTCCACTCATTTGTGATGCCAAATCGCCACTAAACAGGATCACAGCACTATGCAAGGAATACTATATTTTCATGAACTGTAATAACCGTTGTAATCTAGTGCGTATCGCTTCAACTCAGATCAAGAAGAATGGTTTGAAGCAGACCACTACACATTTGATGAGTGAAAAACTTGATGTCATTTTCCATTTCTTCAATCAGCCTAATTAATACCAGAAATCTCACTAATGAAGCAAAACTGAAATGAACTGAAATAGGAAGGTAATCCTTACCAGGCTTCCTGAGCTCATCTGGGTCAGCAAGAGAGTGACCACGGAACCGGTAGGTTTCACACTCCACAAGGGTTGGTCCTTCACCTCTCCTTGCCCTCTCAATTGCCTCCTTAGCAACCTCCCTGACCTTCAGGACATCCATACCATCAACATGCACTCCAGGCATACCAAATGCTGGTCCCTTCTTCCAAATCTCTGGGTCCGATGTAGCTCTAAGGTGTGACATTCCAATTGCCCACAGGTTGTTCTCCACAACAAACACGATAGGAAGCTTCCAAAGCTGTGCCATGTTCAGGCACTCAAAGAACTGCCCATTGTTACAGGTACCATCTCCAAAGAAAGCCACCGTGACATCAAGCCCATCAGGACTTGACTCCTTGAGCACCTCATGACGGTATTTAGCAGCAAAGGCAGCACCAGTGGCAACAGGGATGCCCTCTCCGATGAAGGCAAAGCCTCCAAGGAGGTTATGGGGAGCAGAGAACATGTGCATGGAACCACCCTGCCCACGGCAGCAGCCGGTGGCCTTGCCAAAGAGCTCAGCCATTACAGAACGAGGTGGGACACCCTTGGATAGTGCATGGACATGGTCACGGTATGTGCTAACAACACAGTCGGCTTGGTTTAGAAGCTTGATGAAGCCAGTGGAAACAGCCTCCTGGCCATTGTAAAGGTGGACGAAACCAAACATCTTGCCACGGTAGTACATTTGTGCGCACATGTCCTCAAAAACACGGCCAAGAACCATGTCCTCATACACCTCCAGTGCCTCTTCCCGTGTCACAGCCTGAAGAAAACAATGCACCTTGAATTAAGAACAGAACACAGTATTCATCACAGCAACTCGAACAAGCTTCCAGCAACCGAAAGCTAAATAAGATAATTTTTCATATCTAAGCACTGCTATAGTTGCAGCATTTGAGGCTAGGTATTGCAAAACAGTATCGGTCCAGTTCTAATCGCAAGTGAAGGACACCTCAGAGTTGCAGTTGCTGGCATCACTAGAGCTAATTGGTGGACCTATTCTAAACGAACACGTGGAAACTTCAATTTCAGCTGCTAATCACTGACTTGATTAACTAAACATTTGGCTTGTCCTTTGAGAGGATAGAATAGTTCTTACGATCATAAAATTACAGGGAAGCTCTCACCATGAGACTCAGGAAGGCAGCAGAGCATTTTTAAGCACTACTATTCCAAAGTTGATAGGTAAAATTTGTGAGATTTACAGTTCTGAAGTTGGAAGTAAGCATCCAGAGACCGGAGCAGCTCTAGTGCACCCCAAATTGTGACTACGGAAGCACTGGATGTAACCAGTCTAACCGTGGTTAAACTTAAACCACATCACGCATCTGAATTTCACACTCACGGTGCGCCCAAGATCCAACCACGCAGCACAATCAAACAATTGAACTGTGGAAAGCGCGCAAGATCGGATTTTTACGCAGTGGCAGCACGCAGGATCGCTATTTGTTTTTGCTGAAGCAAGAGAGAGCGAAATACCGGTTCCGCGGCATCGGCTTGCGCGGCCTTGTTCCCAGCGAGCACGTCGGAGGAGACGGCGAGAGCGGTGCGCAGGCGCGGGTGGTGCGCCCCGCCGCGGCGCAGGGCCCTGGCGAAGGAGGAGGAGGAGGCGCCGGCGGGGAGCGGGGGCGCCCTCTCGCCACCGGATCTCGCGGCCACCGGCGCCAGGAACTTGGCGGCGGTGAAGGACGCGGCCGCCATCTCTCCTCTCCGCTGTCTCCTGGCCGGACGGCGCGGGTGACAATGCAGCGAGTGGGGTGGAGGACAGGGAGATGCGGGAGGCGGAGCCGCGGAGGCGTATAAAGAGAGAGGAGGGGGAGCGAGATGGTGGGCGGCGGAGAGACCGAGGAAGACGGGAGGGGTGACAGGGGGTTAGGGAAACAAGGCTGGGAGGGCCTCGGTGGACGGTGGCGCTCACGCTCGGCTGGCTTTGGAGGGTCCGCCCAACCCACACCCTCACACTGACACGCGGGCCCCGCCCTCCTCTCTTGTCTGCCCTTGCGTCTGCGCAATGCGACTGCGATGCAAACATGGGCTCAGGTTTGTTCATCTGCCACAAAACTAGGCAGAGGAGCCATAATCGACAAGGAAATGGTTGTTGACTTGTTGTTTCTCCAATGTGAACGAAACTAGGGATCTTGTTTTGTGCATCTGTTGAAACTAGGACGAGTTTATTGTTGTGATTTGTCTTGTACGCGTATCATTATATTCTGACTGAATGCATGATTTGGAGTTGTCAAATAAAGCACAGCTTACTTAAGTCGGGGCTTCTTGTGAACAAGGTGTTTCTAACGTTGTTCTTTGGAATACTCGTATGCAATTTACAGAGTGGGAAAATTTGGTACTAGATATTACCGCTAATAATCTAGAAGAGGGAGAACTGATGCTCGTCTTTATTTTACAAATAGGGGTACAGTACTAGCTAATGGCATGATAAATACCTCCTAATGTTCCACCTTATATATTCTCTCCTTTGCTACTCTACTAGTTTTTTTTTGTTTGTTTTGTTGAAGGACGGCAACATCCAAGTCCATAGAAACCGAAGTTTCAATCAAATAAGGCTCAAACACAAACTATATGTAGTAAAATAGTCAAATTCACTTCAATTTGACAATCTCCCATCGAAAACAAAGTCATACCGGAGCATCATTGCTTTCTACAGAGTTGCATAAACCTTGAAATGCATACTTTTGTCTCTAAGCCTGTAAATTGTGTCACTCGAAGTTGAGAACTCTCAACTCCTTATTGGCATATACCAGCCTTGGAAACACATTAGAACGGCCAGGAATTAAGAGATTAGAGGCACACCTGGGGGTCATGCCCCAAGCCCCCAATTTGATAATTTCTGAAAACATTTAACAATAATAGAGAAAATTCTAATAGTAGAGAACTATTCTGATTGCGTCTCTGTTGCAAAGGTGTAGCAGCAACAACTGTACACGGTTCATGTGATGACTGATGTTACAATTCTATTGAGATCCTCAAGAAGCAATACAAACAAAAGAAAAGATAACATATCCCTATAAAGTAGCCCGTGTGACATGAATGAACTGAAGGAACTCCTCCTTTTGTAGTAACTGGTAGTCAGGGTGCCAAAATCTTGTTCTGACGAAAACGACCAAACAAAACTGTAGATACCGCACGGTGCATGTCAGCCAGTAAGAACATCAGCTGGCTATCGGGGGTGTATTGGTCAGCAGGGGTGGAGTGGGCTTAGCTCTCTTGCTTGGCATCGTGTTTGATTGTCCAGCCACCTGTTGGAAGCTGATCAGGCCCGAAAGAGCGATCCTGTGCGGCAGGAAAGAATGTGTCATCTCTACCATCTACTTGTTTGGGCAGTCTGATGCACGGTGACCGGATTCGCCGCAGTTGAAGCAAGCACCACCGAAGCTTCTGTTGCTGCAAATGGTGGAACAACATTAGCTTCAGAAATAGAAAGACCGTCATAATTTGCCATGCGGTAAGAAAAAAATTGTACAGGCAAATCTCTGATCATGATTCAGGAGGTAAGAATCAACTGTAGAAAGAGAAGGAAATGATGACACTCTAAAGAACCACTCCCTCCATTTTTAAAATTTCTAAATATACGATGTTTAGGACAAATTAAGTAGTTCTTTTTTTAACTAATTAGCTTGTCCTAAATGCCATGTATATAACAAATAAAAATGAAGGGAGTACCTAAGAACAATACCTGGATAGCATGGATATAGGATAGCAAATTGCTAGATTATTTCAGGGATCTTGAAAAGCTTACCTCTCCCTACCGCCGAAGGATGCTGAGCGGCCACCAAAGGATGGCGAGCCACGGCTACCATAAGATGATGAGCGGCTACCAAATGATGAGGAGCGGTTTGATTTTCTTGCACCACCTGACCAGTCATCCTCTGACCAATTATCGTTGTCTGATCTGAAGCTCCTACCACCACGGCGAAACCGGTCCTCACCATCAGAGTCCCAACCACCCCGGCCTCTTGGGGCGCCACCACCCCTGGACCGCCTGTTCCTGGAGCCTCGGTCGTTTGAAAAGCGACCATAGCTATCAGTAGCAGGACCATCATCTTGCAATGCAGGCAGCTGAAAGCAGGAAGTAATAAATCAGTCATCACTGCTCACAAAAATCCTAGAATCACATGCCAAACAAGACCAGTGATAGATATTACACACGAGTTATGCTGGCTTGGAGATCGATACATAGTAAAGAAACAAATCAAAAGAGTGCAAGACTAGGCTTCTAGTTCCTGTTCATCTCAGCCAGCATTTTCAGCACATGTCGTAATGTATGGCATGGTAAGACATCCAGACAAACATCTGGATATATTTCATAGCATAAATTGTCCACAGCTAACTTGAGGAGACCAAACAGCAAAATGTTACCTTTGAAATTTTGGTTATGGTGTTTCCTGGGGGGAGTTCCATAGCAAGCAAATCCTTTGCAATTTCCTCAGGTAAATCAAAGACTGCTCCTTGGACCTGATACAATCAGCAATGCATAGACCAAACAGTGAAATAGCATCAGGACAGTGGAAACAATATAAAAGAAATTCTACACGCCGAAGTTCGTTCAATTATGCACGCAATTTTCTTTTTTTGAAGGAAAAAAGTAGACAAAATGTCAGTAATTGCTCCAGATGCCACATCCAAATCAACTTTTAGGATAAAAAACAACCCCATGCAGCATAGCCAAATATAGCCGGATCCTGTGGTACAATATGCTCAGTCACTGACGGACGCCATGACATAAAAGGTTCTCATTCGTGATTGCGGTTAGGATTAGGTGAGAACATCATGTACAGTTGCAAAAAAAAAAAGAATAAAGAGCAAAAGCAAAACCAAAGGAAAATGAGAGATACACACAGGGAGTGTTGGAGGCATGCACAGGACAAGGCAGATATATGAGAAAGCCATTTCGATAGTGCTCCGCACAATACTAGGTCCAATGCACATAACATTGGAGAAGATATGCATGCTGAGGAAGTAGTAAGAGACACCAGCTGCATGCTTATGGGCAATGTACAGGAACAAATGACAAACTATTTAACATACTCAGGCAAAAACTCACGTTTTCATCAGCAGTTAGGTATATTTTGCCAACTTCATCAGCAGCGGTCGAGCAAACATCAGATAGAAAACCAGTAACAGATCTAGGGGAAAAGAAACCTCTTCCATATCCTTGATCTCTAGATAGTTGCAATGTCACCCATCCCTGCATTTTAGTAGAGGGAAAGAAAGCGTTAAGAGTATCTTGCTTAAGAATGAAAGAACATGAAAAGGTAAATGCACAACAAAACTTATGGGGCTTTTCTAGATCATTGCTTGATGGCCTGTAACAAATTTATGATAGAGGAAATTTAAGTACTAGTGGTTGCCTGGTTGGAGGTATTCTGGGTAAATTTAGTAGTATATTGAGCCAGAAAAATCTTCGAATCTAGAATGCATAAGCCAGAACAACTGTACCAAGTTGAAGGTGAAACGTAAGGTATCCCTACCTACTAGCAGAGCATAGTTCACCTCAATGATAGATATAGTAAAAAAATTAACATGTAATTTTCTTCTGAAACTTAATACCTGCTCATGACTGATCAGAGAACGTGAAGAAGGTGGTTGAGAAAATCCACTCAGATGTGCCAGTGCAGAAGCAAGAGCATGAGAGCCTAATTCTTCTGTTAATCTCTCAGCTGCGCGAAGAAAGTACTGAGTTGATTCTGGATGCACACCTCGCAAAGTAGCAATGACATGCTCTGCAGATGACTCGAGCACTTCTTCCATCGATGGAGGGCTTATAAACTCAAACTTGCAACCAACATCACGCTCAAGCGACTTAACTGTCCTTCTCTGGCTACTTGTAAACATCAAGATTGCAGTTCCAGCCTTACCAGCCCGTCCAGTGCGTCCAGAACGATGAACAAAAGTCTCTGGATCATTTGGCAATTCGTAATGGATAATCTGCATGAAAGTGAAAGCCTCTCATTAATTAGCCTGTAGTTGCATACAGTTGATCTCAAATAGCATAATGCTGAAATCCACTTACAAGTTTTTTTTTCTGAAATAGTATTAATTATTGCAAGACTAACTGAAAATATCAGGCCAGGATGCTATAGAACATAATAAAACAAATATGTTGCACTTGAATCTGTTTAGTGGCAAGATGAAACAAAGATGTTGCACTTGCTAAACTCCTGAACGGCCAAGGTAAAAAAACAAAAGTTAAGTGATTTGAACTGTTTGATGATATAGTACATTGTTTAGCATTGCCAATATTAACATAGTTTCAAACTAAGATTTTTTTTCTGACTATCTTCTTTAGAATAATCAAGAATGCATACTAATGGTAGGCAAAAGCTGTTAGACATAGTTATGTGTTGAACATTTGAAAAATCTCAACAGCTAACCATCACAGCTCCAAGATAAAGAGTTAACACGTGCTAGGAAGGGTGTTCAATAGAATTACGGTATCTAGAATCAAATGAAGTGGAGAGGATTTGTGAACCCACCAAATCAACATTTGGTATATCAAGGCCACGAGCAGCAACGTCAGTTGCTACTAGAACAGTAAACTTTCCTTGACGGAAGCCATTCAACGTCCTCTCACGCTGATGTTGTGAAATATCGCCGTGAAGTGCCTCAGAAGCAATACTATTTGTCAGTGCCAACGAGACCTCATCTGCATCCCGTTTCGTACGAGTGAAAACAATGGTTTTCCCACCCTTTGCATATACCTGACAACAAAATATATTGATAAGCATTACACTTATTAAACAGAACAACTTATCTCATGGCATGGACATGTGAAAGTTACCAAGGCTCAACAAAACAGACTGGCCAAAGTCTCAAAATGTTCAATAGGCATGGAAGATATATGGATGAAATTGTGTTCTCAATCAGAACAAAGTAAAATTATACGCAGCATAGCCGTATAGGTTGTGAAAGATTTCATGATCCTATAAGTTTGTGAATCCCAGGATACAGGCAAACCATCACAAAATCCAAATGATGAAACTAAAATTTCCTCCAATTTGACCTGGAAATCCTAATTTGCCAACATCAGAAACTCTATGAAAAACAAACGAGAAACGACGCATTTTTTTTGACAATACTAAAAGCCAGAACTCATTTTCAGAAGCACAAATCTTTTGCAATTTGAAACCGAGGAAGGGAGTGAATGTAACTTGTAAGTTAAATCAAGATTGTCAATATCCAGAACTTAAAAAGAAAGCTCTAACCAAGATGAAATGAATGCAGTAACCAAACCATTCAATGAATGCCGCTAAACCCCTTAGCCCGCTATTTAAAACACTAATCAGCCCACCTAGGAGAAATTGTATTGTTTACTTCAAATAAATCATGCACACCCTAGCTCTCTGCACCATGTGCTTTACCCCAAGGATTAACCAAAGTCGAACCAAAAGCAGAGAAGAGGGGAGGAAAAGCAGCAAAGCATACGTACCGTAATTAAGTCGCTAAGAATGGTGCGCTTTGATGTTGCTGTGAGTGGGATAGCGTAGAGTTTGATTCCTTCAGCAAGTTTTTCATCTTGATCACCAACCTAATTAGACAAATAAAGGGTTATTAGGGCATAAAAATAGGTACAACGTACAATAACTATATACATTTGCCACAATTATCTCACAAAGAATCAACATGACCTTCAAGTGCAAGTGCAACTAGCATGCTGAAAGGACATTCTTAAGTCTTAATATCTCTTATACGTTTATACCCCCATTGCACTGTATTCATGAATATATAGACTCCAAAACAAGCACGAGTGATGCACAAATTGTTGCAACACAAGTGTCCTAACAAACTGCTGGTCAACATTTCACAACAAATACATGTTAACAATACAATTTATCCTCTACCCCTGAGAGTTTCAAGGGAAAGGAAATAGCTAATTTATAGTGGTTTGTGCCGATTGTGCCAATACAATTAAACCAGCCACTCCAGTTGGCACATGACATAACAGAAACGATGTCATGGGTTGCATGACCAAGTGCTCTGGCGACAGTATTTATCAAACAGCAAAGCACCAGGACCATAACATTGGCACCTCTGATCAAGTCAAAATGGTATCTGCGATCACATGTAGATGCAAGAATGATCATATACTACATGACACTGATTCTTGACTTGGTATCTGCGATCACATGTAGATGCAAGAATGATCTTATACTACATGACACTGATTCTTAACTTACTTTTGCTCAATTGTGTAAGAAAGAACAAGGTAAATAAGGACAGATGGAAAGTGAAGACCATACCAAGTCAATTGTCAATGGATTGTTCAAGTATCGCCTGGACAGTTTCTTCACCCAACTAGGCATCGTCGCAGAGAACAGCATGCTTTGCCTGTCAGCAGGAAGCTGTTGTAATATTGTTTCCACATCTTCCTCAAACCCGACTGCAAGCATTTGGTCAGCCTCATCAAGGACTAAATACTGAACTTCTCCCAACTGGAGGCTTCCGCCATTTATCAAATCGATTATGCGGCCCGGTGTTCCAACAACAACATCAACACCACGCGAGAGTGCGTTCTGCTGGACATTATATGAAACACCACCATAGACACACACTGTACTGAGCTTGGGTGCTGATTCCTTTATTTCCTTCTCAACTTGTTTGGCTAACTCTCTGGTTGGTGCCAGAACCAAAACCCGAGGAATACGACCTCGCCTGCCGAAAGGGCAAAAGAAATTAGTCATGTGAATGTTAATCATCGATTGCTCACAACATGAAGATGCATAGAAAGATGAATTGGTACCTTGTAGTCCGGCCATCGTCCCCCTCCATTAATTGCTTGATCATGGGTATACCAAAGGCTAACGTCTTCCCAGTTCCGGTCTTTGCCCGAGCAATCAGGTCACGACCCTCAAGAGCGGGAATCAACACAGCCCTCTGGAGATAAAGAATGAGCAAAATAGTGAAATACAATACAATTGAGCAAATAGGCACCATTCTGAAGCCAAACATGAGATACTGGGCTTGGTAAAAAAACATGATGAGTAGCAGATAATTCAAAGTACAAAACTAATTTACCTGGATATTTTCACTAGCATTAGTAAAACTCAAAAGAAATATCTATCTATTAGCACACTATTTTGGCGCTGAGGAGTGTACATAGTAGTCAAGGTGTCAGTAAGGACTAAGCCACTTATAAAGGCAAACACCATGCCTGTTCTCAGCACTAAAGTAGCCACGGTCCGCTTATCCTGCCACTGACACTATAGTATTTCCCTGGACACAAGAAGCTACAGTTGCTGGACGGTATGCATAGGCTCCGCAACACAAATTTGAAAAAACAGCAACCGAATTCCCCAAAGNTCCATCCCCTCCCCATGTCCTCCCAACAGCCAATCCTGCAGCACGACTTAGCCGCGGAGGTAAAAGCAAAGTGAGCCAAGTAAATTAAGAGAGAGCAGCAATTCACCTGGATGGGGAAGAGGTGCGTAATCCCGCGCTTCTCGAGCGTGGCGACGAGCTCGTCGGGCAGGCCGAGCCTGGCAATGGCGAGCTCCTCCTCGTCCCCCTGGAACCCCTCCCCCGCCTCCAGGCCCCCGTCGGCGTCGCTCCCGTACACCCCCTTCTCGTCGTCCTCGTCGTCGCTCCCGAGCTGGAGCCGCTTGAAGGCGTGCTCGCTGAGCACGGAGTTGGGCGAGGCCACGGCGGCCGCCGCCCACCCGCGCCGCCGCAGCGCCCAGCAGCGGAAGGCCGCGGCGCGGAGGCGGACGGCGCCGGAGGAGGACGTGGTAGGGTTGGAGAGCGCGAGCGCGGGGAGCGTGAGGAGGGACGCCATTGTGGGGAGGAGGGGAAGGGGATAAGAAATGGAACGGATGGCGTTGAGGAGGGCCGCGAAGGGGAAGGCTTTATAGGGCGGGGGCGGTGGATAGGGGTTTGAGGAAGGGTTTTGGGCTCGCCGGCTGGAAGCCTGGAATGGATTGGGGGCGACGAGGAGCAGCCTCGTTCACAGGATGACAGTGTCGCGGTGAGATTTTCTCTACGGTGCCGCATCGTGTCCGTGTGTCGCGGCCCGCCTGGGTTGTGCTCCGTCTCTTGCTTCGTGTTTAGATGGCCCCTGAAAAATTTTTCAGGGTATTAAATGCATCTTTGACCACTAATTAGGGGTATTAAATAATGTCAGTTTACAAAACTACCTTCACAACCTCTAGTAAATTTCCGAGAAGAATCTAATAAGGCCTTTGACCGCATGATTAGAGGATGATTAGAAGATGGTTACTGTAGCATCACTGTAGCAAATCATGGATTAATTAGGCTCATTAGATTCGTCTCGGAAAGTTACGCTCATCCGTGGCTGGGTTTTGCAAATAGACTTCATTTAGTACTCCATGCAAAAAAGATTCCCTTTTGCAAAATTTTTCAGGGGCCATCTAAACACGGCCTGCGGGATTTGGATGGGGACAGCCTGACAATACAAGTCGGCTCGTGCGCTCTCTTGGGACTTAACGGGCTTGTGCTAGATGTGAACAAATTCTGAACAAATTCTTAGTGTCAATGGTCACAGAATCAGAGTCTTACAAAAATACAAAGTAATAGTGCATCAGTAATTAGTGACTGAATTATCGATGCGACGAACGGTGGTGTTGTGTCCAGGTCGAGCTCTGTGTCACTATGCTCATAAAGGTAGAGTTTATGTATGTGTATTTTATAGAGGTGAATGTACGTACATACGTGAACATCTATGTCTGTACTGCTCTTTAAAAAAAAGACACACAATTATTACATGCCGAATTTGTCGATGCGAGGGCGAAAATTTGGTCCACCCTTTCTCTCTCATTCTCTGTCTAAAAAAAACAGCAGATCCCTAGTTCCGTTACAGAGTTTTTTATGCAATGGGCCAAGTTATTCCCAGGCCCTGTTTATAAGTTGAGTCCGGAATTTTTTTTTAATTTAATTTTTTTTTACGTATTTTCAAAAACAACTCCCGGATGACAGATTTTGCAAATCTGTCATCCAACCGCCGTATCATATGGCTACCGCCAAATGATACGGCGGTAAGAACCCGCAACCGCCAAATCAAACGGAGTCTGTACAAACCGCCAGTTCATTCAGCGGTTAGCTACAGTATCCGCGGGTACTGTAGCTAACTGCCAGTCCATTCGGCGGTTAGCTACAGTACCCACGGTTACTGTAGCAACCGCCGGTTCCTCCTTTTCTGTTAAAAAAATCATAACTTTTTCATATGAACTCGAATGGAGCTAAAATTTATATGAAAATTGTAGATCTCGACGAGATCTACAACTTTGTAGTTTAAACTTTTTTTATTTGAAATCATCTTCATATTCAAATAATCCATATAATATTCATATCTAAAATTTGAATTTTAGATCTGAACATTGTCTCGATTATTTGAGCGCCAAAATTATTCGCAATGAAAAAAGTTTGAATAACAAAGTTATAGATCTCATCGAGCTCTACAATTTTCATACACGAGCAGCATTGTGTGGCCTGTGTTAAGAAAACAAATATTTTATTTGCCTAGAGATATATTTCATATTTTTCCCCTTACTATGTGAAAAGACAATGGCCATCCTAATGACAGCCAGTTGCAAAGTTCTTTGGATGCTGCTTGAGGGTTGTCATACGCGATGGAGCGGTAGTTAGCATCTCACGTTTTGAACCAGCTAACATGGCTGCATGCAACAGTTGGACTGCAGGGCCCAGGCTTGCATGGCGTTTGGCCGGATGCGGGGCATGCATGCAAACCCCGGACGTCCCCGCGGCTCCTCCACGACCGTTGCCCGTAGCCGGTTGAAACGGAAGCTTTTTGCCAGCAAAACCCGGGGAGGAAGTAACCGGGTTAGGTGAGCCGGCGCCAGTAAAATCTGTCTGGCACAGTTTAGATCTCCGTTTCAAATTATTATTACTCGTTTTGGCTTTTTGAGATATATATCTTTTGCTATGTATCTAGATTTATATTATGTCTAGATACACAGTCAAAAATACGTACATCGAAAAACTAAAACAACTTGCAATTTGGAGTGGAGTGAGTAGATGCGGCTTCACTCCTCTCATGTGTGTCTTGTTCTTTTTGTTATAGAAAGAAAAGAAATGACCCTAAACTTTGAATAGTTCTAAGATCATCTCTAATTTCTAAACTAGATTAAAATGGTTTTAAATATCTGAACTATAACAAAATAATTCCTTAACACTCCTGACGTACCTCGAGATTCAAAATCCATGAATTCCTGGGGCTACCAATATCTAGTTATAAATGATCTTAAATTTTTCTCTAACCGGAACCTTACCAAACAGGGTCATAGATGTGATGAACGATTCAAGCATGCACCAGTAGGTATCTAGGAGTCTTGCGGATTGTTTCAAGAAAAATGAGTCTTGTGGATGATCAGAGGATATTTTTTGAATTATAAACTGCTTTTTCAAAAAAGTTTGAATTTTTGAATTCTATCAAAAAATTATAACTTTTTCATATGAATTCGGTTGGAGATAAGCTTCATATGAAAATTGTAGAGCTCGATGAGATCTATAACTTTGTTGTTTAAACTTTTTTCATTGCGAATAATTTTGCCGCTCAAATAATCGAGACAATGTTCAGATCTAAAATTCAAATTATATGGATTATTTGAATATGAAGATGATTTTAAATGAAAAAAGTTTGAACTACAAAGTTGTAGATCTGGTCGAGATCTACAATTTTCGTATAAATTTTAGCTCCATTCGAGTTCATATGAAAAAGTTATGATTTTTTTTAATAGAAAAAAAGAGGAACCGGCGGTTACTACAGTACCCGCGGGTACCGTAGCTAACCGCCAAATGAACTGGCTGTTAGCTACAGTACCCGCGGATACTGTAGCTAACCGCCGAATGAACTGGCGGGGTTTGTACAGACGCCGTTTGATTCGGCGGTTGCGGGTTCTTACCGCCGTATCATTTGGCGGTAGCCATATGATACGGCGGTTGGATGACAGATTTGCAAAATCTGTCATCCGGGAGTTGTTTTTGAAAATTTGTAAAAAAAAATTAAATTAAAAAAAATTTCTTGAGTCCGGGCCAATGTAACTCAGAAGGCCTAATTTTGTTAATGGGCTGGGTTGGCCACTAGGAATTGGACATGTCAAGTGGGCTAGATTGCTCCGCCAGAACTTGGCAATATGGCTCCCTTCAAACTAGCTCGTGCTGTGAAGCAACAACACCATGATTGATAAGAACGAATCATCAACTGGTGCTGTCGACGAGCTGGCATGCAACGAACACAATCCATCACTGGCGCATCGCATTACCACTTTACCAGTTACAGTAAACCAAAACCAAAACATTCGATACACAAGCAGATTGTGCAACGCCTAACCAAAAAAAAAAAAGGGAAAACACGAAGTCACTGTCCGTAAAATCATTCGGAACTAACCAAGCGGCACAGCGCGTGGTGCAGCGGTGCTTTGCTTGTTGTGGCATACGTACAGTACATACAACTCTTTCACACGGCATAAACTGGCGCCAACAAAGAAAAGAGGACATCATCATGCAGGTTCCAGTGCTGCTCCTTGCTAATTTTTTTTTGAACTAGTTGCTCCGTGCTATTTTTTTTAAAAAATAAACACGCCGATGCTACCTTGCCAAAACGAACAGCCAGATGCTAGAGCAGCGTCAGCCTGTAAATGCTAACCACCCTATCGTGTTCCAGGCTGCAACAGCAATGATCGGATGACGTTGACGCAGACAGTCGGTGCCATGCGCACATCCGATTACGTTAATTTGAGTGAAGCAACAACTATACGGCCATGCCTACCTGCCCATAGCACCTTGTACAATGGCCCTGTTTAGTTCCCACCTCAAACTTCACTATTCATCAAACTTTACTATTCATCAAAGGAAATCTTACATGCATGGAGTATTAAACGTGTGTTAATGACAAAACCCATTCCATAACCCCCGGTAACTTTGCGAGACGAATCTAATGAGTCTAATTTGGCCATGATTAGACAACGTCGTGCTACAGTAAACAATCTCTAATGACGGATTAATTAGGCTTAATAGAATCGTCTCGCGATTTCCCGTCCATCCGTGTAATTAGTTTTATAATTAGATCATGTTTAGTCCTCCTAATCTTAGGTTTAGAATTGCTACAGTAAAGTTCGCAAACTTTTTTCTCGAACTAAACAGGCCCAATACAGAGGCAGCAAATCCTGCGAAAATTCGTGCGAATTACAGCTAGATTGCTTCGTCTCGCACGAAATCCCCGTGAAATCCTCGCGTCCAGTCCACGGTTGATTCGATTCCACGCCTGGAAGAGGAAAGCAGAAACGTCCCCCTGCCTTCTCCAACATCGGTCCACTCCAAATCTCCAGAAAAATCAAATCAAACCACTAACAAAAATTAAGCAAAAAACCGGACGCGAAAACCGATGCTATTAACGCTGACTGTTAACCCCTCTCATCTTTCCTCTTCGACAACCCAACCACCCCGCACCCATCCAGGACCAGAGAGAGCACGCGACGCGGCCACCGAGGGCTCCTCTCCCCTTCGCCTCCTCTCTGATTGGACTCGCCTCGCCTAGCTACTGCGCCCGCGCCGCCGCGGTGGTGGGACCGGGAGGAGGGCTGGTGGCGGCCGCGCCTCGGGCCCCCGATGGAGTGGGCGTCGGCGGCGTACACCGCCGCGGCGCTGGTGTGCGCCGCGGCGGCCACCGTGGTAGCGCTCGTGCACATCTACCGCCACCTCCTCCACTACGCCGAGCCAATCTACCAGCGATTCATCGTCCGCATGATCTTCATGGTCCCGGTAATGCTCTCCGCTCCGCGCTTATACCTAACCCTTTTTTTCTGTTCAGCTCCCCTGCGCCAGATCTGTCGCCGCCTTCGCAGAATTTTTTTTTCTTTTTTTGGGGGTGAATTTGAGGGCGCGTATAGTAATTATTATAGCTGGAATAAGGCCGCGTTTAGGTGAGTCCATTGCTTCCCTATGCGATTGGCTTTGTTTACGCTCATAGGTTTCGTTGGGTATCTTAGGTGTCTTTTTTCAGGCGAGTTTCTCGTGAAAATCTGTCTGTCTTCATTGGCACTGAAGTGCTCAGAAATAAATTTGCTGCAGCTGTGATTCTGATAAAAATGGGGAATGCTCACCATGTGTGGAGTTTTATGCGAGTTTGCTCACCAGCTATGATTCATCGTGGTTTTGATCAGAGTGCGCCCCATCAGTGTGGAATTCTGGAGCTTGTGTTTTTTTTCCCGAGTATGTAGTTCATTAATTGTACACCGAGTTCTGATAGGATTTTAAGTGTACTCAAGGCAAACTATTTCTGAGTTTGTCCATTTCAAAGTTCTAGTCAGAGGATATGGACTACTGTGTTTAGATTCACCAGTGGATGGGTCCATAATGAATTTTCTGTGCAGCTGTAAGAATAATTTTCTTGTAGAACAACTGCAACTCCTAGTTTCAAAAAATAGTACACTTGGTTCAGTATTCATTTGCATTTCACCCTTGTGTCGACTCATGCCTACAAGCGCTCATTATATGTTTTTGTATATTTCAGTATATTAACCCCAAAAGCGTGCACTATTCTGCAGGTATATGCTGTGATGTCATTCCTTTCCCTTGTCCTCCCTGAAAATGCGATATATTTTAATTCCATTCGAGAGATGTAAGTCCTACTTGCATGCTGAACCTCTTTCTCACTTCGTGTTAATCTATTAGTTCAATGTGGGATTCTGGCTTCTCCTTTTGCTTACCGTTGAGACATGTAATATTCTATCCCATGATTCCACCTTTTTGTGCAACTGTGTTGATAATATTTGATCATATCTAGTAAATGGAGTATCCAGTATCCTTTGTGCACATGCATCCAGTTTTTTTGGATATTGGTCTGGTCCCATAGGAGTAGGCATCATAAATTCATAAGTGGTGGAGATTACTGATGCTTCTGTCTACTCAGTATCTTTGTATGAACAACAGCAACATAGATGAAAACAAGGTTTGCATAACAAATGATTTGCTCTGTGAAATCGCAAAATGATCTTCGCAGGTCATAATTTGGTAGTGACATCATTAAGTAGTCTAATCTAATACGGTACTAAGTTAATCTTCATATGTCAAACTATTGACTAGATTCTTACTGAACCAGCATTTTAAAATAAAAAGAATATGTTGTATGACCAAAGATTTAGTAGAACAATTATAACAGTAAATCTTTCTCTCTCTTTTCTTCTTGTTTGTGCCTGAGGGATACTTTGTCTGTGCAGATTTTAGGTACTGTTTGTCTTTGTCTGTGAGTTTGTCTACGAGTTATTGGATTTTTCGCTGCAGTTACAGAAGTACTTCATCAACTAATTGGACAACTTGCATCTTCTGAAATGTCATATCTCATGTTCTTTCAGCTATGATGCTTGGGTCATCTACAATTTCCTCTCACTCTGCTTGGCATGGGTGGGAGGTCCTGGTGCAGTGGTGGTTAGTTTGAGTGGCCGGACCCTGAAACCGTCGTGGATTCTGATGACTTGTTGTTATCCAGCTATTCCTCTAGATGGGTGCGTAAGTGTTCTTTATGTGCCATTGCTCTAGATTAGTGATTATCATAGAAGTTTTTATACTTTTATGTGCCAATGCACAATAATAAGTGATTAAACTGTGATTTTTTATTTTATTTTTTTTCTGTGTGATTATGCAAGCGCTGTCTGAAAAAAATCTGGTTGTCTTGAACAGGCGTTTTATACGAAGATGCAAACAAGGCTGCTTGCAGTTTGTGATTCTTAAGCCTATTTTGGTTGTTATCACCTTCATACTTTACGCGAAAGGAAAATACAAGGATGGAAACTTCAGTGTCAACCAATCCTATCTGTATATAACTATCATATATACATTTTCATACTCAATGGCGTTATATGCCCTTGCATTGTTCTATGCGGCGTGCAGAGATCTACTTCGGCCATATAATCCTGTCCCAAAATTCATCATGATCAAATCAGTCGTGTTTCTCACATATTGGCAGGTAAGCATAGTACTCTAGTAAGTGTTTTCCCTCTTCCCACTATATAACAGTTGTCCACCTGTCGAAAAAGTAAATTTACAATTGTATGTCTGTTTGCACTGTCTTTGCTAAGAAACTTTTATGTGATTTGAGGTATTGTCCATGCAATAATTTGAAGCTTTGTCTTACAGGGTGTCCTGGTTTTCCTTGCTGCAAAATCTCGACTTATTAAGAATGCTGATAAGGCCGCTGATCTCCAGAACTTTGTATTGTGTGTTGAGATGCTCATAGCAGCCATTGGGCACTTATTTGCCTTCCCCTACAAGGAATATGCAGGTCCCAATGCCCGCCCTGCCGGTGGTTTCAGAGAAAGCCTTCTTCATGCTTTGAAGTTCAATGATTTCTACCATGACACTGTTCACCAGGTAACCAATAACTTTCATACCATGGTACCCAATGCATGATAGCATTTATTTTGTCTGATCAAATCCTATTTTCATGTAGTTTGCTCCAACATACAACGAATATGTGCTCTACAATCACAATGAGGGAGACAATGCACAAACAAAATGCCCTTCAGGTAGCACGGCACCAAGCGGGCAGGGTGTAGAGTTAGCTGGCATCACTGTGGTAGCTTCAAATAGTCCAGTGACATCAAGTGTCTCATCAAACCAGGCGGATCAGGAAGAAACAATGACAACCCCAATCAGGGACAAAGTCGATCCTCCAGGAGGCCTTTATGACCTCACGGACTTGCTTGATGTGGATTTGTCTAACTACCCAGCCAAGGTCCCGGCAATCACCGATGTAAGAAAACAATGATGAAGCTTGATGAGGTACTATTTGTAGAGTTGCAATTGGGGAAAATCATGATTTTTGCTGAAGGGTGGGCATAGTTAACATTGTAAAAATGTGTGTATTGTTCTGATTTTCCCCCATTGAAGGGGGCTTATTCATGTCAGCAGCTGCTGCCTCACGGCCTCCCTCACCCTGCTCTTTACTAACTGTGTAAAATGTTGTGAGCTCAAGGTGAACTGAAGTGACAAATGGAGTCTATACTGAATACAACACTATGCAATTCTGATGTCGCATTTTTCAGTTGACTATCCTTTTTAATGTAGTTTATTCTGTGCACAAGTAAATGATCAATCGAAATAATTGACCGGTTCTTTGAGCTGATCAACTAAATGTATGTGTTAATGGCTTTTACATGCTTTGCGCCTACAGCTTAAAAACTTAAATGGTACCGCACTTGAAATATGACATCATCAACACGGGCGCGCAGAGAGAGAGAAATCCAATTGACATGGTATCAACACACGCACACAAAAGATAAATCCAGTATTCGATGCCTCTGATACATTAAAAAAAAAGATAAATCCAACAATAAAAACCTCTGACCCAAACAAAGAGAAAAGAGAACTGCAGATTAGGAATTAGCTCTATTAAAGTGTCAAATCAAAATGTCTAGTAATGACTTCTACATACCTTCCGCCTACAGCTTCAAAACTCATATAACACTACACTTTAGATTCTTATTACAATTGACATGCTGTCAGCACAAGATAAAACTGACATATCATGACTTGACTCTGAAAAAATTGAAGTAAAGGAAACTAAACCACCAGGAATTTCTTGCGTTTGTGGCACTTCAAAGAGGGTTAAACATTCAGATTATTAGCATTTACACTTATCAGTGGTTATTGAACAGTGAGTGAAAAGACTGATTATTCATTACGTGGCTCGCCATCTGCATTATGTTCCCTTTGAGCAGCATTCTGCTCCCTTGTATTTGATTGCACCTCTTTATCATCCTTTCCAGCATCCTGAATCTGGGAGTCTGTTGAGGAATCTGATAATGAACTCTCAGAAGTAATGGCGCCAGAGCAGGCTTCGCCATCTTCACCATTGAAGAACCTAGATAAAGACAGGGGATTGTAAGTAGAGCTGGCTCTCCGAAGGCCCTGTATCGCTTTCATTGCTGCAAGTGTGCTTCGGTACACATCTGAGGTTTCCACATCACGAGATGATGTTGGATCACGCCTAGCCACATCATGCTTGTCCAGATTTGTAGATGAACTAGGCTCAAGAACTTCTGCTTCGACTGGGAAAAGGAGTTCAAGATTAGCCTCGCATTCTTGAACAAGTCTTGTTAAAGGTTCAGTTGTGAAAAATGGCTGGTGACGAACACGCTGAGTAAAAGGCAGGCTAAGCAAACCGCCTGTTCTCTTGTCATACTTCTTCAGTATCTTCACTAATCCTGCATTCACAGCATATAAGGCACACTAGAAGCAAGGCACTACTACATGAATACTGCAGATTGGCCAACTTAGTCTGAGGTGCTCACCAGCAAAATTTAGGGAGCTGTAAGTTTGCAGAAGAATCATTTCACCATGTATGATCACAAAATCCTTACGTATCTCTAACATCTCTTCAGTAAATTCACTCCTGGTTGTAAAAGCATCATTCTTCTTGGCTTTAACACGCTCAATCCTCTCCTTGAGCACCTTTGAGAGACAAAGGGTTAGAATGACACCTCCAATCCAAGTGTGTGCCAAAGACAAGCAAATTAACTGATAATTAAGAAGAAAAGGACAAATCTGGACAACTTGACTGGCTAACCACATTATCTGAGTAGATCATTGTGACATAGACAGAGTCATTTTCTGTCCCCGACCCCTGCTCCCATTCGACGGAGAACATTATAGAATGGTTACCCATTATTTTATGACAACCTTCACTTTAAGGCATCAAAATATTCTTAGCTCCAAAACTCCAGCTATTTGCCAACACTTTATTTCTCGATATATCCAGCAGGCACAAAAACATACAGATGATGCCTAAAGCTATTTGTGCATGTCAACATTTAGCGTACTGAACAGAGGTACAGCTTCATAGTAAATGCAGAGGGGGCCAGGAACGTTCAATCAAAATGAATTAGTAGTATAAGTGCCTAATAAACTTGCACGAATTACTGTTACTCCAAGGGAAATTGCAAATGCGGGTGGGGGGGCAAGGCCCACCTTGGCCTTCACTATCCTCCCCACCGGTACAGAAGCACCCAAGTTTTGGAGGAAATAGGCTAAGCTATGTTCACTTTCTTTCTGATGATCAACCCAAAAAGAACATGTAAATATAGCTAGGGGTGGGCATTTTTTAACCGAAAACCGATCACCAAACCGAACCGCCCCGAACCGAACCGAAATGTCGGTTTTTCGGTGAGTTCGGTTCGGGATTGGTTTGCGTTTTTGTCGAGTTCGGTGTTTGGCTTCGGGATCGGTTTTGACCTGCCACCGAACCGATCAACCGAACCACCGATAAATATACAGCAGTGCCTCAGGCTTAGGTGATGCCGACAGCCCAGTTAACTTGGCCCAACTCCACAACTCGGCGTCTCGGCCCAAGGCCACAAGCAAGTCGCACCCCCCTGCATCCAAAACCTATCGCAGGCTCGCAGCCAAGCAGTCGGCAGTTCCCAGTCCAGGCCGGCGGCTCCGGCATCGGCGTCGGCATCGCCGACTCGCCGGTCGCCGCGGTGCACGGCCGCGAGCCCTCGGCTCCTCTAGTCCCGTCCTCCAACTCCCGTAGTCCGCGCGGAGCTCAGCGTGCGTGGGTGCGTGGGAACCAGCGGCGGGCGCGACTGCGCAAAGCCACGAAGATGGAGCGCGGTGGTCCTGTGGCGACGGTGAGCACTGAGCAGCAGAGCCCACGGTATTCTCTCCGTGCATACGAAACAACCGAGCGTATGTCCTTTTCAAGTCTTCATCTTTCTCCAATCACCACGTCATGCTATCTGATCTGTAGATCCCAAATTCCCCCTATCCTTTTCTGATTCTCACGTTGCTGATGTTCAAGCTCTTGCATTTGTACATGAGGGGCACTGATTAAACCGCGATGGCTTCAATTTGTGAGCTCGGAACTTGGGACTTGGGAGGGCTTTATGTTCCTGAGCTTTGCTTCCTTGTATCACGAAGTTCGGTGGTGTTCGGTGAAAACCGAAAAACCAAACCGAAAGACCGAAACTGAAGTCATCGGTTTTTGATTCTGTGGTACACCGATCGGTTCTTCGTTTTGGAAAACCGAATTTTCAGAAAACCGAACAAACCGAACCGAAATGTCGGTTAAAACCGAATGCCCACCCCTAAATATAGCTCCTCATGCAAGTGGTTTGCAACACCAGGTGCAGTCGCCACCTACATGACTAAACAGCTCCTCATAGTAAACTTAGGTCCTTGTGCCTGGGTGAAGGTCAGTTAACAGACTATTTTGGTATCCACATGACAAAAATATGGACATCACTCAACAGTGATATTTTAGTAATCCAAAATTTGATTTCCAGTTTACCACTAAAGGCATAACCTCAAATGTTCAATGAGAGTGCTACTCATATACCACAACACTTCTGCACATTGACATCCATGCAATCTTGGGTAGGAATCAAAGGCATGAGTAATATATCTCATCATGGAGAAAATAAGGAACATCATTCAGTAGCAGTATTGCAGAAGTTGTGGAGAGTTTAGCTAACATGCCTAAAGTCACTGACCTTGGGGCTGTTTGCTTTTCAGCCATGACCTGCCAAACCAACTCGCGGTGGCGCCGAAAGTTAGGTGGAGAAAATCGGCGCCACGGTGTGGTGGAAATTAACACTGCAAAATCACGTGGCTGCCGTAGTTTTCTAATCAACCAAATGCTGGCCATGTTTTTGTGGCGTGCCGCATCGTAGGCTTGGCGAGTTACGGCGGGCAACCAAACACCCCCCTTATGCAAACTTGAGATTTAAGGCCATTCACTATGGCTATAGAATTAGTTTTAAACTAGCAGATTTGATCCTCTGATAAGTGCATGCTGCAACGCACAGCGTAAATCCTCTTTCTTACAGATAGGTATTGGATATCCATTTTGTTCAGAAGGAAGTCATAAACACAAGACATGTACGATGAAGCTACCAAAATTAAAATAAACACCTGAGCTAACATATATTAAAAACTTCTACTCATGATTGAACCATCAATACACAACCCAACTGCAGACTGCACACGCCGAAATTAATAGATCAACTGGGGATCGGGAATCACTCCAACATCAATTGAGTGGCCCTACATCGGGCGCAAGCACACGCATCGTCCAGAATCGCTGAGGTAGATGGGCGAGGGCGAGGAAAAGGGCGCGCACCTGGAGGCGGATGACGTACCACTCCTCCCTCTCCATGTAGAACTCGTTGAGCTTGTGGAGCTCCATATCGAGGATGCTGGCGAACCAGTTCCCCAGCGCGACGTTCCCCTGCCCGGCCCC
Source organism: Alloteropsis semialata (assembly GCA_004135705.1). Classification (NCBI taxonomy): domain Eukaryota; kingdom Viridiplantae; phylum Streptophyta; class Magnoliopsida; order Poales; family Poaceae; genus Alloteropsis; species Alloteropsis semialata. The sequence goes on along the minus strand of CM014278.1, from coordinate 66,138,457 downwards.
ATCCCCCGCTCCCGCGGCGGCGGGGGGAGGAGGAAGAGGAAGGGCGGCGGGCTCGGGCGGACGCAGGTTCTTGATGAGCTTCTTGAGAGCCTTGTAGGGAAGGTACTTGTCCCTCCACGAGGGCAGCGTCTCCTCCAGATGGTTCCGGAAATCCTTCCCGAACTTCATCCCCCGAGAAATCTCCCCTCCCTCCCCCTCACGAATTCCTTATCAGAGGATTGGATTCTCTTCTCTTATCTTTACCCCCTTCTCTTTTCTCTCCTCGGGTGGGAGTGGAAGTGGAGGAATGTTTCGGGGTTCGCGATGGGGGGAAGAGGACGGCGAGGGGAGATGGATGGAAGGAGAAGAAGAGGAGGCAGTGGAGGGCTGGAGGCGGAGGCCGGAGGAAGGGGACGGATGGATCATGGATGATTGGGTGTTGGGTCGCTGTCGGGTGGGGCCGGCCGGGGATATTCGCCTCGTGGGTCCCCGTCGTCTTCTCTTCCCCTCGGCGACTGCGAAGCCTGCCGCTTTGGCCTATTATTCTCCTGGTATTTTGTACGGCATAATGGCATCTTCTTTCCCCTTGGGTCTCCTCCTCTCCAGTCTCAGCTTGCGCAGAAATTTCGTCGTTTGGTTAGGGGTGTAAAAAATTTGCAGCGTAATAAATGCAGCTTTAACCACTAATTAGAGATATTAAATAAAGTCAGTTTACAAAACTACCTCCACAACCCCCGTGTAAATCGCGAGACGAATCTAATGAGGGCTTTGACCGCACGATTAGAGGATGAGTACTGTAGCATTACTGTAGCAAATCATGGATTAATTAGGCTCGTTAGATTCGTCTCGAAAAGTTGTACTCATGTGTGAAAAGGTTTTGTAAATAGACTTCATTTAGTACTTCATGCATGCAAGATTCTTTGGGGGGAAAATTTTCCCTGTACAAACCAAACGCGGCCGTGGATGATGATAACATGGCGAATCTTCCATGAACTGGTACAGGCCAATCGTATCAAAAGAGAGAGAGAAAGAAAAAAAAACTGATTTTTTTAGAATCAACACCACACTTTATTCAAACATTGTGGGTGATACAAACGCCACCTGTTGGCGTCATAAACCATACATGACGACCAACACTATTATAGATAGAACTTCTAGCTAATATATGAGCATCTTCGTTCGACTCTCGATACTCATGGACAAACTCCATTCTCCTGAACTCTCTAGCTCCAGATGAAATCTCACGAACAATGTGCCCGTAAGGACCCATACCCGTTCCTTCTCTTATTTGCCGAATGACCGAAAAATTGTCACTCGCTGTCCTGAAGTTTTGGAAAGCTAGATCACTGGCCAGCCCCATGCCTTCCCTGCATGCGATCGCTTCCATAGTTTCTGGGTCCGTTAAACCAGACAAGACCACAGCTGATGCTCCCAGAAAATTGCCCCCAATATCTCTTGCAACTGCTGCAGCTGATGCAACACCTGAGCTCTTAGATAGAGCTGCATCCACGTTGATTTTATCAATCCTGCCGGTGGGGGAATCCACCGAAGGCGAGTTTGCACAACTACCTTCTCCGCCTTGTGTGGTTTTGTATTCTGCAGATCTGCCACAAACCTGGTAACAAAACAATGTGTGGATGGAGGACTTTGGAAAGGAAAAAAAAACTGACGAGGGTGTGAGGCAAAACTAGGCCGAAATGGCCAATTTCTATGTGATGTCTGAGCCAGGCCCATCTGAAACGACACGACACGACCAGCATGCAAATCGGCCCGTATGTCGGCCTGCTACGGACCGAGGCGGAGATTTGTGCTGGAGACTGCAGCGGGGGACGCGGTTCCAGCAGCCACCAGCTGCGCCTGCCGCCGTATGCGAACAAGGAGGAGATAAGCTCACACCAAAAGAAAAGGAAGGAGGAGATGAGCTTTCTGATAAGGACGAGCTGCTGCAGTGCAGTGCACCAACGCCTTTGCCGGAAGGACGATGGCTAGGCTTTCGATCGAGGCCGGCATGGGCGCTCGCCCGCATGCATGCAAGGGGCCAATGGCGACTCTGGGCAACGACGCGTGTGCAAACTGTGCATCGTCGACAGGCAGCTGCATGCTTGCTCGAGGGACAGATATGTTTAAGGACGAGACACACAGAGACAGAGTATCTGAACTTTCTAGGAATTACAGTATTTGGAAATTCCATATGCGGTTTTTTCTTGGCACGAAATTCCATATGAGGTTCGGAGGACAGAGGCAGCCGTATATTGGTCGAACATTAAACTTGAAAAGAAAGCGGTTTCTTTCGCTGGCTCGTCTATAAAATGGCCATCAGCTGAGAGAGCCATCGCTATCACTATCGATCTCTCCTCGGACACGTACGTAACGTACGTACGTCTTGCAGGAGAAATAGAAGAGAGTTGGTCGCAGACCGATAAATAGTAGGGGATGGGTTCTCTGATGTCTGGCTGGAGTTCATCAATGCCGAATGACAAGCAAGGTAACGTGATCGTGATCTATTTGCTCGAGGACTTGCCATATTCTCGTTTCATCCAGGAAAATATATATGACTGTACTCTTGCCACCTGCATGCCTGCCGCGTACCGTATGTGTCGACGATCTATGTATGTGTGCGCATGCAGTTCGTTTGATGAGGAACAGATCGCTGACCAAGGAGGAGGTCGAAGCGTTCTGGAGGCGGCACGGCGGGAGGCCGGCCGAGAGCGGCGAGGCGGTGACGGCTGCAGGCTCCCCGCTCGCCGCTAGGCGGCTGGAGGTGATGAGGTCGATGCCTCCGCTGCGCGGCACGAGGGGCGACGACCTGTGCTCGCCGTGCGGCGGCCAGCAGGCCCATCGCTTGTCTCCACGCAGCGAGCCGTCCTCACCGGCGACCCGCGGGGAGGGCTTCTTCCTCCTCCCCGAGAACGCCGCCGCCCCCGACGATGCCGTCAGCACGAGCCGCGGCTGGTACGCACGAGCCCCGCGCCGGCACATGCGCGAGCGTGATCGATGACATTAAGATACGAACGGTGCACGATTCATTGATGAGTATATATGATTGTTGTGTTGGTAGGTGGACTCGGAGCAGCTGGGCGTTCCTGAACGACCCGGACCCGCCCAAGCAGGAGGAGGAGGTACGGTGCTGTTGCGGATCGTCACCGGCAACGCCTAAGCAAGCAAGCGCATGCGCATCCGATCTCCGTCCCTCCTGCTTGTGCGTTCGTACGTGTATACAACATATCTATGTTGTGGAATGTGATGTTTTTTTTTTAGGCTCGAGGTGTACTGTGTACATGCATCAGCACTTGACATTGAATCTTTACCTTTGTAAGAACACAATGGCGTGGCGAGTGGCTAGCTGCCGCCCGTTGTTTGTAAGAAAAATGGTATACTTCTGCTGTTGGAATGAAGAAGCTGTTGCATTCAGAGTCTCAGAGCGCGCGCCGGAAATAGCTGGTCTGTTTCAGTCAAGATGATTTTCTGTAATGCAAAAATGAAATTGTTTTTTTAGCAAAAAAAAAGGAAATTAGTAGTTTGCATGCGCCGTTTGGGCAGCTCAAGGCTTTGCGGGCCAACCTAGTCTCTATACTGGGCTACATGGGCCATACTTAAGGCCCAGGAGGATGCAGAGTGGACAACATAGCTGCGGACCCCACACGTCAGTCTCCTCCGCCGTTCTCACCCCAATTCCCCAAGGAAAGCGGCGGCCACCCACCACACGAGTGACCAACTTCGCCGGCGCGCGCTAAAACCCTAGCTCCTCCGCGTTTCCACTTCCGCCTCCGCCTCCGCCGCGCGACCGCACCAACCCGCGAGGAGAAGGAAGGCCGGAGTCGAGATGGGCAGAGACAAGGGCCGGCGCCTCTCCGGCAGCCGCCACTTCCGGCAGCGGCTGGTGCTGGCGACGCTCACCTCCACCGCCATCACCATCGAGGACATCCGCTCCGAGGACGCCGCGCCGGGACTCCGCCCGCACGAGGTCTCCCTCCTCCGTCTCCTCGACAAGATCTCCGACCAACACAGGATCGAACTCAACGAGACAGGCATGGATTTGCTCCCGCGAGCTTTGCCTGTGCTGCCCTGCCCTTCCGGTTTTCTTACGGGGTGCCGGGTGCTTACGGGCGTGTGGTGCTTGCAGGAACGAAGCTGAAGTACCGGCCGGGGAAGATTATCGGGGGGAAGGGCCTTGAGCACGACTGCGGGGTGCACCGAGGGATCGGCTACTTCCTTGAGCCGCTCATACTGCTCGGCCTCTTCGCGAAGGCGCCCATATCGATCCGGCTCAAAGGTGAGGAAGTTTTAGGCCAAATTTATTGCTCTAAGAAATTTGCAATGTGGAGATTTTCTTTCTGGATGAATTTATTCAAGGTCGTAGCTGATGTCAATGGAAGTTTTTGGTTGCGATTTCGTTAAATTGGTCGAAGACTGGTTCTGAATACTAAAGTCGTCAGGGTGTTAATATGGTCATGATTATTCTTTCGGCACTTGGGGATGACCTGCTTAATGCCATCAATCGTTAAAACAAAAAACTAACCAATACCACTGTACGTGCATCATGAGTTTTATCTAGGATGTCTATGCCGTCTATTAGTTCAGAAGAGTCTGAATTTGGTACCCTGAATCCCTGATTGTAGGAATCACTAATGATACGAAGGACCCTTCTGTGGATACTTTCCGGATGACAACCTTGCATATGCTCAAGCATTTTGGTGTCCCTCTGGAGGGTTTGGAGCTAAAGATTGATAGCCGAGGATCTCCTCCTCTTGGTGGTGGTGAAGTGTTTCTCCGGGTTCCCAATATAAATAGCACATTGACGGTGTGTTTCATTTTGATTTCCCATCGATTATATGTCAATTCCGCCGACATTGGCATCTGATTCTATGTTCCTTCACAGGCAGCGGTCTGGGTTGATGAAGGTATGGTGAAGAGGATAAGAGGTGTTTCATTCTCTACTAGAGTATCTCCACAGATTGAAAACCGCATTATTTATGCTGCACGTGGAATCTTCAATCGCTTCATTCCTGATGTTCATATATTCACAGATCATAGATCTGGGACTTCTGGTGGGAGGTATTTTCCCAATCCTATGGAATATTGATTTCCTGTTATCTTTTCCGACTCAGCAATTTGCCAGTTCTTTTTAACTTTCATCCAACATGTGGCAGGTCACCAGGCTATGGTGTATCATTAGTTGCTGAGACCACCACAGGCTGCCTGCTCTCTGTAGATGCCACTGTGAGTTATCCTAGTGTTGACGAAATAAATGAAGAATCTGAGAAGCCAGAGCTGATGTCTCCGGAGGATCTTGGTGTTCAAGTTGCATCAATGCTACTAGAAGAGGTGGCTCAAGGAGGAGTTGTTGACTCTACACATCAGGTCTGGGTTTTTACAGAAGCTTTCTCATTGCTTCAACATTTAATTAGCTTATGCCTTTATGATAATTTACATGTCCTTGTTCCTTAACACGTCTGTTATACTTGGTGACTTCCCTGTATTTTGTTAAGTGGCCAGTGAAAGACAGGGTTACGTAGCATTTATTTGTTCTTTTGGCTGGTTTGTGTCTAGTAAAGCAGACCTTCTGCTCAAGTTCTAAATGATCTGTGGATGGATATAGAAAATGCTCCTGAACAATCTGCATTGTTTTATAAATTGATGTCCTCTTTTGAACCGACAGTGTTGTACAGTTATGACTGAGGTTATGTCTACCTGTCTTTAATTAATCTTTGTTTATCCTGGTCATTTTTCATGTATGAGTAAGTTACATAGATTTTTGTTTAGTGATATTACATCTCTCATTCTCTCTTGTGAATGCTTGCAGGGCCTCCTATTTATCCTGTGTGCTTTATGCCCACCCGATGTATCAAAGGTTCGCGTTGGACGGCTGACTCCATATGGTATAGAAACACTTCGAAACATCAGAGATTTTCTTGATGTCAAGTTCTATATTAAGCCTGATCCCAATTCGGACACCATTACTTTAAAATGTTCCGGCGCGGGAGTGAAGAATCTAGCTAGGAATGTTTCATGAGCAACAGGATCAAGAATCTCATCAAAGGATCGAGGACACTGCAAGAGATTACTATGAAACCCTATTTGTAACTGGAAAACAACAGTGTAGGAATTCCTTTAGTTACTCCTGCTGAAATTTTGTTCAAGGTGAATGATGCATCTTGTTCTCTGATGTCATTTTGATATCTCAGCTGCTGGTGTTAGAATGGATTTGTCTGATCATGATCTACTGTATGCGCAACACATTTCTGTACCGCATTGTTATACTCCCGCAACTATTTTTCAGCTTCTTCTTGCCGAGCCATGCTGGCACATACGAACGAAAAATGATGCAAATGCTTGGAGACAAAATGTTTGTTTTAGCATTTGCATTTGGTTTGATTTTACTGTCCTGAAAGGCGCGCTGGTGCTGTCAGGTTTCAGTAGCAAGTACTGTGCATTAAGTGAACAATTTTAGTAAAAGCCTGTTTGGATCCCTGGAAATGAAAGTCATTCCATGAATCAGATTCTAGCAATTGGATTCAATAGGAATCAAATTACTTAGAATCTGATTCATTTCAATTTTCTTGTTTGGATGTACACTGAAACTCATTCCTAAAATTAAATTCCAAATGTTGTTTGGGCATTCACATATTCAGAGGTGGTACATGCACATCAACTCTCTTTCTACATATGCACAGCTCTAAGGAGATGGAGGTCGATGAGGGGCAGGAACAGAAGCAGAAGGCGGAGACTAAGCAGACTCAACCAATGAGGCAAAGTCAACGAATTAAAGATCAAGGGACGGCTCACTTCAAGGCAACAGAGAAGGCAGAAGCTCTTACAAAGAAGAAGAATCTGGAAGGTAATCCCTATGTCAGTGAGAACTCCTTCGCAGTTCTTGAAAATAGCGATTTAATTAATAGAGTTAATAAAATGGGTATTAATACTGATGCTGGGGTTTTAGAGCATTTTAATGTGCTTAAAGACCTTGAACATGCTAGGGCAAACCTTTGTAAAAGGAATGAAGAGTTGGATAAGGAAAATATTATTGTGTCTAATAACAATGATCTCTCCTTGGTAGAGGTCAAGTTAATAGGCTGGCACTCTGAGGAATCTGATCATGAGGGTTTCCAGTTGGTTTCCAGTAAAAAAAAGAGGAGGTTAAAAAAGAAAAGTAAGTGTAAGATGGATTCCAGTAAGACTTCTTCTTCCCCTCTAGGGCTGAATGAACTTACTGAAGGGGAAGTAACTATGATTAGCTCTGGTTACAATCTCAGGAAAGGTGTTAAGCTTAAGAAAAGAAGTTAATAATGATAGGTCTTTTTTGGAACTGTAGAGGAGTAGGGAAAAAAGGTATGAGCACCTGTGTTAAAGATCTTCTTGGTGATTACCATGTCGACTTTGTTGGACTGCAGGAAACTATTATGAAAAAATACTCGGAAAAAATGTTGAGGAAAATTGATCCTAACAATTGGTTCCAATGGCATGGGTTAGTTTCTAGGGGCAGAGCTGGTGGAATTTTATGTGGGATAAGATCTGACTCCTTTGAAGTCAGTTCCTTTGTTGAGGGAAAGTATTTTGTCATGGCTAATCTTCTGGATAAGAAAAACAAAAAGAATTTAAGGGTGGCTATGGTATATGGGCCTCCTCAGGAGGATGGCAAAGAGGAGTTCATCTTAGAACTCTCTCAGTTATGCTCTGAGGCAAATATTCCCACCCTCATTGGTGGTGATTTCAATATTCTAAGATTCAGTGATGAGAAAAACAAAAGTTTTCAGGGTAACAAGTACACTGATATGTTCAATTATATAATTAACACATATGAAATGAGAGATCTGGGAATGAGTGGTGGTAAATATACCTGGAGTAATAATCATGAGGACCCTACTCTTGAAAGGCTTGATAGAGTATTAATGAACAAGGAATGGGAGATCTGCTGCCCTCTTATCAATGTCAGGAAGATCCCAAGATATATGTCTGATCATAACCCTCTGATGTTATGTACAGAACAATCTGATAAACCCAAAAACAAATCCTTCAGATTTGAAACAAGTTGGTGCAAGCACCCTGAATTTTGTGAGAAAATTAAGGAAATTTGGGAGAAAATGGTGACAGCCAAGGATGCGACTGAGGTGTGGCATATTAAGAGTAAGAGAGTCAAAAAATTCCTGAAAGGATGGGGGGCTAGTCTGAAAGGGCACACTAGAAAGTACAAGAGAATTTTGCAGGAGGAACTGGGGAAACTCGAAGTTTTGGAGGAAGAGGCTTCTCTTCCTGCCAACCTTTTAGAAAGGAAATCTTTCATTCAAAAAGAGTTGATTAAGATCCTTACCGAGGAGGAGCTATACTGGCACAAGAGGTCAAATTCTAAGTGGATTTTAGAAGGTGATAATAATACTGATTTCTTCCACAAAGTAGCAAATGGGAGAAGAAGGAAAAATAAGATTTATAGTCTGGAGCATAATGGGGAAACAGTGGAGGAGGAGAATCAGTTACTTGAAATAGCAACTAAATACTACTCTGACTTATTTGGTCACTCTGAAAAGCCAAAAGTACAGATGGATGCTAGCTGTTGGTCTGAGGAGGAGAAGGTATCTGCAGAAGAAAACTTATGGCTCACAAGAAACTTTTCTGAGCTGGAAATAAAAGGTGTGGTCTTTGACATGGAGGCTAATACAGCCCCTGGTCCTGACCAATTACCAATTGAATTCTTTCAAAGCTGTTGGGACATCATAAAATCAGATATTATGGCTATGTTTGAGGATTTTTTTAACAACTCTCTGGACATTGGCAGACTGAATTATGGAACAATAACTCTACTCCCCAAGATTAAGGAGGCCAATAAGATACAACAGTACAGACCTATTTGCTTACTGAATGTTGTTTACAAGATCTTTACTAAAGCTCTCATGATGAGACTTGAATCTGTTCTGGGCAGAATCATTAATAAATCACAAAATGCTTTCATCAAGGGCAGAAACATCATGGATGGGGTGATGTGTCTGCACGAGATTTTACATGATACCAGACAAAAAAAAGGATGGAATTATTCTAAAGCTTGATTTTGAGAAAGCGTATGACAAAATCAACTGGAACTTCTTAATGGAATGCCTTAAACAAAGAGGATTCAGTGAACAGTGGTGTAAGTGGACGTGGGAGGTGATGACAAGTGGGACTCTGTCTGTGAAAGTTAATGATAATTTGGGAAGATACTTTAAATGTGGAAAGGGTGTTAGGCAAGGGGATCCTTTGTCTCCCCTGCTGTTTAACATTGCTGCCGACTCTTTATCCAAAATGATCCATTTGAGTCAAACAAATAAGCTGATTACTGGTCTAATCCCAGAGTATGTGGATGGTGGGGTGGCAGTTCTGCAATATGCAGATGACACCATTCTATGTGTACAAGATGATACTGAGGTGGCAAGAAATCTGAAACTTTTGCTATATATGTTTGAGGATATGTCTGGGCTCAAGATAAACTTTAATAAAAGTGAGGTGGTGATGATAAGTGAGAATGAGGAAAAAACTGAGAAGTACTCTGAAATGTTTAACTGTGCTAGTGGGGTTTGGCCGTTAAAATATTTGGGGGTCCCTGTTTCGGGTTCCAGATTACATGTCATGGACTGGTTAGGTTTGGATGAAAAATTGCTTAAAAGGCTAGATGGATGGAAAGGGGGGGGTGCTATCTATTGGTGGAAGGCTTACTCTTATCAATGCTTGTCTAAGTAGCATCCCAATCTATTGCATGTCAATGTATCTGCTTCCTAAAACAATTCTAAAGAGAATGGATAGCACAAGGAAAAGATTTTTCTGGCAAGGTGGGGGAACAAAAAAGAAATACTACCTGGTTAAATGGCGCAAAATTTGTTTACCCAAGAAAAAGGGAGGCCTTGGAATTCATGATCTAAGAAAAATGAATATGAGTCTTTTATGCAAATGGTGGTGGAAGTTGGAGACAGGCCAAGGGATTTGGCAGGAGATTGTTACAAAAAAATATGTTGGCAACCTCAGACTTGCTGACCTGAAAGTAAAACAAAGTAACTCGCCTGTTTGGAATGATCTTCTTAAAGTAAAGGACATTTATTTGAAAGGAAGGGTGATGCTTATAGGCAATGGAGAAAATACAGATTTCTGGAAGGACGCTTGGTGTGGAACTACGCCGTTAATGGACAAGTTCCCTTATCTGTATAGCATCTGCCAGGAGCAGAAATGTTCTGTGCAATATATGGCTGGAAAAAACTGGAGATTCTCTTTTAGAAGATGGTTGGATGAAAATGGTCAAAATAGCCTGAGAAAAATGAAAGATGAGCTCTCTACTTTTGCAATTAACAATTGCAGAGATGCTCCTAAGTGGAAGTGGGACAGCAAAGGTTGTTTCACAGTGAAATCAATGTATGATCATCTCTGTGCGAATGAATCTGATGCACCTCACAGTAGGATTTGGGAGGCAAAACTACCTCTCAAGATAAAGATCTTCATGTGGCTAATATACAAGAATGCTATTCTTACTAAAGATAATCTTATTAAGAGGAATTGGGTAGGATGTGATAAATGTATGTTCTGTCCTCAAAAAGAATCTGTTAATCATCTGTTGTTTCAATGCTCTATGGCCAAGTATGTCTGGAGCTTAGTGGCTCTCACTATCGGTGCTGACTGTCGCCCTGGCTCCATGGAGCAATTCTGGGTTTGGGCAAGTTCGTTTATCCCAAAGGGGGGGGAAACTGATCATGGTAGGGCTTGCTAGCATCTGCTGGGCGTTGTGGCGTGCAAGAAATAAAGTGTGTTTTGATAAAAAACATGTGAGATCTCCTACTGAGATCATCTGTCATGCCTCATCGTTTATCTCGTACTGGGCAGAACTTCAGAAGGAGGAGGATCGTGCTACACTGGAGGCCGGAGGAGAAGCTTTGCGCGAAGCCGCCCTGCTCTTCCACCCGCAAGATCAAGTGGAAGGTGATACTGGAACGGTGCTGCTGAGTTAGAAAGCTGTTGGAAGCTGGTCGTGAGGGTCTTTCCATGCTGATGTCATTAGTATGGTACTTTGCTGGTTTGTCTGGTCGTTGGTTGTAAGCAGTTCTGCGTTGGTTGACCGCCCTTGGATGCGATCTTTTGCTCTTGTTTGACGTTGGCTGAACCAATTGAATTTGGGTACAGTGGAACTCTTGTAATTTCGTTATCCCTGATAATGAAATTCGGGCTTAGCCCCTATGCATATGCACAGCTCTCTCTCTCTCTCTCTACAGCAACAACCTTATCCCTCTCTCTCTCTAACTTCTGAACAGATACACATACATCAGGAGAGACATAGTGTGGCAACAATTAAAGAACTCCAGCTTCCTAGCAGATATACACATGTACAACCGTATACACATGATGTTGTTTTCTTCTGTGATATCCATCCATATTACTCCTAGATGGTACATAGATTCTGATATATCAAATTCAATGGCTCATGATAAACTTAAGGAGGCCCTCGCTGAAATTCAGTTTCTGAAAAAAGAAGTGCATGAAGAATGCAACAAACAGTGACATGCTACAGCTACATCCAAATTCTGCATAGAGAGAAGTGGGGTTTTTCAAAATGGCATGAGTGACAATTGTAAGTGCAGAACATTGATCGGGAAAGAATGACAAAAAAGAGTTTCAACACAATGATTCATATAGCTATTTGCTCAACACAGCAGCCTCCTTGAAATCTGAGAACAGGTCCAATGCTCCTCATCAGTGTCGATTGACCAGCCAACCAATCACATCAAATTCAAGGATAGGGAAGGAAGAAGCGATGTTCAGTGGGGTGATGAACGTCGCTGCTGGTGGTGATCTGGGACTCGATGCAGGCATGGAGGTCTGCATAGCTGAGCAGGAGAAGTTCTCGGTCCACTCACTCCCCTGACAGGATGCCCTTGGATACTCGTCGATGGCCGGGAGCGGGTCATCCAGCGCGGCGGAGCGCAGCATGCTGCCGCCCGCGGCGCGTAGGACGGTCGGCCGGCGCGCGGCGCGTCACTGCCACGGCCGCGGATGACGGTGGCGGCGGAAGGGGGAACGCGATGGCCTTGAGCGAGTCGGAGTCGGGGCATGGAAGCGAGTCGGGAGGAAGGGAGGCACGGGATGGAATCTGATTCTGTTTTTTCTCCCGTGAATTTGTCCTCGGCGAAGATTTCGGACCTAGAAAGTGGCGGAATCGCACTTTCCAATTCCATGGACCTGCCAAACACGATCGCCCAGAATTTGTTTCCGAAAATTGAGCAAAATCTCGCTAACAAAACCTGCTCAAAATCCACACGTTTCCATTCCTAACACTGTCCGGCCAGGAATTTCCCCAGTGCCGATTGTAAGAAACTGAACAGAAAGTGTCGTTTCTTCAAATTTTCAGGTCTTAATGGTGATGAGGTACACAAGATCACCCAAATGACGCACTTCGAACCCCGCATTCTCACATCCCGTGAAGAAAAGCGACTGATCCTTGCCGATTCTTCTGCGCCAGCTCATCAGAAACATAGGAGATTTGGCAGGTACTTGTGTTCCTGGCCATCAGAGGAAACTAATCACAATCATTTTCACATGCTGGATGAGTCAAAACAAATGAAATTCGAGTAATTACCTGATTTGTCTATGATGGTGGTGCATCCTGCTTTTTCGCCTGTCTTCTTGTATTCTTTTAAAAGAAAGGATACTGTCTTTACAAGGTTGTCATACTGTTTAACATCTGAATGCAATAAGTGCATATACAGTGTTAGGGCATTCCACCACCACGATATGACGGGATTAGGAGATGGAGTCCTAAGATATACACTTACAGAGTAGAATATCGCTAGCAATAACAATGTCCCAATCTGGTCTAGAAACTGGAAATGGGTCTCCCCATGTGTCTGAGGGTTAAAAAGAAGCATTAGAGAATAATTATCCACCTTCAAGTGGCTTGCATCTAAAGTACCTATTTGGGAAAAAGAAATACGACAAATGCATAGCTTTTGTCTGGAAAGGTCAGAAACTCACGTCTGATATGAGGTAGCACATCCAAATTATTAGATCTGCAGTTGTAAGCTATATTCTGAAAAATGGCTTGCATCTAAAGTACCTATTTGGGAAAAAGAAATACTACAAATGCATAGCTTTTGTCTGGAAAGGTCAGAAACTCACGTCTGATATGAGGTAGCACATCCAAATTATTAGATCTGCAGTTGTAAGCTATATTCTCTTCAATGTCCTTGTCATCATAATCAGAGGTTGTGATATCCACCCCGAGTGACTTCCTCAGAAAGACAGCCAAAGCTCCCGTCCCACTAAGGATTATAAGAGGAACTAATGAACAACAACATAGACAAGCTGTAGGAAATTTTATCATGTTTTTGTGACCACATTTGTCAGGGAGGGGGAAAAGGACTTCTGTTCACTACAGCACCAAACCATTATTACAGTAGGATAATGAAGACAGTATCACATAATCGAACAAATTTCTGGTTGTTTGACATGGTAAACAGTGATTATCAAAGTCCTGGCAGGCTGGCAGCATGATAAAAGCACAGTGCATGCCTCAGTGCTAACAGGAAACAAGAAAAATCTATGACAGTATCAATACCATGAATTATTTATCGAGCCCATTCTTATTGAATATAGCGACCATTCTTATCAAATTGGTCAGGACGCAAGGAAAAAAACAAAGCATGGCATACATACCTTCCCAATTCCAGGATCCGTTGTCCATCCAAAATTGACTGGTTCTTGACCAGCCAAGCAGCAAATGAAAAAGTCCCAGGCCATAGCAAGTTTGCGTTGAGCTCATGTGAAGAGAATTCCCTTATGCTCAGTTTCTGTGTGTTGTTTTTGGCAATGTGAACAAAAAGACAAATATGAAAATGGAGAATGATTGGCTACAAAACAGATTAAAAAATAATATGCAAATTACTTGGGTGGTCAGCAATAAGTTATAACAATTAGGTTCCCTTGTAAGGTTGCGGACTTGCAGTAACAAACAAAACTGAAACATGAGATGACATGGCACACTTGAAAATCGTGGAACGAAACTTCAACCGGGAATGGGCAGTTCAAAGTCCGGGAATTCCCCGATTCTAGAGAACAATCGATTCTACAGACGCGAAATTATACAGCGGAAGCATGGAAACTTACCATGCCAGGGAAGTCGTGCGCTCTCTCCACATACTCCAAAGCCTGCTTCTGCCCCTCAGTATCGACCTGCATCTCATCTTCAATTGCACGGAAGAGACAGCACCGACCGTTAGGAGCACGCGGTGGGCGATGGGGAAGGGACGTCGGCGAGGGGGTGGGGGTTGATTTGCTGGTCATACCTCGGTCGTCGTCGCTGTCGTCGGCGCCTTGGAAGAGGGAGGCGGCGGAGAAGAGCGCGGTATCCATGAGTGGGGACTCTTGCTGCTGAGGAGGGAGACGGCGGCGAAGACGAGGGAGGCAGTAGAGCTCACGAAAGCTCCATTCTTGGGCTTTTGGGCCGAGATGGCTGGGGATCCGGGCTGGGCCTTCCAAATCAGGCGAACATGTAGACGTGCTCTGTGCTCCGTTCTTGGGCTCCTGGGACGAAATGGCTGGGGACCCGGGCCGGGCCTTCCAAACAAAGAAGGCGAACATGCTGCTGGAAACTAACTTCAGAGTTGTTGAGCTCAAAAAAAAAAAAAACGTACATACATACGTCCGTCTAAGAAGCCAAGGACTCAAGGGGGTTGGTACAAACAGCTGTTGCATCACCCAGACACCCACGCTCCCATGCGGCCATGCCTTAACAATGCTTGATTTTTTTAAAAAAAGATAATATTGCAAAAGTGAACACAGATCGTTTTTCACAGACACCATGGTCTCCTCGCCACAACTGCTAGACTGAAATACATAATACGCATGCATACGGGACCGTATATATACATCAGGAGCACATTTATACTAGTGGTCTGAAAACCGCGTGGCCGGAGGTATACGTAGGTATACCACCGTGTACCTGCATATACTAGTAACGATGACGAAACACTAGTACTTCGATCGGGGCGTGGTTTGCGTGCACGTGCGTGGCTCTCGATCGCTCAGGCGTTAACGTTGCCGGTGGCGATCCGGGCGACGTGGAACTGCGGCGTGTAGTTCTGCGCCCTGCCGGACGGCGGCTCCTCCTGCGGCGGCTCGTTGAGGAACGCCCAGTTGCTCCGCGTCCACCAGTCCCGGCTCTTGCTGGGGCTGTCCGCGGCGCCGTCGTCGCCGCCGGGGAGGAAGCCGTCCACGCGGACCGCCGGGGACGACGGGCCGGTGGTGGTCTTGGTGCCACCAACACGGCCCGGAGATGACCGCGCCTTCTCCAAGCTCCCGAACGGACTCTCCTGTCATTATTCGTCACCACCTTATCGTGTTGATGAGCTGTGTGACTATGCACGCGCGAGGAGACAAGAACACGCCGCAGGCTGGCAGAAGGGATCGAGTACGTACCGTGGCGGGCGAGGCGAGGGGCGACGTGATGCGCTCGCCGCCATCCTCCGACCTCCGACGCTGCTTCCAGAACGCCTCCACCTCCTCCTTGGTCAGTGACCGGTTCCGCCGCGCGTGAACTATATCAGACACACACACACAGAGTACTTGGTATGATGCATACATGCTCACATGAATTACATCGCGAGCAACGTCACAAGGGGCATTTTTTTAGCTAAAATACATGCAGCAGCAGAGAGATCGAGCCTCTTGGCGTACCTTTCTTGTCATCACCAAGAACCGGCGAGTCCCAGCCAGCCATGAGAGAGCCCATTTCGTCTCTCTTGTGTGCCCAAATGGGTACCAGCAGAGAACAACTCTAGCAGCCAGGAGCCTAGTACCACGGTTGGAGAAACTCTGGTCGTACGCGACGACAGAGTCTTAACCTTTTCAGCTGGATGATGAGTACTCATATGCTGCTGGTAAGCCTCTCAGCATATGGCCATTTTTATACATGCGCTGGGGCTTGACTTTTGAAGGGTTTAAGGCGGCCGCAGCGATGCAGAGCACACAGGATTAGCAGCAGAGCACACGGTTTTGCATAACAAGGACGAGGTCTCCGGAAGGAACATGATGACAGGTGAGTGAGTGTGCGCCCCTATCTCTAATGGAGGCTATATTACATAACGGTAGAATTAAATAATTTAGAATTATATATTGGTATAATTGAATCAGATATGTAGGTAATTTCAATACAAATTTAGAACTCGAGTTACGTGTAGAATATGAAATATGTGTTTTCATTGTGAAATATGTGTTTTTACTCCCTCCGTATAGCTTTTACATGTCGAGACAGAAATTGGCAGTAAAGTATTGTTTCTTTTTACATTTATATGTGATCTACATGGTGAGACACATCATGCATACACATCATAAGTTAATACATATTTTCTACATTAACAACTAATGAAATACATATGTAGTGCAAAATCATATATATTGGTGTACTTTGAGTTATTTTTTATAATGACATGTTGTATTTTTAATAATATCAAATGTAGGTGATTTAGATGTAAATTTAGGGTGTTGCTGTACATTGTTTTATAATGGCATTGGTGGGTAATTTATATGAATAGTAGGGGGTTACTTTTGTTTGTTTTTCATAATGGCAGAGGTGTGTAATTTACCTATACATTTAGAGGGTTATTTTAGGCTATTTTTATAACAGCAAAAGTAAGTAATTTTTTTAAAAAATACAATAGATCCAATGTTTATGATGATTAGAGTCTACAGATGGATGGCCAGATGTTTTTAATTATTGTGAGAATTTCTAGAATTTATCTTTTTTCTAACACGTTTCGTAAGGATTAACATGGAAGCTTCAAAAAGAAGCTTCAATTAGTAATAGTATAAGATAAGATAAGATGATTCTTTACTGCCAATTTCTGTCTCGAAACATGATTCTTGGCACTAGCTCATATGCTACGAATCATTCTATCAAAGGATTGCAGGCGATAGACGGTCCTGTCCTCGGCCTCAACAAAGCGTGGAGCTGCTCAAGTCCTGATTATTCAGCGGGTGTTTAGATGCAGCGTTATGCATAGCATTTTTGTATTATGCATAGTGTTTACAGAGAGAAAAAATATATTGACAAAACGTTACGCATAGTGTGAACTAAACAGGGCCTCATTCGATCCCATCTGCACCGGCCGGGCTCCCCGGTTTTGCATAACAAGGACGATGTCTCTGGAACCGGAAGGAACATCATGATTACAGGTGAGTGAGTGTGCGTCCCTATCTCTAATGCAGGCAAGCTAGTATATAGTACTATTTTTTTTAAAAAAAATAATGATTCTTAGAGGGTGCTAATTTCTCTCTCGAAGACATGATTCGTGCCACTGGATACTAGCGATCATTCTGTCAAAATATTGCAGGCGAAAGACGGCCCTGTCCTCATCTTCAACAAAGCTTGGAACTGCTCAAGTCCATCCATTCGATCAGCAGCAGCTCGAGATGTTGCGAGGACGACACGGCCGTAAAATGGCTCGCTACTACCAAACGCTAGCTGTCACGGTCGCTATTAGCCTGGAGACTAGAGCGAGTAGCTTGCTGCTGCTAGTAGGTGTTAATAACGATGATGAACGATCAGGACAGGCACAAATTAAAGAAACTAATTACCAACAATCCTGCCACGCCGAGAAATATCTAGTGCTAGCACAAAAATTCAGAATGAACATGTTCCAGGCGGCAGAGCGTGTGCGCAGCGGAGTGGAGGGTGGAGGCACGGATAAAGCTAGGCGCAGGTCGCTGTCCGGTGCCACACTGCCACGCGGCGCCAGTCAGCACTCAGCAGCGCAGCCTATCCACTGCTCTGGGTCTCGCCCAAAGTCACGAACGGACAAATAAAGGCCATTAGGATATACTTGAGGCCATCCTTATCTCCAAGGTCTCGGATGCATGTATCACTGTACGACGAGCCGACAAAGGTGTCAACGTTAATTACTCTACGGCTGCTGCTAAAATATTGTCGTGTGGCGCCCACAATGTTAAGACTTCGGGTAATCGGAGGTTCTCGATCTCACGGTTGAACCGACAACGCCGACACGTGACCTGCCTCGGGACCAACAAATATCCCGCGCGGCTCCTTTTGTTTTTTTTCGACTCCATTCTCTCTCGCTCTCGTCCCTCGTCTCTCTCCGCTCGCATTTCTTTTTTTTTCTCCACCAATCCAGTAGGGACCAGCGGCGTGAGGGGCTGCCGGAGCGGGGTTCGGTGAGCGGCGGCGGAGCCCTCCGTAGGGCTTGATGTCATCTATAGGGGTGAATAGATGAGATCTAAAAAAATTGCCACTTAAAACAAATTTATTAGCAATAATTGGGTATTCTAAATATCACTTTTAGAAATTCAGTAAATGAACTTCTAAAAGGATCTTTAGAATCTCCAAATAAAAGAATAGCACGCCTAACGCAGCGGATATGAGACACTGCCACCAAAACCGGTACCACCGGTTTTGCCCGAGCAGTGAACCCCCAGATAAATTGAGAATGCTAGAGAGCTCGGAATCAAACCAAACTTGGAGATGATGATTGGAATATCTTTCTAAGGAATATCTCCAAGTCCCTGCACTCAAAAACACATATACAACAAAATCGAGCAATTTCACCAATAATCAAATATAAGCACAATGAAGCTCAAACCAGCGGGGAGACACAAGATTTGTTTCCCGAAGTTCGGATTCACCGTTTGCACCACGCAGCCACCAAGGCACGGTGAATCCTACTCTCCGTTGAGGAAGCTTATACGACCACACTAGGTCAAGCTATTTCCTCCTTCCACTAGCTTGCTTCTTCCCTTTCGGAGGCGAAGCACGACCTGCACAAACTTCCCGCAGCTCACCACACCTTGGTAGCTCACGGGCAACACTTAGCCGTCTAGGAGCGAAGCTCCAAGAGTAACAAATGAATCACAATAGCTTGATGAAGTCCAACAGTGCTCAAGGTGCTTTTGGTGCTCTCAAACTTCACACAATGGCTGCTCTCTCTACTACCCAACACAAAGGATATCACAATTGCAAGCTACCTCACAAAGAGGGGTTGGGGAGAGCAAATATGGCTTTTGCTTGGCAAGGAAGAGCAGGGAAGCACTATAGCAACCTCAGGAACAGCAGCAAAGCAATGGAGAGGTCGTGGGGTATAAATACTTCACTCCCCAAAAACTAGCCGTTACAGACTCAGTGAAAACCGGTGCCACCGGTTCCTAAAACCGGTGCCACCGAAAATTCAAACCAACTAGCCGTTTGTACTTTCTGACACAAAACCGGTGCCACCGGTTTCCCAAAACCGGTGCCACCGGTTTTGCCCTGGCAAAACCTATAGCAGTGTAAGTGAGGGTTTTGTGTCTCTCAACAACTCACATGGGTTACTTGAGCACTTAGACAATTTCAAGGCATTCTTGCGATGCATCCCTCTTGATAGTACGACGTATCTAAACTCAAGAACAAATATAAATACAAATGATACTCTTGAGCTTCTTCACTTTGAGTCATGCCATACTTCTTCAATATATTCACTTGAGAGTTGCATCCAACCTTGTCTTGAATTGAGCACTTCAACCTTGAGCTAGTGACTTGAACCGTTGTCTTTGAATGAAATCCACTTCTAGTTCAATTCACCTTTTCACAACTTACTTCTAGAAAGATTGATACTTCCCAATATGAACACCATGTGTGACCAAGATTCATCAAGTTGAAATCCAAAGAAAGTTTCGTCACCCTAGCAAAGATACATGACTCAAGTCCGCAACTTGATCACACATTGTTTAGTCCCTAGAAACACTATCCCAAACTTCACCTCTTCATCCTTGCATCGCATATAGCTTCACATTAGTGTGTATCATCAATGAACACCATTTCTTGATATGCAATATATCCACTTTACTTTTGATCTTTCATTTGTATCAAAGTCATCATGTCTTGTTTGCAAGTCATTCCTTAAATATAGACCAAGAATGAGCCATATCACCATGTCTCTTATCCATTCAACCAAACTTGCATTATACAATATTTTTGTCCGCCATGATCTAAGATATCCCATATCAAAAACAAACAAGCTTTTATCAATTCAGAGACCAATACATCACACATGTCATTATGTCTCTTTCTTTATTGCAACATAGCTTGTCATCTTCCGTATTCACATATAATGGGAGTAACCACTTATTTATTCATGTCAACATGAGCCATCCATATTGGATTCAACCAATGACCAATAGTGAATCGTCAATATACAACAAAATTCCTGCTCATAATCTTTAACAAACACGTTAGTCCTTTAATCGTTTTGTCATTCAATTCACCAAAACCCACAAGGGAGCCTAGATGCACTTTCAGGGGCCGCGACAACACGAGGCGGAGATCCGCCCGAATCGGCCCGTGATCCTGACCCGGCGCCGCACGGGGAAGCGAGGTGCCACGGTGGCCGATTGACGTCAGCGGCTTCCCTCGGTGGGAGCGAAAGGGGATGCTGCTCGGCGAGCGACGGATCTGAGCCGGAGAACTGCCGGAAGCATGCTCATGGTGCGACATTGGCAGAGGCCTGGCGACGTAGATCCAGCGGGTGGCGGCATCCCCGGCGATGAGCTCTCGTCTCTGGCTGTGGCGCTGCAGCCACGGCGAGACGGGCGACGAGCGGGGTGGTGAGGCCGCAATTGGTAGGGGCGGAGCCTGGCGACCTTCCACGATGGCGCCGCCTCGCAGAGCAGCTATGGTAGCGCCGTCGTTCTCGCACCACAGAACCGTCCTGGAGGGTTGGTCTTGCGGTGGCTCCGATGAGGTAAAATGTTGATTTAGCTATACCGCTAAGGAGAAATCCAAATGCTCTGATATTAGATATTCTTCTCAATTGAGTACTAACCAGCTAGGCCATAGTATATTTTTGGTTGACCTTTTTTTTGCATTGCATAACTGAGATGCGGATATACAAACAATTTAATGAAGTGTCCATGGAAAATTCGATATCAATGGACAAAAAATAGATAGCATGTGCAGCTAGGTGCAGTGCATTTTCCTTCTGAGTTACTCATAGCATATCATTGGACCGAATTTGCAATGTCATATAAATGAGGTGATGCTTACCTTTTCATGGTTGTTGCACAGTCGCAGGTATTTATCATTTTCAGATAGCTAGCTCTAGCTGTATGCACATCGAGATTACTTTGTTTTTTCGGCAAATTACATGCTCATAGTGCTAGATGTAGATGTGTTCGTAGTGTTGAGGAGGCCGCTACTATGGTTGCTCCTGTTTTTGGTGTCCCATGACTTCCTGAAAATTCAATGTTGAGAATTTGTGGTTTTTTGTTTCATGTTATTTATATTAAGGATATCTCATTCTTGAACATAGCATTCCTACAAATATATGTTGCAACATTTCTTCTGATCACGAACAACTAGCGTTGATTGATAGTTTATATCCACATGCTAACATTTTTTGTTTGAGTGATCATTATCATCCTAGTTTGCAATATTTTCATGTGCTTTTGTTTCTCCTGAAACATGTTTGTCTCTATTCATATACAAATGACTTTTGTGATGGTTTTCTGTATGGCTAAATCATCAGTACCATAATTGTGTTGCCTACTGCTGTTATGGTTTGCTCAGTTGCATTACGTACAAACAACTCACCTCGTATATTGCAGATAAGCAGTAAGTGTATTCAAAGTAAACATCAACACAGACTGGTCATGATATTGGTGGGAAAATATATATTAAGTTTTCTCAAAATAGTTTTCTACGAAAGTTTTCTAATATATTATTTGAAAAGTTCATGTAGTTATTGACACGTGTTTCTCTTGATAACTTTTCTTCCCAAGTTTGTCCGCATGGTTTCATGAGATTGATCTTTGTCACTGTTATCACTATCTATTTTTTAGAGAAGTTCACTGGTGAAATTTGTACCAAATTTTGTAGGAAACATATAAAAGTAGAAAAGGTTTTTAAGATACAGAAAGCTTTTTCTAAAATGTATATCCTTAAATGTTGTTACATAGCTTTAGTTTTTTCTTTGGAAACTGTAATATAATTTTGTTACATAACTTTTTTTCAAATGTTTGACATATTTTTATTTACATACTATTATGTATAAAACTTGTTTATAATATTATACATTACATTTTGTTCTTGCATAACTTTTGTTCAATGTTGTTACATTGATTTTTGTTTGCATAAGTTTGTGTATATAAATTTTCCATATAATCTCCTGTATGTTTTATTTGCTCATAACTTTTTCTTCAAATATATCCTGCCACGCCGAGAAATATCTAGAGGCTCGTCGGATCGGATCGGATCGGATCATCGGTCCCATCTGCACCGAGCTCGCCGGCTCCGATGGGGACGTGTGCACAAACCACAGTGTTACGTACTACGTACCATAGAGTCGTAGAGGCGTAGTGACCCAGCAGTTGCGTCCTAGTCCTAGCACAAAAATTCAGAGTGGCGCACGCGAACGATATTGGCCAAGCGATAGAACAAGCGACGAACGGATACGCGATTCAGTTGCAACACTTGCAAGTGTGCGTGCAAAATGAACATGTTCGACGCAGCAGAGCGTGTGCGCCGCGGAGTGGAGTGGAGGCGGTGAGGCACGGATAAGCTAGGCGCGGGTCGCTGGCCGGTTCCACGCCCGCGCGCGAGTCAGCAGCGCAGCCTATCCATTGCTCGGGGTCGCCCAAAGTCACGGACGGACCCGTCGCCACAAAATAAGGCCATTAGGATATGTACTAGAGGTAGAGGCCATCCTTATCTCGAAGGTCGCGGATGCATGCATCACTGTGCGACAAAGTTGTCAACGTTAATTACACTACTGCTACTGCTAAAATATTGGCGTGTGGCGCCACCGTACTCGACGAGATGCCCAAAAGCTGGTAAGGGTTGTCTCATACAGTCCACGTAAGATTTTTGATGATGTGGAAGGAAGAGAGGGCGGTGAGAGAATGATGTGGTTGTTTCGCGAAACAATTACCTCAAAGCTAAAATTTAGGACTATGAGACCACTCAATCATCATTGTACGAGTTGTTGTTCATATGCAACTCACAGTTAATTATTTTAATATCCACAAACTAAGCAATTATTAATTACTATGAGACAACTCATAAGACAATTTATTGTACAGGTTGTCTCTGCATGAGACCGTTTATTAGACGACACCAATGTACTTGCCCTGATCCCCATTGTACTTTACAGGATGAAATTTTTTTTATCTCACCTCCTCTTACTCGAAAAAGATGAAGCCGAATTTTTTTTCTCTGTTATCTAAAAAAACCTACTTTAATACTCTGTGCCGCGCATAGTGATTCCAAGTTTCTAATGGGCCAATTTCTGTCGCATATCTGACCCACGATACCTGCGGGCCCATTCCCAAGCTTCGACGGCGCCACAAATCCCGCGAAGCGTGGAGCCCGGGCCCCGAGGGGCAGGTTGGGCCGTGGCTCGCTCGGTCTGGGTCTCTGTCTCTTTTTTCCGCGTGCGAGCCAACGAATCAAGTGGGCGGTGCACCAGGCGTCTGTTGCGTACAGGCCCATCTGTTGCGTACAAGGCCCATCTGACCGAACACTGCGAGAATAATACGCTGCCTGCGTTACCTTCTTCTTAATGCCAGAGTTGTCGTGTTTTATTCGTTTAGTTTTAGGTCGTTTTTTTTTTCTCATTTTCTTGATACGTAAGTTTCTTGATCATCGGTACCAGGTCGTTGGGTAAAACTTTATCTTCTTCTTAATGAAATGCTTGTCCAGGCATGTCTCTTTCTACAGACACATGGGGACTGGGGAGATCTATTTCCAGTTTCCATACCCACACCGGGAAATTGCATTGCCAGTGACATTGAACCGTGTGAGTGTATATCTTTATCACTAAAATTAGATCTGAATTGCATTTTACTAAACAAAGATTTTCCTGATATGAGATATCTTGTTGCTTCTAGATCCTTATCAGTCTCCCAACTTGGTAAAGGCGCTCTACTTACTCTCCAAAAGCCTTTCTAAGATCTACTCTCTAAATCATCATCAGGAGAGTCATTTAAGTTAAAATCGTTTTCTATATCTTTATATTCTCCAACAACCTTTTTATATGTTGCATGCAGTCTAGAGAGTTATCCTCGCTCTCCAGTCTTCATCTTTGGCTAGCGAGAAATCTGGAATAGAGGATATCTATATTTGGATGTCCAATTGAAGAGACTATTGGATAGTGTTTTTTTTACCAAAATCTCTATTCTGAAGGTTAGAAAAGATATAAAGAGTCTTTTGGAGATGCTCTAAAGGTCCCAGCCCAAGTATCCCATGCATGCCTCTTTGTCAGGAGCTTAGAACATAAATTAAATAACTTGCTCACTTTTGCAGGAAACTGAATGCTCATATTTTGAGATTTCCCATGGACCACTTGGTTCATGGATCACTGCAAAAACAAAAGGAACGTCTTCAATACTACAAGATAAACAAACAGTACATGAAAACATATTGCTGCAGTTGCAAACATACAACTACTAGTTATTTCCTCCAAATACAGAAGCACAGTTCCTTGGTGAATTCGAGTACCCAGTTTGCTGCATAACAAAGCAAATCGATATAGAAATCCTAAATTTCGCTATCGCTATAACAAATAAATTCTTTGCGGTTCTATTTTCCATGCATATATATTATAAGCCTAAAAGTTCAAGCACAGAACCCATTGGATTACCAGTAGCACTTATTAGCAGGAAGCTCCAACAGTGAATTAATGTTTTTCACTAAATGAACTAAATTCCATCCCTCCAATTCAAGTATGGATGCCATCGTCTCTGCGCTGTGCTCTGGGCTTCTGGCCGGGAGCCGCAAGTCCATGTGGACATTGAGCAAATTAATTACAAGCTATTCTGAATAACATACACACAGACTACACAGTCAGATGGTGCTTACACAGATCACATCATTCAAAGCACAAATAAACATCTTCTTTAAGAAGCATATTATACATTACCCCAAAGTGCAGTTCAACTGCTTGGCAAGCAGGTACAGTACAGACTGAATAGGTACATTCCACAATGCTTTAGAAATCCCCCCCTACACATTATCCAGCAGGGGACTACATATATCAGATAAGTTGATATTTCGAGCTCCATCTCAGTGTTACCACGACAGTCTGCCGAAGGTTAACCCTGAGACGTCCAATACCATGACGTCTATTTACAAAACCATGTCTAAGATCTATCCATTAACATGATGCTACTATACTTGCACTACACCAACAGAGGTAGGCTAAGCTCTCTTAGCACATTACGAAACAGTTCCGATGTGATGTAGAGCGGAAGTGAATGATAATGCTGAATTTGTGCACGGACTGCGGAACAATCTATTAGAGCTCTGATGATAAACCAGAGGACGCTGAGGCCCTGCTGGTGAGAGCAGGCCTCATTGTCACCAAAGCAGATTCATTTGCACCAGCTCTTAGAGCAATCCTACCAGCTTCCAGGAATCTGGCAACAGCATCCTCTGCATAGCGGTTTGCTTCCCCGACAGTCATGGTCCTGCCAATATCTGGGTACGTGTTCAGTACATGATCACCGTTGAGCTGTGAGGCAAGTTGAATCAACTCCACTTGAAATTCCGACAGAGATGAATCTTCCTTTGGGCCAAATGGGCGCAGTGACTTTGTGACCTCTGGGAGTTTCTCTGTTTGGGAAAAAAAGAATGGCTAATTAGGATATAGTAGAATTGGTCATTTTCCTACTGCTGCCACATCTATACGTTGATAACTCCAAGAATTACTTAGCCTCTTTTTTGAGAAGTTCATTGACGGTTGCAGGTATAGTGCCAAAAAAATTGTCATAATTGTGCATGGCACTGGCATAGCATACATACCAAGCAACCATAAATACATACCTGGACAGTCAGTTCTTGGCGTCTTCCGGATTTTAAAGTAGTTCTCAAAGGTCCCAGCCCATGCATCTCTCTTTGTTAGGAAGTTAGAGTGTAAATTAAATAGCTTCTTTACTGTTGCAGGAATGGACGAATGTTCATACTGTGAGCTTTCTTGCGGACCATTTGGTTCATGGATCACTGCACAAATGGAAAGTAAGGTCATTACTACTACAAGATAAACAGAATTAAGAACATGAGCACATATTTCTATGGTTTTAACAATACAGCTTATGTCTCCTTCCAAAATATATAATATAATTTCTAGGTGAGAAAGCTCAGCAAATGTTCAATTCCCTAGCTTAAAATTAATCTAAGGATAAACAGGACACAGAGGTGACATCAGAATAACATAACTGGCAGTTACGACCTTTCGATGAGACGGTTTGTAGATGGAATGCTACTTATCTGCAAACTGTCTGCATGGATTGCTACTTGCTAGGTATACAGGATGTTTGACAAATAATGCAAGTTGACATATAACTCATAATATATGGAGTCTACGTTCTAGAAGCTCAAATTCCAAGGTCATTTGATTATCAACAACAGTTGGTAGCAGGAAAATTACCACATTGCTCCTACACTTACTGAATGTTTCTGACCAAAATGAACAGAAATAGTCCCAAGCCATTGAATTAATAATCCTAACATCATTTTGTTATTGTACCAATCAAAATAAAACACAACAAACCTTAGAAAATAAGTTCCTACCCCAAGCTAAAGTTAATCTCTAAGTCACATCATTTTTGGATCCTGTGCTTCTCAATAGCCCCTGCTTACGCACATGAAAATTGGGAATTCAACACCAGAAGTACTCACCGGTTCCTTTCTCAATCCATGGAGAGATGACGAAGGTGGGCACGCGCACCCCAAGCCGTTCGAACTTGAAGTAGTACGGATCAGGCCCAACAATTCCATCAGGTTGGGGCACACCGACAACTGGCGTAGGGACATGGTCATAGAATCCACCGTGCTCATCGTATGTGATAATCAGGGCCATCTCGTTCCATTGTGGACTGGCCCTCAGCGTCTCATACACCTCTTTGACAAACCTCTGGCCCCTTGCCACGTCATGTGACGGATGATCATCGTTTGCGGGAAACATCTCGCAATCGAAGTACCTCTGCTCAATCACCACATAATTTGGCAGCTTCCCCCTCTTGGCGTGCAGCTTGAATTTGAGGCTGTACTGGTGGAACTTGACAAGGTGCTTGAGGCGGCGGAGGCTCTGGTAGAAGAGCGTGGCTGGGATGTTTTGGTAGTAGATGCCGAAGGACAAGCCGTTCTCCTCGAGGCTGTCGAAGATGGTCTTCTGCGGGAAGCCATTGATGAGGTCCTTTCGGGCGTTGAAGGTGAGGCCGTGGGAGGTCGCCGAGTGGACGAACAGGCGGTTGGGCTGCGTGGAGGTGGGCACGGAAGCGAACCACCGATCGAACACGGCGAACTCATCGGCGAGGGAGGCGTAAACGGGTATGGAATCGGGCTTGAATCCGCTCATGACGTTCTGCGCCATGCCGAGGCCCATCCCGCGCGCGTTCTGGGCGAAGCCGGACATGGGGGCCGGCACGGCGGAGGTGTCGGCGGACCCGAAGATCTGCTCGCGGATGTCCTCGAAGCCGTGGCCCGGGTCGGAGTCGACGTATCCGGCCTCGTCGGTGACGAAGACCTCCGGGGAGGAGGGGTCGGAGGCGTTGAGGTGGTTGGACTCGCGGCCGGTGAGGCCGTCGATGTCGGGGCGGGTGCGGCGGAGCCAGCCGAGGATGTGGTCGAAGCTGCGGTTCTCCATCACGACCA
The DNA here is from genome assembly GCA_004135705.1 of Alloteropsis semialata. Taxonomy (NCBI): domain Eukaryota; kingdom Viridiplantae; phylum Streptophyta; class Magnoliopsida; order Poales; family Poaceae; genus Alloteropsis; species Alloteropsis semialata. The sequence continues at coordinate 66,110,847 of CM014278.1, read as the reverse complement.
CCACCACCGTCTTGATCGGGGAGTGGATCTCGTGCTTCCGGCGGCGGCGCTTCAGCCCGCGGTGGTGCGCGTCCAGGCAGTGGCCGGAGACGACCAGCGCGAGCAGGAGGACCGCCACGAGGAGACGCGCCTCGGGGCCGCCGCGGCGGCCCGCGCGGGTGGCGGCCATCGCGACGGAGCTAGGCCTTCGTCGGCGGTGGCGGTGGCGGCGGCGGAGGGTAGGGTAGCCGGGTAGGTGTGATTGCTGTTCAGTTGAATTGATGCGCTCTGATTTTTTTTTCTCGATTTTTAAGCAGTTGCTTTGCTTTTGCGTGCGGACTGCGGCGCCGGCGCGGCGCTTTTTTAATCATTTCCAATTTTACCCCGTGGGGGTTGGGGCAGCCGGGCAGGTGGTTAGGAAAGCCGACAGGTGGGCCCGTTAGGTGCCCTCTCTAGGGCCACATGTCATGCCCGGTGCTTGCTGCGAAGCGTGGACCAAAGGTTGGTCGCGCGTGCGACGCCGACTAGTGGGACCCATTGGTACCGGGCCCTACTAGTCATCGTGACACTTGGCTCGCGGTTTTGTTTGCCTGGAGAGTCTTCTTTCTCACCTAATGGGAAAGCATCTGGGGCGACTAGGAAGAAGGAATCTGGTTAGCAAGCAAATGGCTTTGCTTTGTGCTACGCTAATGCGACAAGAACCACTCGCCCGGGCAGGTCTGCATCCGTTCTATGTGTTCTTCAACGCCGTGCACTTTCATGTATTTATGGCGGTACTTTGAATTTTACCAGGCGCAACTTGTTTAAAGAAAAAAAAATTGGCATCAGATTGTCGCGAGAAATTCTGCTTCTGGACTGGTTTGTGGATTAGGTTCTGCTGCAAGTGGATGTGGATGTGGCTGTGTTCCATAACCTAACACGCGGAGCAACTCTTTCTTTTTATTTTATATTGTGTTCCTCACACAGTCAGGACATGGGCAGCAGATTCGAAGCTAAAAAAAGTTGGGAATTTCTTCGAAGGTTGCCTTTCAAGCAATTCCCCGTCGACGTCTCTTTTCGTCTTGAGCTCATTACGGGTACATGGCAGTTTAGTGTCAACGATTGCCCGGACAATTAGTACTTGATGAGGAGATATAGCTTAGGCCTTGTTTAGTTCTTTCAACTTCTTCAACTAGTTTGAAAAGTTGCAACTTTTGAACTAAATATTTCCTTCAACTAGTTTGAAAAGTTATAAAAGTAACGCATTGGAAAACGTGCCCCCTTCTCTACTTTTACGCTTCCCAATGCAATTTTTAACTAAATATCCCCTTCAACTTAGGCCCTGTTTAGTTTGGTCAAAAGAGCACCAATTCAATCAAAACCAACGCATTGAACTACGTGCTTCCTCTCTACTTTTTCAATTCTAAATGCACTTTTCTACAGTCAATTCCCCGTCGACGTCTCTTTTCGTCTTGAGCTCATTACGGGTACATGGCAGTTTAGTCCCAGTGATTGCCCGGACAATTAGTACTTGATGAGGAGATAGCTTATATAGTTGGACAGTTGGCAACCAAATGTCTAGTTGTTCGTTTTCAGGAAATTAAACGCTGCTGCCTACCTGCTGTTGATCTGTTCCCTGTTCATCTTGAAATGGTTCCCGCCTTCTCTGTAGCATGGTTGATTCGCCATTGCATTTTCAGTGGACTATAAAAGGAAAAGGAAATGCTGTAAAATAAGATTTTCTCTAGTTAGATTATTGAGGACGCGATCCAATCATCCAGATGGTCGCTGCCAATCATAAGGCCGGCCGGGGCAGTCGGTGCAGGCCGACCG
>CM014278.1:66081632-66108056 GCA_004135705.1 Alloteropsis semialata | reverse complement strand
AAGCATACTATGTGGAGTGGGATTCCGATGATAGCTCCGACTCGGATGATGATGATGATGATGAGAAGCCCTCCAAGGGAATTGCCGGGATCGCCATCAAGGAAGCTCCATCCCTCTTCTCCAAGCCTTTTTGTCTTATGGCAAAAAGTGAAGCAAAGGTATCAAATGATGATGAACTATATGATGAACTAGACGATGATAGTGATGATGATGATGATGAAATATCTTATAATGATCTAGTTCAAATACTTAATGATTCAAATGAACTATTGCGCAAGAAGAGTGAAAAGATATCGGACTTGAAGAGAAAATACTTCTCTCTTCAAGAAATCCTTGAGGAGCTAAAGATTTCTCATGAAAATCTTAAGGACTCTCATGACAAGGTTAAAACCTCGAATGAGATACTTAAAGAAAAGCATGAGGAGCTTAAGGAAGCTCATCACACTCTCCTTGCACAAGAGTCCATGAAACCTAAGTATGACACATGTGCTAAATGTGAAAAACTTGAAAGTTTATCTAGTGCTCCTAGTTCTTCTAACCCATCTTGTAGTACAAATGATGGCTCTTGCACAAGTGAAGAATTTTCATGTGATGCCTCTCTTATATTGAAAAATGAATCATTGAAGAAGGAGATTGATTGCTTATCCAAGGATCTTACTAAATGGTTTGGTAGCCATGTAAGATTCAATCATTGTTGGACAAATCAAAAGTTCACCTTGAACCGGAATTGCGTTGGATATTTGCCCAAGAAAGGGGAAATGGCTTTCACCCCCGTTGTGAATGAATTTGTCAAGTCAAAGGTCCTTCAAAATGAAGAAGAAACTCATATGTCATGTCACATTTGCAAGAACAAGGTTGATATTAATCATCAATGCAAGAGCAAGAAGCCCGTATCCTTTGATGCATCCTATGTTCTTAAGAAAGATAAAAAGGGTGTAGTTTGTGCTAAGTTTGTTGGTCTTCCCCTTAGTGGCACTAAGAAGAAAGCCATATGGGTGCCTAAGGTTTTGACTAACATCCAAGGACCCAAGCAAATTTGGGTACCTAAAAGCAAGTGAATTCCTTTTGTACGTGGATTACAAGGCCGGAAGAAAACATTGGGTGGTTGATAGTGGATGCTCTCAACACATGACCGGCGAAGCAAAGATCTTTACTACTCTTGACAAAGAATCCGACTATGATGATATCACCTTCGGTGACAATGGCAAGGGTGAAGTAAAGGGATTGGGCAAGATCACTATCTCTAATGAGTATTCTCTCTCAAATGTGCTATTAGTTGACTCTCTCAAGTTTAATCTATTGTCGGTATCTCAACTTTGTGATCTTGGTTATAAGTGTTCTTTTACTAGTAAAACTTTTGAAGTAACTAGTAAAGATGAAAGCATTAGCATATTCAAGGGGTTTAGGCATGAGAGCTTATATTTGGTGGATTTCTCATCTAGTCATGCCAAGTTGACCACTTGTTTGTTCTCTAAATCATCTTTGGGTTGGTTGTGGCATAGAAGGCTAGCTCATGTTGGAATGAAACAACTCAACCGATTATTGAAGCATGATCTAGTAGAAGGCTTGAAGAATGTGAAGTTTGACAAGGACAAATTGTGTAGTGCTTGTCAAGCCGGCAAACAAGTGTCAAACTCTCATCCTAACAAGAGTGCTATGTCAACTACAAGACCTTTGGAATTATTGCATATGGATTTGTTTGGTCCTACAACCTATAGAAGTATTGGGGGAAATTGCTATTGTCTTGTGATTGTTGATGATTATTCAAGATACACATGGGTTTTCTTTCTTCATGACAAGGCCGACACTTATGATATATTCAAGAATTTTGTGACAAGGGCCGAAAATGAATTTGAGCACAAATTGAAGAAAGTAAGAAGTGACAATGGTAGTGAATTCAACAACACAAGAGTTGAGGAATTTTGTAATGAGAAGGGAATCAAACATGAATTCTCAACCAAGTATACACCGGAGCAAAATGGTCTTGTTGAGAGGAAGAATAGAACCTTGATTGATATGGCAAGGTCAATGCTGTCGGAGTACAATGTTTCGGATTCTTTTTGGGCCGAAGCAATCAATACCACTTGTCATGCATCAAATAGGCTTTATTGTCATAGATTCTTCAACAAGACACCATATGAACTTCTCATTGGAAGAAAGCCAAACATTTCATATTTTAGGGTCTTTGGTTGCAAATGCTATATCTTGAGGAAAGGCACTAGACTATCAAAGTTTGAAAGCAAATGTGATGAAGGATTTCTTCTTGGATATTCATCTTGTAGCAAGGCTTATAGAGTGTATAACAAGTCCAAGGGATTTGTGGAAGAAGCCTATGATGTTGAATTTGATGAAACAAATGGCTCACAAGAAGAGAAAGAAAATCTAGAAGATGTGAGAAATGATGAGTTGAGGGAAGCCATGAAGACCATGTCTATTGGTGATATTAGACCTAGAAGAGAAGAATATAATGATAATGGTCCATCAATCTCAATTGGAGTGAATCCCTCTACTTCAACCACAAGTGATAATGTTCAATCTCAAGATGATGGTGAAGCAAGTAATGTCAATACAACTTCATCTAGTGAGCAAATTGTCACTCCCATTCAACCTTCAACCTCTATACAAGAATCTATTGATCAACCAAGAATTCATCATGCCATCGCCAAAGATCACCCCATTGATCAATTTGTGGGTGATATTAGTAAGGGTGTTCAAACTCGATCTCGTGTTGCTTCATTTTGTGAACATTTCTCTTTTGTATCTTGTGTTGAACCTAACCGTGTAGATGAAGCACTAAATGATCCGGATTGGGTGAATGCAATGCATGAAGAATTGAATAATTTCACCCGGAACAAAGTTTGGGAGCTAGTAGAGAGACCAAAGAATTATAATGTGATTGGCACAAAATGGGTATTCCGGAACAAGCAAAATGAAGATGGTGTTGTTGTAAGAAACAAGGCAAGATTGGTTGCTCAAGGGTACACTCAAGTTGAAGGCTTGGACTTTGGTGAAACATTTGCTCCCGTGGCTAGATTGGAAACTATAAGAATCTTATTGGCCTATGCTTGCTCTCATAATATCAAGCTATATCAAATGGATGTCAAAAGTGCTTTCTTAAATGGCAAGATTAGTGAACTAGTATATGTTAAACAACCTCCCGGTTTTGAAGATCTTGACAAGCCAAATCATGTATACAAGCTCTCAAAGGCTCTCTATGGGTTGAAGCAAGCACCTCGTGCTTGGTATGAAAGGCTTAGGGACTTTCTCATATCTAGGGGATTCAAAATTGGAAAGGTTGATAATACCTTGTTCACTAAGAAGATTGAAAATGACATATTCATATGCCAAATTTATGTTGATGACATCATCTTTGGGTCAACCAATGAAGATTATTGCAAGAAATTCGGTGATATGATGTCAAATGAATTTGAAATGTCTATGATTGGTGAGTTGAGCTTCTTCCTTGGTCTTCAAATCAAGCAAATGAGGGAAGGCACATTTGTTTGCCAATCTAAATATGTGAAGGATCTATTGAAGAAGTTTGGTATGGAAGATGCTAAACCTATCAAAACTCCTATGGCTGCTACTGGACATCTTGATCTTGATGAGGGAGGTAAACCGGTAGATCCTAAACTTTATAGATCCATGATTGGTAGTTTGCTTTATCTTACCGCATCTAGGCCCGATATTATGTTTAGTGTGTGCATGTGTGCAAGGTTTCAAGCCGCACCTAAAGAATGTCACTTAACCGCCGTCAAGCGCATCCTAAGATATTTGAAGTATTCTCCTAATATTGGTCTTTGGTATCCTAAGGGTGCTCATTTTGATTTGGTTGGGTATTCGGATTCGGATTATGCGGGATGCAAGGTTGATAGGAAGAGCACATCCGGTGGTTGTCAATTTCTTGGAAGATCTCTTGTTTCTTGGTCCTCAAAGAAACAAAATTCAGTGGCTCTCTCTACCGCCGAAGCGGAATATATCTCGGCGGGAAGTTGTTGTGCTCAACTATTGTGGATGAAGCAAACTCTTCTTGATTTTGGAGTGGATTTCAAGAATATACCTCTCTTATGTGATAATGAAAGTGCCGTGAAGATAGCTAACAATCCGGTTCAACATTCTAGAACCAAACACATTGATATACGGCATCATTTTCTTAGGGATGATGTGAGCAAAGGGGATATCATAATTGATGGAATTAGCACCAAGGATCAATTGGCGGATATCTTTACCAAGCCATTGGATGAACAAAGGTTTTGTTTCTTGAGAAATGAGCTCAATGTTATTGACTTCTCAAATGTGGCTTGAAACTTAGCTTACATGTTTATCGCTTATCTAACTCTACTTTTATGCAATTTATTTGTGCATTTTCATCTAGCATTCACTTCATTGCATAAATTCCATGATTCTTGGTCAAAAGTTCTCTCAAGATCTTATTGGTAATCACATACATCTCAGTGAAATCATTGTGAAAAATTTGAGAAGAAATCCAAGAAAGAAATTCAACAAGTGACAAAAGACAGCAGTTCTCGGACTGGAATTTCTGGTATAGCGGACCGTCCGCCACATATGGAACGGACCGTCCGCGGGTCGCGAACCGTCCGCGAGGACAGGACGGACCTTCCGCAGGTGTTGTGGAAAATTCTTCAGAATATTATTTTGGATCTGGAATATCAGAAAATAAGGTCAGAGGCGGACCGTCCGCGCCCTTATGGCGGACCGTCCGCGACGGTCGAGCGGACGTGGAACCGCGCCGGACTGAAGGGTATACAGAGGGGACCGGTCTCTTTCTCCAGAACAGCCGCCACCTCTCTCTCTCATTCTTTTCTCCTCCAAAGCAAAAGTCAAGGACACCTTAGGAGAGATTTTTGGCGCATCCCCGGACCAACCGGAGCTCATCCCCCGGACCTTCCGCATCTCAAGGATCATGTCTTCTCGGTATTTTGTCAAAACCCTCAGTGATTCTTATGGATTTCATTCATATTCTTGGTTAGGGTTTGATATGGGGATTTCAATTTCAACCATGGATTTGTGAAATTAGTTGATGGAATATGTTGAGCCAGTCAAGGTGGTGTCATGGCTATGATTTGGTGCAGTTTTGTTGGCTATACTTAGAGATCGGGCATTGGATTAGGGGATGGTTACTGTGCTGGTCGCGGTCTCCAGGTGACCTGCGGACCATCCGCCGCCCCCTGGCGGACAGTCCGCCTGTCACCTGTGACCGCGACCAGGACAGCAGCCTATTGATTGTTGGGTATTTCAATTCTCAATGTTATCACTTATAATTGAAATGCTTTATGGCAGTGCTGGTGGTCGTTCTAAGAAGGTTGTGACATCGAAGCAAAAGAAGGGAAGTTCATCTAAAAGGCCTAGAGTAGATGACTCAGATTCAGGGGATGAATATTTGCCTAGTGACTCAGAGCAAGCGCAAACTGATACTGAGGTAGAGGCTGAGGAGGTTGAAGATGAATTGATTGATGAAACTGTGAATCTCGCAGGAAGACAGTGGAGCCAAAACTCATACAGAGATGCTAGGGCTCCTTATCAGTATGATTTGCCGCGTGATACTGCAAACTTGTTCTTTCATACTCGGGTGCAAGAAGATGCTTTCTATGGTCATATGGTTCACAAGAATGTGTACAAGCATCAAACCATTGACTTTTTCTATATGGCAAATCAACCTGTGATGAGTGCTCTTGTTCCAAAGCTTGAGCATCTTGGCTTGAGGCAGTTTATGGAGCACAGATGTGAGTGGAATGAGGCTGTCATCCGTCAGTTCTATGCCACAGCTGAGGTGAACATGGAGGAGAAGAAACTTGAATGGATGACAGGCACAAATAGGTACTCTGCTACCTTTGCTGAATTTGCAGCAGCTAATGAGCTTAATTATGACTTCATCACTGGGGAAGATAGTTTTGACATCACTGAAGAATTGCACTTGAACCTCCATGACATCACTCGCTTCCATGAGCCCGCAAGAACCAATATTCATAGAGTGTACTGCAAGACTACAGGGCTAAGGCACCATCCAGCTGTGCTAAACAAGATTGCTAGGGTCACTGTTCTTCCCAAGAGTGGCTACGAGGATGTTTTCATTGGATGGGCACCAAATTTTGTGAAGCATGTCATGTCAAATCAGAAGATGGATGTGGTGAAACTCATTATGTATCAAATCAATGTGAAGAAAACCAACTATGAGATAAATCTTTACCATGCTCCCTACATTATGTCACTCATTCTTACCAAGACAAGGTTCAGGGGACCTTGCAATGTGAAGCATCTCCCATTCAGGCCATTCAAGAATGACAGAGCATTTCTTCAGAGGGATGTGACTGAGTATTTAGATGTGGATGCCAATGAGGCTTGGGAGGAGTATGTGCCTCATGAGCAAGGAGGAGCACATGATGCTCAAGACGCCGATGCACAGGCTATGCCACCTCCACCTCCTCCTCCACAGCAGCCACAGCAGCCACAGTGGGCACCTCCAGCTGGATATTTTGATCCATACTTCGCCTCTATGCAGCAATCCATGATAAATCAGTTTGAGCAGATGCAGATGGGTTTCAACACCCACTTTGAGGCATATGGGCAGCAGATGAATGCCAATCTTGAGAGCATGCAGACTCGTCTTGATAGCCAGCATCAGCAGCTTATGAAGAGGCAGCAGCAGCTTGAGACTCGCTTTGACAACTTTCAGACTAGCTTCTCAGGCTTCACTGATCACTTCTACTCATATTATCCGGCTCCAGTGTCTCCTCCACAGTTCTACTCTCACCAGCCATTTTATCCTCCTCCGCCGCCGCCTCAGGATGACTAGGACCCTCTTTTGGTCTTTGATGACAAAGGGGGAGAAGAATTTGGAGTGAGATTCCTTGAAGATTCATGGAGATAGGGGGAGAACTTTGGGCTTGGGATCATGGAAACATTGCATATGCATGTTTAAATTTTTAAATTTTCGCTTTGCATGAACTACTTGTGTGCTTGTAATATCTTATGCTTTGTGGTGTTGAACTAGAACTTGTGGTTGAACCTTGTTGGATGTAATTGCCTTTCTTTAGCTTAATGTGGCTTGTTCTAGTTCTTGTGGTTTTTCGAGGCTAACCCTTTATCGCTTATGTTCATTGAATAATTATATATATATATCTTGTGTAGCCTCGATTGCCCTTTTGTAGGGGAAACTCCGGAATTTCCTTATCAAATACATATGAAGATATTCCAAATGCAAAATTATATGCACATATGTAGGGGGAGTTCTTCTCTACAAAATGAATTTTTGAGTTCTTTTATCCATTCATAAATATTGGTTTCATTGAAATGGGTAAGCGTTCTCAAAGTTCAAAAACCTTCTTTTATCACTCCTTTCTATGGTTGTCATCAATTACCAAAAAGGGGAGATTGAAAGCATCTAGGCCCTCTAAGTGTGTTTTGGTAATTAATGATAACCATATTGGACTAACTATTTCATTGAGGATATGAGAATAGGTTAGTCCGGTAAGATGGTTGAGCTTCAATGGTGAATTAACATTGGATATGTGTGTTGGAACCAAGGAAGCTCAAGGCAAAGGTAAAAGATAGGATATTTTCTTTTACCGGTCATGAGGTGTTTAGAGAAGATTTTTGACCGGATTGATAGACTAGATAGCCGTACTATCAAGAGGGGTCAATTTCGTTTGCATGACGAGTTTCTAGTGCCACTTTGCTCAAATGGTTGCATTGCATGCATGAGAGCTAACACCGTTGAGAAAGTGGGAAAGAAAAAGCGAAAAGAACGTGTGCTGAATATGGTACTGCGGACGGTCCGCAGGCTACTGGCGGACAGTCCGCGGGTGGCGGACAGTCCGACAGGTAGCAGGCGGACGGTCCGCCTGTCAACTGACTTTCTGAGTTTTTGACTAAGTGTTGGAAGGGTCTGCCGTGTCTTTGAGTCGGACGGTCCGCCTGTTCTTTTTGTGAGGCGGACCGTAGGTGGCGGACCGTTTACGCAGGAGCGTGTTCTAGGGGTTCCAGGCCTCTTTTATATGGCGGACGGTCCGCAGTTATGGTTTGTGGGTCCTTAGTCGCGTGGCGAGCTGTGCATCTAACTCTGAGGCGGACGGTCCGGCCTGAGGGGGCGGACGGTCCGCCTATCGCGTAACGGTTATCTCTGACACGTTTGACTTTTGGACAGTAGCCGTTGGGGCTTAGGCGGACGGTCCGCCAGGTGGGTAGCGGACGGTCCGCAGGTCCCCTGTTTTCACGGGATTTGAAGGTAACGGCTAGTTTGGAGGTGGGGGAGTATAAATACTCCATCCACGGGTTGGGAGAAGCTCTCTTGGCACTTCTGAAGCACATTTGCAATACTTGAGCCTTCTTCCACCTCTCATTCACTCCTATTGCTTAGAGTTGCATTCTTGTGAGTGTGAGAGAGTTCTAGTGCATTGCATCAATAGTTTGAGCTTTGGGGCACTAGAAGTTCATCAAGCAAGCGTCATCGACTTGTTACTCTTGGAGGTTGCCGCCTCCTAGACGGCTTGGTGGTTGTGGCCGGTTGAAGCACTTCAAAGAAGATTGTGAAGTTGCTCCCGCCTTGATTGTGAGAGGTTTGTGCTCACCTCACCGGAGTGGGAAGAGCAACACTAGTGGAATCGAGGTTTGGAGAGGTTCATTGATTCAAGCCGGCTCATACATCAAGAGAGGTTTTGATAGAGGAGCGGTTGAAGCTTTGAATCCACCTCAACGTGGATTAGGGGTGACCGGCAAGTCATCGATACCACGGGATAAATTTCGTCTCTCTTGTTCGGTTATTTATTGGCTCTACTTGCTTACCTCTTTTAATTTGAGTAATTTACTTTCCTAGAGATTAATTTGTATCTTGTCACCCTAGGTTGCAAACCTTGACATAAGCATAGACTTGGTAGAAATAGGTTTCACCTTGTGTTACTAATAAAACTTGTTGAGTTTTGTGATTGAAGTTTAAAACCGCCTATTCACCCCCCCTCTAGTCGGTATCCTAGATCCTACAGTAATGCTGCCATGCCATGCTTAGCCCCCTCTAAAACTACATCATCCAATGTGGCCATATGACCAGCTCTCATCTTCTTCTTGAATTCCTTAAATTTTTTCAATATCTGGACAGCCTCCTCATCTTCTTCTGAAGAACAGTCATCTCCAGGCAGGTAGTCACTATCAGAGCTAGAGCTATCTGAGTCATTTTCTTCAACATTGACTTGTTCCTTCCCTTTCCCTTCTTCCTTACTTTTCTTGGTTGGGCTTCTGTAAAATAGTTGTAGCTTGTTTATGTCCCTCAGTACCTCTTCCCTGCTTTGTGACTGAGCAACCACAACCTGTTCCTCTCCCACTTGAGCATCCACCATATGACCATCTGAGCCTGCATCATCCATGGCTTCTAGCTCATCCTCGAAATTGCTACCTTCATCATCTTCACATGCTTTCTCAACATATATATCAGCCACTCCTCCTTCAACAATGGCATCCGACATGTCTTGACAGGCCTTGTCATCCACTAAAACACGCAAGCCATTGTTAAGATCTTTTCCTGGAAACAACCAGTGTAACAAGGTCCCTTCTTCAACTGTGCAATGATCCTTTAGATGTCCAACAATCTCAGGCAATGATACTTTATCTCGCTCCACATATGATAATTCCTGCCTTCCACCAACATAGTGCACATTTTTCCCATCATTTATGAACTCTCCATCAAAATAGAACCTCACTGTAAGATTGTCCAGCAAATCCATTGCACCTGACAAAGCTGCCAAAGTAAAAAAATAAATCTCCAGTCCTTAAACTAATCATTCAGGTCTTAAACAAATCCCTTTGGTCTTCAAATGACACTAAACAACGACTGGCACAACTCTTTCTCTAATCACGACACTGAACAATTGGATGCCTTAAACAAATCAATCAAATCCTTTTTTATTCCTAGATCTAGCGCATCCTTCATCTGGAACAAAGTACGACACATACAAATACAGAGCTTTATGGCTCAGAGCACCTCACCTCGAGCGAATTCTTCAATTCACCTTGTTCACTCTTGGGGATTGCGCATGTCTCCCCCTCCTGAACGTGGCCTCCTCCTGAACGTGGCCTCGAGGCCAGTCCACCACCGCACGAAGTTTGCGGGGCTTCAAATCCGGAGACGCGCGACAATGGCTCCACCTGAGCGGGGATGGCGTCCGGCGACGGCGGTTTAGGGTTGGCAGCGGCGGCGGGTGGGGGGACTCGAGAATGGCTCCAGCGGATTTGTTTCGGTCCCGGTCGACAGTTTAACCAGCGAGCTCGCTGTCCACGTCGCTGTCCACGTAGACGCCACGTTGTCGCCACGTTGGCACAAACCGCCCAGAAAACAGCCGCGGGACCCGCTACAAACGGGATTAAGAGTTCAGGGATGGAAAACATCCGGTTTTAAACAAGAAGGACGAAACTCGGACAACCGCATAACTTGAGGGACGGCGAAAGGACTTGCTCCGTGGAAATCGCGTTTAGTGTGGGCCGTAGGCCGCACCGGCGCATTTGGTTTGGGACGGCGTGGAGAAAATGCCCTGTGCCGGCCTGCTCGTTCGGTGGATGGAGAATACATTTGAGGCCTGAACTGCGGCGTTTTTTTTTCGCTCTGGGCTGGGCCGGCATCAAGAAAATGGCCCATGCTGGTCTGTTTGTCTGGTGAACGGAGGATAGATCAGGAGTCTGAGTTGAGGCCTATATCTACACGCGATTAGTCCTTTTGTTCGCATCTATACACGGTGGACATCGGGAATCCCGTTTCTTGGTAGCATCGGCTCAGAGCCGTATCCTCGAGCGCATCGTACATTCTCGAGCACATCGACCGGTTGAAAATACATGAGAAGCAAATTTAATTATGTATAATAGATTCTGTTCACTAACAAACAGATATTCCGTGGTTGTCACTATGTTTGTCAGTCCCAAGAAACATAGGAGATCAAATTTTGCACGCTGGGATTGAAAAGAAGTGCTGTGCATGGCTGTCTGATTGAAGGTCGACAGTTGCAGACCAATTTTTGAGATGACACAACGGGTAGTATCGATCCACCAGATGATCTATACATAAGCTAAGAAGCAGTAATGACCAACCTTTTTTGAGCCTAGGGGAAACGATAAAACAGAGTGCACCAAGTGGTGCATGTGTATGGGTACCAATGTCGCTGTTATCTCTGTTACCATCACACATGGAAACACGGCTGCCTGATAGATACCGCTGATGGATGAAAATAACTGAGCATTACATAAGGGCGATCAATGGCCTGGTCATTCAGTATAGCTGAGCACGTTTTTAGACTGGAGGCATTAAACAGAGCAGACGATGTATAGTTGTGAATTGGAGGTATCAGGTAGAGCACACCATACATAGTTCATACCAATTCATATATACATGTCATGACTGAGTCCAGGTGCTCATTAGAACCTAGCGTGAGGCACAACACGGACATCCATTGTTCAGGTAGTACACAAGCTGGGAGTCTCGCATGAGATCCACATGACATAATTTACATACAGAGTTCACTGCAGCCTTACACTATACTGGACACACAGCATAGAGCATAATAGATGACCTGGTCTTCAAAAGCTATTCATTGGGAGACACCGCTGTAGCGGCATTTCCCTTGTAGCGAAGACTAAGCAGGTGACGAACAAATGTTTGCTCCATGCCTTATCTTTTCCGTACCGGCAACCAGGCGACAAAACCAGCATTTCAAATCCACATGGTACTGGTAAAGCTCTAGCTTGATTTTCCTGCGTAGTTATAACCAAGAACAGGCATCAGAAATGTAAACTGAAAGAGGGGTGTTGACTGAGGCAAGAAGTAGAGCATCTATGACACCTGTTCTGTGTTCTATGGGATATTGTCTGTCAGGAGGCGCCTCCTGGCTTTCGGTGCAGCAGGTGTTCCTGAATCACTGCAAATGTGACAACGACATGATAAGGTAACGTCCAACATGCCTGGATTTGATTTGATCAAACATATATGGCCTTGCCACCAGTATGGACGATCATTGGCGCACCCATTGTATATATTTTGTGCTAAAGCATGCAGGATATGGAAAAAAAAGTGCAGTGTTCCATGCTGAACCCGGTAAGAATATATAATTTATGTGTATTTGGAGCACCTGGTATCGGACACTGCGTCTTCATGATCCGTTTCGCTTACCTTACGCTTAAGCCTTCTTTTCTGAAAATTGTATTTTATGGTGAACGACACCATTAATTTGGAACACATAAGGTCCGTTACCGGTATTAATAGAGTTATCCACATTAACACCAAGAGACGTGAATGCAAACAAAGAGTTGTACTGCCTGATAAGGCGCATCAATTTGTTAGAACGGCTTCCACCATCAAAAGAAATCAGATCCTGGAGGGGAGGCAGCGGCTGTCTATGTTTAGGCAACGAAACACGGCCAGAACGGCAGCACTGGTTATAAATGATACTGGCTCGATTACTACGACCCTTGATCCTTTCATCGTACCAAAAAAGAGCACAGCAGTGGTCACACACATAATCAGGTCTGCAATAATAGGACCGATCGGTGTACCTAGCTGCGCAAGACGAATAAAGCAGGAAGGCAAACATAGGTAAGCACTAAAGAAAAGCACATCATAACAGAAAAGGAGCCAGCACATCTGAAAGACAACTCATTATACCTTTGAGCATGTCAATATATTCTGTTCGAAATGAGGTAATGGGCTCAACGTAAGGGACATGGCAAATACGATCTACAAAGGATGGGTTAGGGGCACCACACGAAAAACAAATGAAAAAAAAAGAATACATGAGCGCAGAGCTCGAATAGCCGAAGCTTTGATCCTATTACGCGTCATGCGCGCCGCGCGGTTTCGGTTTGACTCAGCTTGAGCAATGACAGGACATAAATGATCGCCTGGAAGAACATGATTAATCTGTCTGCGCGCTTCGCATCTCATATCGTATTAAAAGAAAGGCTCAAAAGATACTAACGAACTATGCGCCGCCATCCTGATGTTTGAGCCCAGGCCGGGGTAATCCCGGAGGCCCGCCGGACCGACAGAACCGACCGGCAAGACGCTGGAACAGAGGAATGACAGTGACATGACGATGGTGGGAAAGGCAGGGACGAGTGATGATTTTCATTGTTGTGCGGTAAACGAATAGGACCACGCGCGGCTCTAGGGTTCTTGGCAGACATCACAGCTTTAGGAGTCAAGGCAGACAATATCAACCTGACACACAACATCAACAGAACTATGAAGTTCCTGCCAATATGACCTTGCACACCTCTCTGCATAAAAAAAAAGACAACACCTCTGCAAGGATAGTGTCTTGCTGAGTCTTAAAAAACAAATGACATCAATAGACACCACAGTGGCAAACTACATAGGTGGAAATAAAAAAAAACAACATGCTAAACCGGTAGTAGGAAAACAAAAGGCAATGCCGTTCAAAGCACCATGGCCACACAGAACCCTAGCATAGCTATGACAGACACTATCCTGATATCCTAATCAAAGAACAAACCACAGGGCACACGGCCTAAACGGAAAACAATGGACAACAACACTGTAAACATATAACAGGCACCCGTAACTGCACAACGGAGAACGACATTTCAAACATAGGCACAGAACGACCATAGCACATGGAATTTTGGCACGATAATGACCCCGACGCACTACAATCATAAAAGCAGCAGGCGGCACTGCAACCCTAACCACACTATACATATAAGGATACAGACCACTAACGCAGAGGCAGCGTAGGCAGCACACAGAGACAATGCAGCGCAGCAGAAACCAAAATAAAAGAAAACTAAAAATTGGACAAAGGACAGCAGTGACAAACTTACCTAGCAGGGGGAAGCAAGATCGAAGACGGCGCGCGAGAACAGGCAGGCACCCGCACGCCCCACGCAGAAGCTCCAGATCAGGGAGAACCCCTAGCACAGACCAGCAGAAATGAACAAACGATGAGGAAAACACGACGGGCGCAGATCTGTAACCATGGAAATGGAGGATGCGCCGAGGCACACAGGACGCACCTGCAAAAGAATGGCGAGGAACCTGGAGAGCAACCCAAACGCTGTTCGGAGGTCGCGAAGACAGCCGGCGACGCCGCCGACAGCAGGCAGGGGCAGCATCGCCAGGCTCGACCGACGGCGGACAAATCCCCTAGCGGCGCAGCACAGGGAAAGGCAGATTCCTCAGCGGAATAGAAAGAAGAACGCCGCGCGGATTCAGTGGCGCGCAGAGGAGGAAGAAGACGTACCCGTGGATGGAGGCGCAGCCGGCGACGACGCCGAGGACGCGGAGGCTGAAACCGAGGCGGGGCGAGGCAGCGGCAGACCGACCGGGTACAACCACAATGCACAGGGAGCCAGGTTGAGGACGACGGCGGCGAGAGCAAACGGCACGGCAGCCGATCCAGAAGGTGGAAAAGGGCAGGGGGTGGAACTCACGATGACGGGCGTTGGAAGCAAGCAAGAGCGGCGGCCGAATGAGGAGAACGGCGGAAGGCAGAAACGCCGAACCCTAGACACCGACGCAGAACAACAACCGGGCCTCCGCACCACCTAAACGGATCGATTTCGTTACCGGACACGGGCTCAGCAAACGGCAGACGGGCCGGCGGCCCAACAACAAAAAAAACGCCAGAGCCGACCGCGCACAGTAGGAGCGACGCTCCCTGCGGGTTTCCTGTATATCTTCCGGAAGAAATTATTCACGTTGTCTTCCAATGTTTGAGATTGGTGCGGGTTTAAACGGACAGACAGGATTTAAGGAAGCGGGCATAGCAGCATCGAGCGCGCGCGACTTTGGGGTGGAGCAGCACACGTGTTGACGCGCGGTTGGCTACTGGGTGGAGCGATTCCTTTTGCGTGTGAAAGTTAAATCGTATTTTTCTTTCAAACCGTAGATCCGTTTTGGATCCCGTTTGAACCATAATGCTACTGAGAATTTATGCAACAAAACAAGATCCAATATGAAAATATTTTAATTTATTTCTAATATTTTTGAAAATCAACATTCAAAGTGCACGGTATCTACATTTCAATATGTACCTTCAATATTTTGAATATACGATTTCAACATTTGTATAGATGTTGAACTAATTTATCCGGAGTGTTGAACTAAATTTATATGAATGTTGAACCTAGTCTTCTGAGAAGATGATTATATTATATTAGGGTTTCAAACATACTAGTCACAAAATCTATAACAAAATTATCGAATTAGTAACACAACTAGTATTCAGTTCACCGAAGATACAAATTATTGTTTTGTTGTGTTAAATTCATGCTTTTTGGACTACTGCAATTACATTAATTTTCTATTAACTTTTTGTTGCAAAAATGTCTAAATAGTAATTTAAAGATGTTGCCTAGTCTTGACAAAATGTTGAACTAAATATTTCACAATGTTGACAGGTTTAAAATTATTCAACCTTGATTTTTATTTCGACATTTCTATTTACAATTGCAATATTTAACTAGTTCTATCGGGTTCAACATATCAAATTGCTGAAGCATGTTCAGGGTTTGGAGATTTTATATTGAGAAGCATGTTCGGGGTTTGGGGCGGCCATGTACCCCCTGCCATAGAAGGCCAAATTGCTTCGGCTTCGACTCCCCTGCCATAGAAGGCTAAATTGCTTCGGTTTCGGATATACCGGTTAGGGTTCAGGGTTGTTGGGGGCGACTCCGTCCTATCGGGTTCAGAAGCATGTTGGGGATTTGGGGCGGCCATGTACCCCCTGCCATAGAAGGCCAAATTGCTTCGGTGTCGGCTTCCCTGCCATAGAAGATCAAATTGCTTCGGCTTCGGATATACCGGTTAGGGTTCAGGGTTGTTGGGGGGCGACTCCGTCCTATCGGGTTTAGAACCATGTTCGGGGTTTGGGGCGACCACGTACCCCCTGCCATAGGAGGCTAACTTCTTAGGTTTTTGTCCCCTTGCCATAGAAGGTTGTACTGGTTAGGATTGGAGATTGTTGGGGTGACTCCGTCCTAACGGGTTCAGAAGGTGTTCGTGGAGTTAGGGGCGACCACGTACTCCCTGCCATAGGAGTCTAATTTCTTAGATTTCAAATTGAAATTACATAGTTTTTTAAGAAACTGCAACTTCAAATTTGTAGTTTGAAGTTTCCACCCGTTACTTTCCCCTTACAACCATGTTGCTTGATAAAATGACTCACAAATGCGCGGTTAGACAAATGTTGAGCTACCAGTATATCCTTTCTATGGTAGGGCATTCATGCGCAGATACTTCACCCCATGGGATGGAGTTACCCTGACAACCCAGAACCCAAGTTAGCTCAACATTTCTCTAATTGTCGATCAACATTTCTTAAAATATAGACCAACATTTGTCTAAATCTTTTTCAACATTTTCTATAGATTAACTCAACATTTCACTTATTTTGGGTCAATATTTCTCTACATTATGTCAACATCTACCATAAATTATTTTGTTAATAAATATTTTCTTTTTCATATTCTATTGACTAAGTATGTTGATTTTAATTTTGTTCTCCATTTGCCAGGTGCGTCTGGGACGTAATATCAAATGCAGATAATTTGTAGCTATACTTATTTGATACAATGTTTACTTATGTCATTATAACATTATTGTAAACATGGTCACAAATATTTTACTCTATGGATTGCAACCTGGAACTTCAAATTTGTACTTGCAAGTTCCCACCCGTTGTTCCCCCTTATAACCACATGCCCCGCAAAAAATTCAAGGAAGCAGTTCTGTTTTATCGTGTGTAAAAAAAGTCAAGAAAGCAATTTTGTTTTTTCATGTGTAAAAAATAAAGTTGAAGTTAGCATTTTACTATTTTTGTGTTTTTTACTTCACGCAAAAAAAAATTCCGAAAGCAGCTCAGGCAGAACGGCACGGAATAACCACACACGAAAGTGCAAGTTATTGTTGGGCTTACTGGATCGTTGATGGGCTTTAAAGATAGATAGCTTCTGCGTCTTCCGGTAGGTAGATAGGAGCCCCCCGCTCCCTGCCCTTGGAATCCACCGGGGATAGGGACTTTCTTATTCTTATCAGTAGATAGCCTAAGTAATACTAAGCCCTACTAAGCCTGAGTAAGCCCTACGGTAACCAGTTAACGAATTGCTAACTAACCAGTTACATCATCGTGTTTCTCAAAAAAATTAAATCATTTTGTTTTAGCCTACAATCCAGTAGTACTCCACATAGTATATTGACAAATATACCGAGCAGGTGAGTAATAGTTTGTGTAGCTACCACATTTTGAATGAAGACCAAGAAGAGGCTGCCGTGCTCGTCATCAAAGTGCTTATACTAGGTTCACCACTACAAGACCAAGAAGAGTGGGACGCAGAAGGTGGCTTTTCCATGGAGGCAAGAGATCCAGATATTTCTGTTGGTTTCATAGTATTTGTGTCGGGGTTCTCTACCGCCAGCAAGTAATATCTCTACGATCGCATGTCAGGGCACCGGATGGTGGCTCAAGAGACACAGGAGATTTAGACTGGTTCGGGCCTCCGGAGAGTAATACCCTACGTCCAGTGAGAGCCGGTGTTCTCGAGCCCAAGTCTGTAGTAGGGGTTACAAACTAGTCGGGAGAGGGAGAGGGTCCCAAGTCCCTGCGTCGTGTGGTTTCTGTTGGGGGTTCGGTTGATCTGTCGCCTAAGCGTCCTGGAATCGAATCCCCCTCACCGGTCTCCCTTTGTCCCCTTTTATAGTCTCAAGGGGAGAAGGAAGAGAGGAGGTAAAAAGAGGAAAATTACAACGAGAGTTACTGCCCCGGGGCCTTTAACCCCGACCTGCATGCCGAGCCGTACACGGAGTAGGTGTTGACGGAGTGGGCGCCCCGCTTGACCCGGGGTCGTACTCGCCCGGGTGGTTGATGTAGACGGCTTCTCGGGTAAGTCTCCGGGTGGCTTCCGGGTCGTGGTTGACTTGTGCAGTGCCGCCTTGGACCCCAGGTGTCCTCGCCGGGCTCCAGGTGTCGTCCTTGGGTCGCAGGTGTCCTGCATGCGTGTCTCTCCGGAACTGTAGTGTTCCTGTTCGGATGAGACGGGTGCTCCTGTGGCTGCCGTGGCGAAGGACGGAGGCCCATCATGCCCTGACACGGCGGGTACCAAGTTGGTACGGCACCGGATGGGCCGAAGCGGGGCGGAGCCGAGCAGTCCAGTCGGGCGGGGCGGAGACCACTCGGAGGCGGAGACTCCTCGGGCGAATCGGGAGCCAGTCGGAGGCGGAGACTCTGTTGACACCAGATTTTCGCACCTGACATGCTGAGTCAGATGATGACATGGTGAGGTTGAGACTGCGCAGTGGGCCCGTTGACTGGTCAAGGCCGAAGGTGACAGAGAAGGAAGCCGATGCTGAAGAGGAGTCCGATGAAGCAGGAGTCCGACCCGATGACGAGTACAAGAAGAAAGGTGCGTCGGCTAAGAGGGAAGCGTATCAGATTCAGGGACTATTTCCTTTTCAGAAGGCGTATGGGAGTCCCGTTTTATCTTAAACTTAGTTTACTTTATTCGCAAGTTAGTCTGGTCCGATCAGGACTCTCCATGACCAGGGTATAAATATGAACCCTCGTCCATTGTAAAAACTATTCTCACAATCAATACAACCCGGCTTCACGCCAAAAACCCTAGGAGTAGTTATCGACGAAGCTCATTGGTGGACGGGCTGCATCAGTTCTGATCTCCGGCTTACCAGTAAGTTAGTCAATTTATCGAACTAGTATAGGCTTTGAATTGAGGCGCATCGCCCTTTTCTCGTTTATACTGTTCAACCGATTTATCTCTGGATAATCAAGATTGATATAGATTCCCTACGTCGGAGCTAGATCAATATTGATTATTCAACAGATTATCGTTTATCGGACTATACTTTAAGCCTAGATTCCCTACGTCGGAGCTAGGTATCAAGATTAGTCTAGATTCCCTACGTCGGAGCTAGAATAATCTTGGTTATTAAAGGTAGTTTTTGCGGTTTGTCGAAGTTGCTAGGCTGGTTTAGATCTACGCCATGTGAATCAATTCTACTTCTTCGACGGCTTTGAGTATTGGTCTTGGTCCGATTTAAGCAATATTTATCTTACAGCATCGTTCTATGTCCGATCTTGCTTTGTGGTTTAATCTAGTTGTTCTTTGAGTATTGTACTGGTGTAGATTCCCTACGTCGGAGCTGGATCTTTACAATACGATTAGATTAATCTTTGACTGTTATGCTTGGTCTAGATTCCCTACGTCGGAGCTAGATTCATCTTGATTAGTCAAAGGAAGCTTTGGTTATGCCTTATTGCTATTTGAATGTTAAGTTTGGTGTAGATTCCCTACGTCGGAGCTGGATCTTGCTTAATTATTTGGTAGCATATCTTAGAATCAGAACGAATCTGTTAATGTTTTACCTGCTTATTTTGTTTAATCTGATCAACACCTGTGCGAGCATCTTGTTTAATTGACAGGTTGATGAGTTGAATCTGATTATCTAACTATCTGATCTGATCATAGTTGGAGAAATCTAGATTCCCTACGTCGGAGCTAGATTTCTCTGCAAAGGCTATAGTCCAATCGGCTGGTTAGATGGTCCGATAAGACGAGTCAAACTGACAATCAGACAAGGTGGACAATGTATCGGCTTACACTTTGCTTATTTAATATCTTGTTTAAAGATATAGCTGATCCATTACTTTATATATCGGCCCTACTTTATGCTCTATTTTATTATTTTAAAGGCTGGTCTGTTATATCAATCAAGGTCCGATCCTGATTGGTCCGATTCTTAGGTCCGATTTGGTGTCCGATTGAGGTCCGATCACTCGGTCCGATTGACGTCATCAGTGAGGTCCGATTTTGAGGTCCGATTGGCATCGGCCGATACGTGTCTGATTGGGTCTTGGCTAAAATTCGACGTTACACCATCGTTTGAAATAGAGCCGGCACAATCAAAGAGTAATTTAACTATTTTATTCCCTTGTCAATTACAGGTCAAATTGACTGGCACGCTGCGAACCAGAACTGGAGTGCGGACTGGCGCTGGAGTGAAGCAGAGCTCCCTGGTCTTCGTGTGCTGCGCGCGGGAGATACGACCGCCGATTTTCCGCGTCAACAGACTCCTCGGGCGAATCGGGAGCCAGTCGGAGGCAGAGACTCCCCGGACGAATCGGAGACTCCTCGGGCGACCTCCGAGCTATCTGGGTATGGAGGATCTGCTTGATTTGGGTCTTCGGCTTTTGATTTTTGGAAGGTTGATTATCGTCACGTCGTAGATTTATGGGCTTGATCGGGTACCCCTGATCTAGACCCTCGTCAGTAGCCCCCGAGCCTGGGGGAGAGTAAGGGACTCTCGCCCAGGTTTAGTCGTGGTGGAGAAGTGATGAGTCGTGGTTCTTCCGGTGGGGGCGCGCGAGCGCACCCGCCGGGTGTAGCCCCCGAGCCTTGAGAAGAGCAGATGCTCTTGTTAAGGCTTTGAATCCGAGTAGTTTGTCTTGGAGGTAGTCGGGGGTGTGTAGGGTTCGAAACTTGTCGGGGACATGGAGCTCGTCGGGGGCGCGCAGCTTGTTGGGCCGGGCCTGTTACCCGGCCATTGGTGGGCCGAGCGTGGAGGCGCTGGCCGGCTTTTCCGCCGCGTGGTGGGCGGGCGCGCCTTTTCAGGCCGTCAGGCGAAGCGACGTGCGCACGTCGTGACGCGCCGAAGGTGGGCCTGCGCATTTAACGCCGCCGCCCCGTTTCGCCTGTTTTCCCCTCTTTATAGCCTCGCGCCGCGGTCCTGCATGCGTGTCTCTCCGGAACTGTAGTGTTCCTGTTCGGATGAGACGGGTGCTCCTGTGGCTGCCGTGGCGAAGGACGGAGGCCCATCATGCCCTGACACGGCGGGTACCAAGTTGGTACGGCACCGGATGGGCCGAAGCGGGGCGGAGCCGAGCAGTCCAGTCGGGCGGGGCGGAGACCACTCGGAGGCGGAGACTCCTCGGGCGAATCGGGAGCCAGTCGGAGGCGGAGACTCCTCGGGCGAATCGGGAGCCTGTCGGAGGCGGAGACTCCCGGGCGAATCGGAGACTCCTCGGGCGACCTCCGAGCTATCTGGGTATGGAGGATCTGCTTGATTTGGGTCTTCGGCTTTTGATTTTTGGAAGGTTGATTATCGTCACGTCGTAGATTTAAGGGCTTGATCGGGTACCCCTGATCTGGACCCTCGTCAATTTGGATATGGTAGTAATGAAGACTGAAAAGCTCTAAGTGAAAAGGAGGAAGATACTAATGATGAGAAGGAAGAACTTAGTCTTCGTAAAGATAAGAAGCCACAAGAGCATAGTGAAGATACAAATACAACATTAGTGATCCGTGAAGATTTGAAAGAGCATGATAAGGTGAAGTACCTTTCAAGAAGGATCTAGTTGTGAAAATCTCAAGTATGTCAGTGTTTCACTTGCAAAAGTTATATTGTCTTTATACAAAGAAGCATCTAGAGGGAAGACAACCAGAAGGGTGAAGAAGAAAGAAGAAGTGTCTAGAAGCATCAAGTCTACAAGCAAGCTATAACTAAAAGAGGTATGTGAACCGAAGGAGGTGGATACATTGTCACAAGGACAAGCAAAGAAGAAGGCTCGGAATGGCAGTGCACAGAAGATTCAAGGGCAGAGACAAGTATGCATTGAGGGGGAGTGTTGAAAATATGCAATGCATACTTGAAATATTCTAGAAGGATCGAGATATATCAAGACACTACTTTGCCATGCATATGGATAAGATTATGGTAAAGTAATGAAGAGTGTAGAAGTTAGATATTTTAGTTAGCCATATTTCATGGTGAAGTGTGGAATATTCTAGAATAAAGATATTTGTGTGTGGTGCTTTGGATGGTTGCCACTTGGCACCAATCCAACGGTCGTGTAACACTATAAATAAGTGTGCCCTCCACCCAAGATGCCAAGCCATGCTAAGTAGAGGCCATTTGGAAGATCATAGGTAGCCACCATGGAAGAGTAGAGTGTGTAGTGTAGCCACGTAAAGAGTGTAAAGTCCTTGTATTTCTAATAAATAGTTGAGTTTCATATAGTGTGGTCTCCTGTGTTGGTGTAAGTGTGAAGGTCTCCTCGAAGTAGTGTGGTATAGGTCCACAGAAGAAGTGGTACCACACCAGTTTGGTACCACTTCTAGCAAGTTGGTATTAAGGTCGGGACGCCGATTTCTCAACATAATGTTAGGCTGAACTATACCGATTCCAATCAAAACTGAAGTATGCATTGGTCGGAGTCTTCATATTAACATCCTCGTTCTCTCTCTTTACCGTGGATATACTCGAAGTTTAAAAGCATAAAGAAATGCAATGAAATGTCAGTTGAGAATCAAAATGCAAATAAGAAATTACATTAACATTTCACATCCATACCTAATGAGATCGCATCCCACGTAGTCTTTGGTTATTTTTAACCTCCAAGTTTTAATGCCTCATGAAAACATGTATTAGTGAACAAACTTTTCTGCAGTTTTTTTCTATATCTATTCCAAAAACAATTCAAATACATAAGCAAGCATACTTGAACACAGCGAAGTTTCCAATATCGTCTGGATGGAAACAGATTCCAGCTGTAGCACTTGTGCTTTTTCTAAAGTCACATAAACACAAAGCTCAAATATATTTTGCTTGCAGAAATGAAGAACTGAAATGGTCCCTAATTAATTATCAATTTCAACCTAACCAAAGATAAACAAATTACCTTACTGCCCTTTTTCTCAGTATTCCATGATGATGATTATAGGATCTCAGAAAAGCTATAAATCTGTTATATTGGATTATTAATTAGATACATTAACATATAATGAATAGTAAACGACACTAAAGGTGAGACCAACCTCTAATCCCCGATGACCACCACAAATGAAGTAATTATAATGACCAGGAATCCATTTGACAAAATTAATTTCTGCATTTGTGTCATCATGACGTGTTGCGAGAACATGATGACCACCACTCATTTCCACTTCAATAACATAGAAATGGGCATCTATTGTGGAGCACAAGAGCTTCTCTTCATTCCAAGATAAACCCAGAACATCATCTGTAGAACCCTATACATAAGAGATTAAATGGCAATTTGTCATTCCACAAAGACCCATGTTGTTGAAGCATGCAGAGTAATTGAGTTAGTTAAACAACAATTACTATGTACCTTAATACAAATTTCAGAATGATTATTCTAGTGGCCATTGGTGCAGTTCTATATGTGTATATAAGCTTTTTGCCCTTTTTCTCCAGAAAATGTTCTCGTGCGATCATTTTACCAAGTGGGTGCCACGCGCATGACCTAAACTCACCACTCCAATGCTTCTGTGTAGAGAAGAGAGTTAGCCTTTTTCAACTATTGATACTTGATACTAAATAGTAGAATTCGGTACAAAGGCAAAGCTAGAGCTGAAAAGAGGGTGGTGTGCCACTTCGTCACTAGGTTGCCCCAACATGTGATACAAATATGTCAACCATGGTTTTCAAGGCATTGCCTACGGTGATACGGTCTAGCCGCCTTGTCGCCTGAGTTGACTATAAAGCAGCAAAAGAGAGGGAGGGAGAGGTAAGAATGGAAGGGAAACTGAACAACAATGCCAAGTGACTGCTGACTGCACTATCCCTGCCTACTATAGAGCCGTTGGTTGACTCAGTATTATCAGACAGCTGCAGCGGCGGTTGATCTAAAGATAAGTGGCAGCGCGGTGTATCTAAGGGGCAATGCAGTGAGGATCTGAGGGGCAGGGCATTGGGATGGGCAACATAGTGACTGTGGAACGGCAGGCCAGGGGCATGGGAGCACCAGAAATCGCTAGCTGTTGGAGAGAGGGATGAGCCGAGCAGTAGCAGGCTGTTGTTTTAGAGGTGGCTCTGTGCATAGCATCAAGTGGTTCAGGAGAGTATTAGATAAGGGAAGGGGTTTGATGTTCCAGCTCTTCCTCAATTTCCTGCTGATGTTGTGTTGTTCCTTGCTTAAGGAGGTAGGGTGTCGCTTCGCCTCGCCTTACTAGCGCTAGTCATAAAGGGGGTGAGTCGCCACGCTTTGCCTGGCCTTACCGCCTTAAGAACTTGTGACACCCCGGTGTCACTAATGTAATTAAGACCCTTAATTAACTTAATTAAACTCATTATGGCATGCATCATTTCATAATTGTGGTGTTTGTGCATAATTGTGTGTATGTGTTGACTTAGTCAACCAGAATAACCAAAATAGTCAAAATACAAGAATTATGTCACAAATAATGTCCACTACATGTATATGAACTCAAATGAGTATGGAAAGGTCAAACAAAAATTCGAAATTCGATTTTGAACTCATTCGATCGTCATTTCATGTGTTGCAAGTTTTGCTTTTTACCCTTCTCGAGAGGCTAATATCTTTATATTTTGCCTACACACTTGAAATTCCACCAATATAAAAGTTGGAGTACATAGTACCCTCTTTACAATAGTGGTGATGTGGATCAAGGAGAACTTGGTTTGGTCATTCAAAATCTTGGCCAAAATCGGGTAAAAACTCTGAATTTTCAGCACTTAGGCGATTTCGGCTGTGTCTGAAAACGTGGTTTTTGCCCATTTTCTTCGCCCCATAACTTTCAAACCGCTCCCCAAAAGGAGTGACACTCTTTGTAAGAATTGTAGCCTAATGTACCAGCTACAACTTCTGTATTGGACGATCTCGATGTTTATATGTAAATATTAGAGAAAAAGGTCGTCGAATTTGGGCCGAAATCAATCGATTCAGACAGAAATTTCAGTTCGTAAGTTTGACAGCATTTTGGCCGGTTTTCTCCACGATTTATCTCTCAAACCATTGATCAAACACTATAACTCCCTTTGTAGAAGTTGTAGCCTGATGTGCCCTCTTTAACTTTCGTATTGGGCGAATCAACTTTTTATGTACGAAAAGTGAAGTTTAAGGTAGTTGAAGTTGGACCCGTGAGCTGAACAGAACTCTGAAGATTTCGGAAATTCGAATTTTTGGCTGAGATTTAGGGCCTTGCAACTTCCAAACCGTTGAGCAAATGGTATAAGTTCCTTTGTAGGAATTGTAGCCCTATGAACCCTCTACAAAGTTTGTATTCGTTGCTCCTTGAGTTTCTACACGGAATCGTGAGAAAAATCGAAGAGAAGTCAGCTGCGTTGTCGGCCAAAGAAACTGACCCGGCGACCTTCAGTTCGAACGACGGTCAGAAGCGGCCTCGGCGTCTCCGACGACCTCGCCGTACTTCCAGCTGGCAAAACCACACGTCCTCAAGCCATTGCGCTGTTTGTGCCACGCCAAATGGTTGTGCCTTGCTGTCCCGCCCCGTACGCGTGCGTGGAGGGCCGAGTAAGCCACCTCGACGTCCTTATCCGAGCTCAGTAAACCTCCATCAATTTCACCGGCCTCACTTAACCATTCCTCGATTCACTCCTCCCAGACCTACCTCACCTCGCCCTCTCCGCCTCAGAACCCTCCCCATCCTTCGCCATAGCCCATACTCGGAGGAATTCGAAGAATCCGAGCCGCCATTGCCGAGTTCGGTTTGAGCTCCTCCATTCCGAAATCGTAACTCTACGTCCATTCTCCTTCCAATTCAAGCCTCAAGACGCGTTCCTCGTGTTCCTAGGATTCTTCCCGACCTTTTCCCCATCCCATTTTGGTCACCAGTGAGCCGCACCACCTCATCCCCCACCGGCCGCGAGCTCTGCTCGTGGGCAGGCCGGGCGCCGGGCGAGCAGGCCACTGGTGGTGGCCGAGAATGGCCGGGAGGCGGCGCTGAAGCTGCTGCCGCGCGCGCCTGGGCTGGGGGAGGACCGGCGCCGGTCACCACGGCGAGCAGCAGGAGCAGAACCAAGCCTGTACGTGAGTTCTGGAGGTAGAAGAAGACTGGACTTGAGAGGTAAAAGAATAGAACCTTAGGGGGTTATCCAAAAATAATCAGGGACTTATGTGTGAGGTGAAAAACTTGCAGGGACCTGGTTGTAAGTTCCAAGGACCTATTCGTGAGGAAAGGATCGATCTGCAATTACTTTCAGATCCTCGGGGGCCTGGATGTAAACACCGAATTCACTATTCACGTTTTTCTTTCCTTTTAATTCGGCTGAGACTCAATAAATCGCCAAAAATCGCACAAAAATTGTAAAATCACAAACTTGGACTTTATGGAATCCTTGAGAAATTATATTTCCAATGGTGTATCATATGAATGTGTAATCTGTGTGATTCTCAATGTATTTTTGTATGTATGAAGATGGGCTTGAGAGAGAGTTTATTGCTTTATAAATCATAGGAATGTGCTAAAAATGCAAAACCACTTTTGATTGATCTGTTGTGATCAGTAGAGTTGAGTTGAGTATCTGTTGGCCACATTTTATACAAGATTTTGGCAGATTTGGAATTAAGTTGATTACAACTAGTTGAGAGTGGTTAAATCACCAAATATGCTATATAA
>CM014278.1:66039233-66080632 GCA_004135705.1 Alloteropsis semialata | reverse complement strand
TTATTATCCGTTGATGAGATTCGGCAAGCGGGGCTTGTGCGGTATTTATGTTTGGTTGAACACCCCGCTTGCACAGAGAATTGTGGCTAAGGCATTGATTGTGTGGCGATGTTGGTCAAGCTTTTGAAGGTACTAATCGTATGCCGGGAAATGTGGTAAACTGGTAAACCTAGTACTTGATTCAAACTGACGTCTGACGGGTCTTTCCTACTCCATTGGGCGAGGGGGATGATGGCGAGTGTAGCAGTGGCCGCGGCACAGGTTTGCCTCGGGCACCTGGGGTCCGTTGGGGCGTGCACTCGGGTGGAGTGGGCCCTGATGGCAGATGGCAGGGAGAGATGGGAACGGTTGCCTCGTGAGGTCCTGGGTGTCTCTCACAGGTCGTACGATTAGGTTATCCCATGCATGGTGAAAATCAACTCGAGTTGTCCGTCCTTCGCGGTTACATGAAGCTGCTTGATCTCTTTTCATACATCAATGACCTTGGGCCAAATGGGTGGAAGTGTTGTTAGATGAGAAAAATTGATAATTGGTTAATCAATTATTTTTCGGTACTGATTGTTATTGGATAGTTTGGCAAATCTAGTAATGGTTAGTCTCATTTTAAAACTTGGCTAAAATATTGCAAATAGGGATCAACTTGTAGATGCTTTTTGGCAAAATAAACCCCTCAGCCATAAAGCCTTGCATGTCTAGAGTTTAACCTTGTCGGGTAAGTCTTGCTGAGTATTAGTATACTCAGCCTTGCTTGTGGCTAATTTTTCAGATAATGGTGATGGTTATGACCCTGTTGCTGCCCTGACTTGGCCATGTATGCTTCCTGATGGTTGGTCCGTGGAGTTGGTGCCGTCTGAGTCCGACTCAGGCCGCGGGGATTGAATATCATATGTGGGCTCCATGTGATGTTTTGTGTACCGACGTTTAGACTTCCGCTGTATTATAACTCTGGTTTGTAATAACTAAAACATATGCACTGTATTTGTATAATTATCTATGTGAACCCCGTGTTGTAAAATTTGTGATGAGTTGTACTGCCTGAGCCCATCTTCGAGTGGGACTGCTGCTATTTCGTTTCGGTCGAGAGAAAGGTGGTTTAATCGGGAAGGTATCCGACGGGTCGCACGATTAGCTCGGTTTAAGGGCGTGGAGCACTGCTGTGATAGTGGGTCCATGCTTTTAAACTGGATTAATTGGGGCGGTCTGCCACAGAACTCTGGCCCCAATACTTTTTGGTAATTTCTTTGGCTTAAACTACTTGCCACTAAAAATAATCACTTTGTTCACATGTCATTTTGGACTATATAAGATTTTGATATTCTTTTTCATATTTTTTGATCTGGAAAGGCTGTTATATGCGTGTGGGCTGAAAGAAACACATCTGTAGTTCTCTCTGTTCTATCATCTCGCTATACAGCGGCTCGAACCTACATAAGTCCTTGTGTCTGAGTGCCACCATCGAAGTCATGGTTCTACAATCCCCTCCAAATGAATCTACCACCGTGGGGAGCCCCCTAGTGGATTTGCTGGACCTTAAATCCGGCAGTTGGTGCCCTAAGTAGGGAAAGATTGATAGGATCCCTCCTGCGATTTCGGTGTCATAAAAAATAAATACTGGCATGTCAAATTCATGCCGAGAAACGTTTCACGTGATCACGTCCACACCGTCAGCATCGATGCCGAGTCTATCTATTTATCAGACCTACAGGTGGAACCACGAGCCTTTTTTTCAGCAAACATCAACGCGTCAACTTTCACCGATGAAAGGGGTTCTCCGATGCTTGAATTTGCTCTCTAATGTGCTAGCGTCAAGGCTGAGATGGAAAAAAAATATGTTCGAGGCATTGGTATTTTACAAGAATGTGGCTAGTCTTAGCGAGAAGGAGATAGTGAGAGAGGATCTAATGGTAAGGAAGGTCCCAAAGACGGCGGATGTAGGCGCAACATAGGGCAAGTTCCAATGCCGTGCTGGAGAACAAGAAATGAACGCAACGACTGTAGCAACAAGAAAATAAGGACGCCATGCTTTTGCGATCTGATGGTTCAGATTTATCAATTGAAAAGGAAAGTAGTACTCGTTTAAAGCACGGCTACTAATAATAGAAAGAGAACATGGTAATCCATGCACCAGTGTCAGACTGTCAGTGCACCCAGTGTCCGCCCTAAAAACTCGCGGGCAGCGTAATCCATTTTTTTGGCCGAGCACGCGGTCGCCCACTCGCTCCCGCATCGCCCCGCCCGTCGCCCACCAGCCGCTCGACGGAATGCCCACTCGCTGCTGCGACGTGTCCCTGCTCGCCGTAGCAAACGTTTTAAAATATAACGGAGAATGAATAGGAAATTTATTTGGTGAAAATCATTTTCTCGGTGGAAACATGAAAATAAGCTTTAAAAGACATACTTACAAGTGTTAAAAAAAAGATTCAAACGATATGCAAATTCAGACTTCGTAGCAAAAGTTGGGTTGTACAAGTTGTTTTTATTTAAAAAAAATGATACTTTCCTGAAGTAATTATGCATTTTAGGGAACTACTATATGACACCAGGGTCGTCCCTGATAATACCAGAGCTGGCCATCTTCATATCCAGTGAATTTAGATGAACTCAAGATGTTAAGCTTAGGATTTTATGATGCTTCATGGGTTCAAAGCTCCAATAAGCCGCTTCCTCGAATCCTACTAGTCGTAGAGGAGTGCCAAGGAGCAAGTCTTGACAATGGAGGTGATTGGTGAGGTCCGAGGTGACAAGAACGCGCCACTGCCAGGATGCTGAAAAAAATACGACAATACTATAACAAAGACAAGCAAAGCAAAGCCATGCCGGAGAAATCTTCTTGTGCTGATTTTAGTTTTTCTATACAGTTAGGTCCAACGAGTCTTGAAGCTTTGCGACTCCTCTAGCTCCATATGCATGTGTTTAGTTGGTGCACATTCACTATGAGTCGGTTTTTTATTTCGGTTTTGCGCTTTTGTTTGTGTTCAAACTTACCTCAAGATGCATGTCCAATAGCAAAGTGGCAGGAAATAATGGATACCACTATCTTTTTTTGAAGGAGAGTGGCAGGAGCTCTCGTTTTCATAGAAACATAAGAGTTTAAGCACACACAAACATCACAAGCCAATGTTTGGTCAAGTAGATGTCAGAAACGGCGGATGTTGAGCGCAACGGCTGGAGCAAGAAGGAAATAAGGAAGCCATATCCATATTTTTGCGATCTGACGTTTCACATTCATATTTATCCATTGCAAAAAAAAATCATTTCAAGTGCTCTCTCTGTTCTAAGATAAATGTTATTTTAGTTTTTCTAGATATATTCGTTTTAATATGTATTTAGGCATAGGGTATGCCTAGATACATATCAAAAATGGATATATAGGAAAGTTTAAATGATTTTTTTGCGAGTTAAATGATATTTATTTTAGTGTATAGCATATTCGTTATTTTGGACCACTAATAATAGGAAGAAAGCATGGTAATCCATCCACCCAGTGTCAGTACACCAAATAAGGCTTCCGCCCTACAAACTCGCTGGCATCGTAATCCAGTTTTTGGCGGAGCACGCGGTCGCCCACTCGCTCCCGCATCGTCCCGCTCGACGGAACGCCCCGCCCGCTCGCTGCTGCGACGTGTCCCTGCTCGCCGCGCCCGCGCGCGGCGCGCTCGGCATTGCGGCCTCGCCGCCCCCGCGCGCCCCGCCATTTAAATGCGCTTCGATTCGATCCATCATCTCCTCAAGTCGCCTCCGAGTATTCGGTTGCCTTATCCTCCTGCCCATGGCTGCCAGCCTCGCGCTCTCACTGCGCCTCGTGCCGTCGTCGTCGGCGGCGCAGCTGAACCTCCACCGCCCCCGGCGCGGGGCGGGATTCCTCACCTGCCGCGCCACAGCCACGTTCCACCAGCTTGACGCCGTCGGTGAGTTTTGTTTTCCCCGTAGTTTGTGTTTTACGCGGCTCGTCTCGCTTTGATTTGATTTACGCGTGTGGCCTCGGCCGGCGCAGCGGTGAGGGAGGAGGAGGCGAAGTTCAAGTCGGCGGCGGCGGAGGGGTGCAACCTGCTGCCGCTGAAGCGGTGCATCTTCTCCGACCACCTGACGCCGGTGCTCGCGTACCGGTGCCTCGTCAAGGAGGACGACCGCGAGGCGCCCAGCTTCCTCTTCGAATCCGTCGAGCAGGGCACCGAGGGCACAAATGTGGTAAGTATGATTCGGGATTCCTGCACCCAGTTCTCTGCTCCTCGTGCCATCGAAGCTGTTCCCGCTGGGGCATTTCATCGAACATGCCATTCGCAGGGGAGGTACAGCGTGATAGGGGCGCAGCCCGCCATGGAGATCGTGGCCAAGGCCAACCACGTGACAGTGATGGATCATGAGATGAAGTCGAGGAGGGAGCACTTCGTGCCTGATCCGATGAAGATCCCCAGGACCATTATGGACCAGTGGAACCCGCAAATAACTGATGGCCTACCTGATGCATTTTGTGGTGAACTTTTTTTTTCTTCTTCTTATTACTCTTTTTTTAAAAAAAAACATTTCATATTATAATACTCTGGATTTTGAACGTGCTGTCATTTTGGTATCTTAGATGTTGTCATAGTGTCATTTGTCATAGATTTATGATCTCTGTTTGATATTAGATTATCCTTTGTTTCCTCTAGATTTTGCATGCTTGGGTGAAAGTGAAACTTGCCATTTCTACAGTTCTACTCATGGTGTGGGTCTACACATTCTATAGTAGCACCATCTATACTTTCCATGTGGTTGGTACTCGCCATGAACTCCAGGCTCTAGCAATGTGGTCCTTGTGTTTGTGGCGCATCGGGTAGATGGGCTATATTGGGGCCCCCTTCTGGAGGAGACCTGTTTTTTCCTTTGGAAGATCAGCAGAGATGAGATACTGTTTGTTGCCAAAGTGTACGGCGATATTACTTCTCTTCACCAGCCAGAATGCTCTTGTGAATGCTTCTTTTGCTCTGTAGGGAAGGCATGGGGTAGTTCTTTGTTATAAACCAATTATGGTCACCATATTTTTGTGATATTTTAAAGTTCTCTGTAGGAGGATGGGTTGGATTCTTCTCATATGACACGGTGCGTTATGTTGAAACAAAGAAGCTGCCTTTTAGTAAGGCACCACATGATGATAGGAACCTTCCTGACATTCATTTAGGCCTCTACAACGACGTCCTTGTGTTTGATCATGTGGAAAAGGTAGATTCACAATCCTTCTATGTGTTTCGGTTAATTACGTAATGCTGTATCATGTAATCTATATGATTAATATACTCGAACTGTATATGTTGTTTTCTCCCCCATGAAGCTACTCAAATTATTATAAGTGTGCATTCTGCATAGTGCATACCATTTATGCCCCCTCTCCATCATCCCTATAATTTACTGGTATTATGCCATTATGGAAGGTTGATCTGGTAACATCTTTCTCTCTATGATCACTAAAATTTAGTCCATATGTTATAGAAAAGACTGTATTTTTTTTATGGAATAGCATTGATATTAGTAGTTATGCCATCAGATGTTTATTGCTCTCTTGTCACAAAATTTCACACCTTTCTGAAAATTAGCTACAACCAACATATGGTGATTATTTTTCTTGGTGCTGATAATAGTATTAAATAGGTAGGAGTGAACATATTCAATTAGTATAATATTTAATAGTGCAGTTTTTTGTAATCTTTCTTTCTCTCAGAACCTGCAATGACCATCTCTCTGGCAAACTGTGAGAATGCAAGCATTGACCTTAATTTTTTATTTTTATTTTATGTAGAAAACACATGTTATACATTGGGTGAGGGTGGACTGTTACCATACTGTTGATGAAGCATATGAAGATGGAACAAATCGACTAGAAACTCTGCTATCAAGATTACATTGTCTTAATGTGTGAGTTATGAGGCTTGGACAGCTCTCCATTTTCCATTTGATAAGTACTATTCTTTTACTACTTATTTTACTGATTGGTTAATCATTTATGTAGCCCGACACTTTCTTCTGGTTCTATTAAACTAAATGTTGGGCACTTTGGCTCGGCATTACAAAAATCATCAATGTCAAGTGAAGACTATAAGAGTGCTGTTGTTCAAGCAAAAGAACACATTCTGGCTGGTGATATTTTTCAAGTGGTCCTAAGCCAGCGTTTTGAGAGACGGACATTTGCTGACCCATTTGAGATCTACCGTGCTTTGCGTATCGTAAATCCTAGTCCATATATGGCCTATCTACAGGTGACTGAATACCTAAAACATTGTGAATGCATTTTTATGGTTGATTTCGTGATAGTTTAATTGATATCTTATGATTTATCTCTTACGATATCCCTCAGGCACGAGGTTGTATTCTTGTAGCATCAAGTCCTGAAATTCTTACTCGGGTGCAAAAGGTACACTAAAACAACTTATCTACAAGTTATGCTCTTCCCCCTTAAATCCATTACAAATTGTTCCAAATGTGTAATTACACTGGTCCGGCTGCAGTGCCTATGTGCCACTGCAACATAGATTGTG
The DNA here is from genome assembly GCA_004135705.1 of Alloteropsis semialata. Lineage (NCBI taxonomy): Eukaryota > Viridiplantae > Streptophyta > Magnoliopsida > Poales > Poaceae > Alloteropsis > Alloteropsis semialata. Next base: position 66,074,123 of record CM014278.1, on the reverse strand, counting down.
ATATTTCAAATAGAAAGATACATGGAACAATAGTTGCCATATTATGTGTCAGACTGGGGCACTGAATCTGAAATTGCGAAAGGTGAGTATTTGGCAATGTGGTTAGAACCAATGAGGTTTGGAACTGGCCTTTTATGTTGCAGGAAAAGATATCCATGTTTTTTTCATATGCTGTTTATTCCAGGTGAAACCGTGAACTGTATTCTATGTATTAGCTAGCAATAAGTGAAGCTTGAACTCACCTCTATTTGTTGTACTGCCTCAGTTATCAGAAAGAACCATTATGATGAAGTGAACTTAATGATCAATTTTTATTTTATTTTCTAGAGGACAATCATCAATCGGCCACTTGCTGGAACTATAAGAAGAGGGAAAACAAAAGCAGAAGACAAAGTTTTAGAACAGCTGCTTTTGAGTGATGAAAAGCAGTGTGCTGAACATATTATGTTAGTAGATCTCGGCCGAAATGATGTTGGAAAGGTTTGTCTTTGCACTCTGTTTTATTTTTATTTTATTAATTTATTCTGGTACTCTACTCTATTTTCAATGCATTTCAGAATATGCCAATTAATGAGGTTAGCTTTTGATAATTTCAGAATATTTTGAATGGATAAATCCACACAATTCGATGGAATTCCTCCATTATCTTCTAATAAATAAGTTGGTATCTATCATTTGCAGCTGGTCTTGTTTCCATCCACTAAATGAACAGATGAAGCCCGATTTCTATACCCATTGAAAATATACATTGCTTGGCTACTGAGAATAAAATTCAATGAACAGTTGAAGTCTACTGAGAATAAAATTGTCTACTATTTTCTCAGATGTCAAAACACCAAGGATTTAGCATAGTATTCTTTTACCAAATAATGCACCATCCTGCTCTGTTCAATAAAACACCAAGGATTTAGCATAGTCTGATCTGCAATGATTTTATCGTCTTTACAGGTATCCAAACCAGGTTCGGTAAAGGTGGAGAAACTGATGAATATTGAACGATATTCGCATGTCATGCACATTAGCTCAACGGTAAGTCTGCCTTTATGATAAGGCAACATCATGTATCGTTAGTTATAACAATTACCGTCTTTATCATAGAATACACTCCAGGGTAAGTCCTATGAAACAAGAATTATGAAATCTGCTTTTCGTATGAGTATATCTTAACATCCTTCGCTAAATGGTATAATAAACAATTCTTACAATGTGTGGGCCCATGTCTGAACTTATGTAGGTTACTGGGGAGCTACGTGATGATCTTACCTGTTGGGATGCACTTCGTGCAGCTTTGCCTGTTGGAACAGTTAGTGGCGCTCCAAAGGTAATTCGTTGAAGCTTTTTTGTTGTTGTCGTCGTCTTTGCTTCATTTTTGTCATTTTCTCATGCTGTTCCCCTGGGTCCAATTTGCCGTGCCTGCTTATGAAACTAACCAGGTGAGAGCAATGGAGCTGATCGACGAACTGGAAGTGAATATGCGTGGGCCGTACAGTGGTGGCTTTGGAGGGATTTCCTTCAACGGTGACATGGACATTGCGCTTGCTCTTCGCACTATTGTCTTCCCCACTGGATCTCGGTTCGACACTATGTACTCGTACACTGACGGAAACCCACGCCAGGAGTGGGTGGCTCATCTCCAGGCCGGAGCTGGGATAGTGGCTGACAGCAAACCGGATGACGAGCACCAGGAGTGCCTGAACAAGGCCGCCGGCGTCGCTCGTGCCATCGACCTTGCCGAATCTACATTTCTAGATGAGTAGCTAGTCTCCGTGTAGCACATGCTTGTTTCTAATTTCTATGGCTGACTGTAGAGAAACCTTATTTCCTGGCTATGAGCTTTAGGATTTATGTCGTTCTGAATAAAATCCAGTGTAATAAAATCAATAAATGTAAAGTAAATGACAAGTTCAGCTATTATAGCATGTTTAATCACGTTAAAATTTTGGTGGCACGAGGCGAACTAGCAAGTGCACACTAGACTTTGATCACTGTTCACTGCAGGATCGTGAAAACATTCAGATGCTATTTGAGTGCATAGAACAACAAAACAAAGCATCCAACAGAAGCATATAATTGAGGAACTGAAACCTGCATTCAACGTCTACTGCTTGACAAAAGGACAAAACTTGAAAACAATAACACTGCTAGCACATGCGCAGCAACAACAGCACAATAGGCACAAGCACAATCCAGTCATATGGTGTTTCACTTCCACCGATACCCTACATTCTTTCTGGTGTTTCACTTCCACTGATATCCTACAAAACAGTTCCAAATGGAAATGAAAACATGCAGCTGTCAAAGACTGAACTAAAATCATGCATATGTAACCAATTTAAGGCATATGAAAACACTTTAAAAAGAAAGCACCACTAGATGCAATCAATTGAGCTCAAATATAAAAAAAATAACAAAAGTGATTACATTCTACAAGAAGTCAAGTACAAACATGTATCTGTCACCCTCTTCTTTCATGGCGTTCACTATTCTCATGGTACCTTGACCGCTTGCGATCCATGTCATCGTATTTGCGTCTTTCTGATCTTTCTTCCCTTCCTTGAGAATACTTGTCATCGTTCCTATGCCTCTCACCTCTTGATCTCTCAGGTGACTTGTCATGCCTGTATCTCTCACGATCTTCTGCTCTTCTATCATCATGTCTATTCCTAGAATCTCGGTCTCCATACCGCTCTGATCTGGATGATTCACCATCCCTAGAACTCCAACGAGTGTTTGTATTTTTCTGAAAGCATATTTCACAAACATCAAAACAGGACGCTAGCATAATTACTCTATATTTACCGAAAATAAAGGTTGCTGGTAAGCTATAAGGTCAATTATAATAGGACAAAATTAAAACTTCCAGCAGTTAAAGTATAACTATAGGGGTCATGGCATCAGTTTCCACATTAAAAGAACCTTACGCGTATACAAAGAGTGAAATTAGAAGTTTCTAGCACATCTTGAAACAAGGAACATGTGTATATGTGCAAGAAACATTGTGCGTTATTGATGTGATACTCATTTATAGCTACTAACGATCGGAAAAGAATGTTTCATAGAAACAAAGCACTGCAAGTCAAATATTGGGTTACTTACTGTACATTCCCAGTGAATAATCCTACAATAATGAGACGAGGCATCTATTAACCTACCTGCTCGTCATGGGAAAATTTGCAGGATGCTCCCCGGTTGCACTCGCCTTTCTGGAAAGCATAGCAGATGCCACGACTCTTTGGTACATCATGGTGTTTGTCATGCTCCCATGGTGCACTGCTATCCTCTTTAGAACCCCAACCCGTGTTAGCATTTCTCTGAAAAATATAATCCACTGACCTCAGAACATGTCATCAGGCATAAATATAATTTACAGCAATTAACAAAAAAAACAAGCTAACTTGTTGCTACATTTGTGATGGGTATTAGTATACACAGAAAATAGAAACATGAGTTTTTTTGCAAAATCCATAAGAAGACATGCTGCACAAATTTTACTCAGACAACAATCTTTGAAGATCAGTCTGGATAGGGAGTATTTAAACCCAAATATATCATGTCAGTTCTTATCGTGGCTCCCTCTCCAATATATCACTCGTTGTCTAAAAACAGAAAGGGAGTTTAGAACTGAAGCATATGCCATATGAATCCCAAAACAGAGCAAAGCAATCTCACAAATGTAAATACGCTTTCACCCTGATTAGTTCGTTCAATGATTCAACCCATGAAAGAATGGTTGTGAAATGACAAGTAGTTTCCCCTCTACCAAATTGACTGAGTACCGATATATTGTTTTCTCCAACATACTACTGGTATTGATTTGCGTACTGACATTCCCAATGGATAATCGAATAGCAGTATTGTCAATGCATTCACAGCAAACTGACCTGCTCATCGTGCGAATATCTGCAGGAAGCTCCACGGTTGCACTCGCCTTTCTGGAAAGCATAGCAGACTCCACGAGCCTCCCTCTTCTGCTGCCGCTCCTCCTCATCTTCCTCCTCCTTTTTCTTGTACTTGCTCACATGGTCAACTCTTATGATCCTCCCAAGAACTTTAGCTCCATTCAAATTGTCTTCACCATGTGACAATGAGGCAAGCAATAAAGAATATTAGTACTAATTGAGTAGGCAATCAATTGAAACTGAATACTGAAGCGACCAAAGAGAGGGAAAGAGGGCGAAAAAAAATGCTCACCGACAGCGAGAACCGTGTTCCTCTGGTCCTCGTACGCGAGGAACGCGAAGCCCTTGGATTTTCCGGTGCCCTTATCGCGCACGAGGTTCACGTCCACCACCTCGCCATACCTGCGAAAGGGGAGACCGGGAGCTCGTCAGATCTCCCTGCCGGCGTCCATTCCAAGGGGATGGGAGGGGGCAAAAAGGAAGGCATGGAGTGGGGGAAGTGAGGGTATGGGACTCACTGCGCGAAGATGGCGAGGAGGTCGCCCTCGGTGAGGTCGAAGGGGATGCCGCCGACGAAGACGTAGGCGGAGTCCTTGAACTTGGCGTGCCACGACGCGTCCTCGCCGATGCCAAGGAGCGCCTCCTTCTGGTTGATCACCTGCGTCCGCTTCACCTGCGTCAGGGGATTCATCGTTGCAGACTCCGCCGCCGGCGGCGGCTACTCGAGCAGAATCACCAGGCTCGGCAGCGACGGATTGGGGAGACGAAGAGGAAGGTCGTTTTTTTTTTCTTTTCTTTTTAGACGGAAGAGAGGTCGGTTTGGAATCGAAAAGGCCAGGCCTTGTTTTGGGTTTAGCCCAGTTTAGAGCGCCCGGCCCGGTCGAACACTGAAAATAGAGTCAAAATTGCCCGTTAATTTCAGATCAACGGCCCACATTTGCATTCAGCAAAAAACCATTTTATGTCTTTGCCGACTCTTCTCGACACATACGGAGTATTTGCAATCGTAAAAAAAATACTAAATACTATAATGATTTTATTTTCCTAAAAAAGTACTATATTGATTTTATAAGAGCAAAGCACGCTAGTGGTTTTTGAATTTTTCTTGGTGTGTCGTATAGACCTCAGACCCTGTTCGACACAGCTCCTTCTGGCTTTAACCTCACTGGACCTACACTGGACCAACACTCTGGTGAGAATACAGTTTAGGAATTGAGGAGAAAAGGAACATGAACTTAGGCTCAGTTTGACATAGTTTTTTTTTGAAAGACCCGGAAAGATTCCCGGCTTAATTAATAAGAAGAACAGCAATTACAGGCGCAAGAAGTACAAAGTTTTTAACCTGTCCACTAGGGCAGGCCGAGGCATCGGAATAGCCTCGCAACATGAAAGAAAAATACATAAGCTGATTACTCACGCACTGATTGCTCTACTAAGATTGCTAGATGCTTGGCCCCTGCAGTCTTGACATAGTTTTCAGAACTGATTTTATGTTGATTGTGATTCCATAAAACTTCTTCACTTTATAGTTCAATTGTGAACTTCCACATACTCCTGTAGCTCATTCAACCCAACAACACATGTAAGCTGTATTTCATAAAAAAAAACAATATGTAAGTTGTAAACAAAAAAGGTTGCACATCCACGTGTCTAAAATTCAAACGTACTGTATCCCTTTTGGGCCGCCTTGCCGCCCGGTGACCATCCCGCCATTTGACCATCGCCTCCGCCTCGTCCCTCCCGCCGGGCGACCTCCCTTCCGCCGCACGCCGGCTTCTCTCCTCCGCGCCCCGAGGCCGCGGCCGCGTTGACTCCCGCGCCTCCTCTTCCACCACCGCATCGCCCTCCGTCACATCTCTCTGCCCCTTTACGTCCTCCCCAAGCCCCTTCATGCCGTCGAAAGGCATCTCCTCCCCCCATTTAGCGTCCACCGTTCACCGTCCCTTCTCCCACCGCCTCTCCTCTCCCTTTCTTCCTCGTCACCAGCCACCGCCCGTCGGCCTTCTTGCTCTGCACCGGAGGTCATCTTCCAGGTACCAACAGCTCGTCCGTTTGATCATGCTGATGGACTTATGTGTTCAGGTTTCTTGATGGGATGGGGATCAATTGCAGGTGCAGTTTCCATGTCACTGGAGTTCAGGTCCGAGTGCGATGACATCGAGGAGGCCAAGTCCCCCAGCAACACGAGCGTCGCTGCCGTTGCCGTCAAGAACGCCGACGCCTCGGTATACAAGATCATCCATGGCTACCTGAAGCAGAAGAACAACTCCATCATCAGAGTCGCCGCCAATGTCGCCAGAAAAGCGGCTTCCAACAAGTATACTAACAAATTTAACACACTGCTCAATTTTATATGCGCTGCATTCACGGGGAGAAATAGATTAAAGTTCGATCGTTTGCTTTGGGTGTTCTGTCCAGATTATCGAGGAAGACATCTGATGTTTTCGACACCTTAATTCAGAAGCAGCAGAGCAAGTGGGGAAGTAAGACCGGGCCGTTGCTTTCCGGCATTTGTTACTGCATTGCTTCCTGCAGCATGATATTGCTAAACAAGGTGGTTCTCTCCAGCTACAATTTCGATGCTGGCATATCACTGATGCTATATCAGGTACTTTAAATATCTTTGCACTTCTTGTTCCCATCCTTTCTAGAGTAATTTTTTTGACAAAACCTGTCTAGAGTAATTAATTATACGACAATTGTACTGCGGTTTTATTTATGTGGCGTTTCTTTTGTTGTTTGACGCTTACTCATTAATGGTAACTCATTCTCACTGAGCTGATAGGCTTCCCTTTTTCTATGGTTCAGAACTTTGTATCCGTGGTCATTCTTCTGATACTTGAGCTCTTCCGTGTTATTAAAACAGAGGAACTCACATGGAAGCTGATAAAAGTTTGGATTCCAGTGAACCTTATTTTCATTGGGATGCTAGTAACTGGAATGTACAGGTATTTCCTGCTTAACACTGCATAAGCATGATGATCAGATGACTGCCTTAAGTGATTAAACCAGATGCCGAAACAAATGTGACAGTATTCCATCCTTTTCTCATTTCAAGTTGTAGTAACCTGAATTCTGAAGTATAAAATTTGTAGGTATGGTAGGCTTTGATTACTATTGATTGACCTTCTTTTCTCATTTCTGTCATTTTTCAGTTTGAAGTACATAAATGTTGCAATGGTTACAATATTAAAGAACATGACAAACATTATAACAGCTATAGGGGAGCTATATATTTTGAGGAAGGGTCAGAATAAAAAGGTTTGGGCTGCACTATTTCTGATGGTAGGTCCATTCCTGTTTGGCACGCCCCTTGAACAATAATTACCTCATTATTGAGCTGAATTTAGAATTTACTTCCAGAATAGCATGACCTAAGCAGTTTATGTCCATCTAACTTTGCAGATTGTATCGGCTGTATGTGGGGGCATTACAGATCTCTCTTTCCATTTAATTGGCTACACGTGGCAAATTCTGAATTGCTTCCTAACAGCTGGCTACTCGGTTAGTTCATTTGTGCTAATAGTTTTACACATTTTAGACTACTGTAAGTCTCTTCAGAATCTATCAATGGATGGCTACACAGAGGTTGCTGTTAACCATTTGAATCCTTGGCTTTTCATCGTATTAATTCATATTGTAATGCACTGAAAGGGTGGCAACAGCAGAACAATGTTAAACTTCATTCAATCTTCTTAGCTCTTTTTGTATGAGATCACTATTATTAGTTCTGCATCTACTGTATCCCCAGCACATCTAATGTATGATCCTCCTATAACAGCTCACACTAAGGCGCTTGATGGATACAGCTAAACAATCAACAAAATCTGGCTCCCTTAATGAAGTTTCTATGGTGTTACTCAACAATGCACTCTCAATTCCATTCGCACTCATTTTGGTTGTAGTCTTTGATGAGTGGGAATATGTTTATCAAGCGTAAGAACTTCATCTTGCTCCATATCTAACCATATAGTTTTAATTTAAAAACAAATTCCCATGGTGTGGACTGGGTACTTGATCTGAGTATTTTCCTTTTTCAGGTCTGAGCATTTTAGAGTAGTTAACTATATGGATTTGATCACAGACATGTTGTGCATTAACTTTTACCTGTTTATGCATGTTATGTAATCAAACATATTAAAACTTCAGTTCCTCGTACTCCACTTCAAACTTTTACTTCTTTTCATAGAAAAGTGTTCTGCCTTTCCTCACAAAAGAAGCTTTAATCTTAGCGGTCAACTAAAATATGAAGTTAGATGAGGTGGACCATGAAAACCAACATTTTTTTATCATCACAAATGGTTGCTTCTAGGGTACAACTATCTATGTGCATGCTTCTCCATTTCACATATACATGAGTTCCATTTGATTTGCAGTGAAGTTATCGGAGAGCCTATGTTCTGGACTGTTGCAACAGCTAGTGGTTTGCTAGGTCTAGCGATCAGCTTCTCATCTGTGTGGTTTTTGCATCAGACTGGTCCAACAACGTACAGGTGAGAAGATAGTAGCAATCTAATTGTGCCCAGTGTAAAATGTTTAAATGAAGAAAGAAATATGCACTCCTGTGACACCAGCAAAGTTCTTATCACTTTTGTTCTCTTTTTCAGTCTTGTTGGTTCTCTAAACAAGATACCCATTTCGGTTGCTGGTATCTTGCTATTCAATGTCCCTGTAAGCGTCGAAAATTTCTGTAGCATAGTTTTTGGTAAGTATTATTTCATCTGTGCTGTTTTTCTAATGTCCTTTTACCATGTTATCCTAACGATGGCACATTTCTGCTTGTTCAAACCAGGTCTTTTTGCTGGGATATTCTTTGCAAAGGCAAAGATGTCCTAAAACAGTTGTGTCCCATGTGGTTTGTAACTGGAAAAAGTCCCTGCGGCAGCTCTGCCTATCAACTGTACAGAGATATGATCAGAGTCCATTTTGCCACGAACGCTGCCCAGGTCATGAATTTTACGTTCTTTCTCACTGTGCACAGGGTACAGCAATGTGTGTGTATCCCCTCTCTCAGTTTTGTACCATAACTATGTCAAGGCAGAAAGAATTCTGCACGACCAAACAACAACTGAACATTTACCAATCTCTGATTAAGAAATTGGGCAGAATGATTACACAAAATAAAGGAAGGATTTGTTGTGGTTCTGACCTGGTTGTCAAGTCATCATTCCTCAGAAACTCATGGTACAAACATCACCAGTCTTTATACAAGAGTTTGCAAATTTGCTTCATAGCTTATTACGAGTCCTTGTGTTGGGTTATTGGGTCTAATGTGTTTCTCTCCAGAGAGATAAACATATTTCTCTGAGACTGGTGTATACTTCCTGAATCAGTATCGTGGATAACTCTATACTGTAAATGGATGCAGCCAATCAAATCAATATTTTCCAAGTTACTACTTGCTCCTGAGAGCAAGATCAGAGACTGACGAAACATGATCTTCTGGTAGGTTAGTTTAACATTTTCAATGATCCATGTGCCATACTCAGATGAAGAAAAAGAATAAGAAATGCTGCGTGGAAGTATATCATGTAGTACATCACATTATCACATCAAAAATCACTTGAGTTTTGGGGGAGTCACCTCACACTACACGTATATATACGCAATCAATTTTTTCAGATCAAATCCAGCTTCGAGTTTCAGAAATCATGCACGCATACGTTCAGGTTTTCTTGGCGAAGAGCCCGCCGAGGAAGCCGCCACCGCTGCCGCCGTCGTCGGTGGTTGCAGGTTTCTTGCCGCCGGCGGTGGTGCCGGGCCGTGTCTTGGCGCGCGAGGCGGCGGCGGTGCCGGCCGCCGGCGCGCCGTCGACCTTGTTGAGGAGCGGGTCCGTCTCCAGGAGCTGGTCCTTCTTGAAGATGGCGCCGAAGATGAACTCGGCCAGGCTCTTCTCCTCCTTGGCCGGCGCCGGGCTGCCCCTCGTGGCGGCCGGCACGGCCAGCACGGACCGCCGCGGCCGCCTCCTCCCCGCGGCCGAAGACGAGGCCGGCGCCACGGCCGCCACGGTACTGCCAAAGCCCACCGACGCCATTGTAATAGCTAGGTAGTATAGTAGCTAGAGCTTCTTGCGGAAAGAAATGTATGATGCGTCGCCGCAGCAGCTCGGCTCGTCCTCCGATTTCGTGAGGCGGCGAGAGTATAAAAGCGGGGGGTGGTGGTTGGGTGGTGGGCGTGACGGGGAGGGCGAGGAGGCCACAAGCGGCTTATCCGCATGGCGCGCGTCCACCACCGGCCGGTGGGGTGGAGACGTGCCGTGCCGCTGCCGCGCGCGCAAGACGGCAAGAGAGACGGAGCCGATCGGGCCGTGGAAACAGTGGTGGTCAGGTGGACGTGGTTGGGCCACGGGCGCAGCCGTGCAGCGAGGTGGGGGTGGTTTGGGGCCGGCCCTTTCAACCGCGAGGGCCTGCGACTGGACCGTTGCACGCAAGTAGGGGCCAGCTTTCATTTGCCTTTTCGTCTCGTCCTCGACTTATTGACTGCGACGCGCGCATTTGGGGGAGATTCGCCTTTGTTTTCAGGCCGAGGCCCTTTGCGTAACAATTTGTCCAAAAAGTTTGGTTTCACTTATGCAAGGAGCCAGGAGGTGGTATTGTGCATATGTTAAGTGGGTGCTGAGTTTTGTTTCATTGCCACCAGGCCAAATGTTGGATTCTATTAGTGTGATCAACTGTGATGTACTCCAAGTATGTTTGTCTTGGGTTCTACTAGCAATTCGGATCCCAAGTTGTTATTCAATTGGTAATAATAATAACTCTCGTTCAATTTACTTAAGATTTAGTTGAAGTCGAATCAACAAAATAACTACACTACTAAAACCTTTTGTAATAGTATTTCTCTGTTTGTACCATCTAATTTAGAGAAGCTAAATACCCGTGCATTGCAATGAACCTCAAATAAACAAAACTTTTAAACACTAACCGCCTACCCATTTATCATACACAAAATAACGATTTAGACCTAACATCTGTGTCATAACTTCGTACGATGCTGGAATAATAATATCATAAGACGTGCAAATATGATTAGGTTCAACCACAATATGCACATAAGACTCTTCATGCCATAACACAACACTTTCTCTGTTGACCTTTTCCATATACAGATGTAGGAGGCCAGGCCACCAATGTTGCCACAAATGGGTCATCTATGTGCACAAACAATGTCCTTTCCAATTTCTTTTTCTAGCGACACGTAAGTAACACATGTTCTTTTTGATAATATTTTCCTTACATACTTCGCTATGCGACGCGCTTTGGTGCCACATAAAAATGAGAAAAGAATAGCATACATAAAAATGAGCACTCACGGCCAAATAGTGGTTGTTGACAATGGCAGGACATCATTTGGATGGTGGATTGTTCTAGCTCCTACTGTCGCAATTCATTTTTGCACACATGGGGTGCTAGCTGTGGGTGGACGATTCATCCGCCAAATTTTGGATGGCCGATGACTCGCACGATAGACACAAACATAACGAGCATTATTATCTTTTGGCGTTTTAGCTTTGAATAAAACTTTTTCCAGTACTTATTGTAAGCTATTCATAGCAGTCATTGTTTTTATGTCGGTTGGTGTAGTCAAAAATAGCCAACAACGGTTATCTTTATTAAGGATTGCTAGGCGGTAGAATTACCATTTCGCTTTAGTAGTAATATCTGAATCGGAACAATAGTACGTACTAACTATCCTGACAATGCTATTGACCTAGGTAAAAATGAACTATAGTTGTTTTTCTTTCACCTAAACTATGAGTCCTAGATCACTATTCTATCTGTTTCGAATTGTAAGTCGTTTCTGGCTTGTATCTAGACATAATGTATATCTGAGTGCATAGTAAAAGCATCTACCTAGAAAAGCTAAAACGACTTACAATTTGAGAGGAGGAAATACTATGTATCGTATAACCATGATGGATCCTAGGTAGAACATGAATTAGCTAGAGGTTGCAATACTACTATTTATTATATATTGAAGGTTTTGTCTTCTTTACAACACTATTATCTCAATTTATACATGAAACTTGTGTGGTGTCCCATTAAAAGGTAAAAAAGGCAGTGAGATAGCTTATTGTGGCCACTTGAGCTTTCAGTATAACTTATTATAGTACCTTATTTGTGCTATTTGTTACCGTCCTCCTATTTTAGCCAATTTCTATTAGCAAAGTTGGAATAGTTAGCAACAACTATTAACACTACAAGGATTCCCTGATCTTAGTGGTAGGACTGTTTTGACTCAGTAAGATTTAGGGACTTTTACCATCTTTTGACAAAGACTTAAATTAAGTCTCTTGCTGTTTGGTTCCAGAGACTTCAAGCAATTAATGCAACTGTAAAAGGACATTTCTACATCTAATCTCTAGTCCCCATAAATAATGAGGGGCTGCCCCTGTAAAAGCACACATAAGTCCCTCATAAGCTCTATTTTGAGGACTTCTATCTCTAGTCCCCATAAGCTCCTATAAGCTCTCATGTTTAGCACTCAAGGGACTTATTGACTTAATTTTAGTCCCTTTTCATAAGCAAGGAGGAACCAAACAAGACCTTAGTCTATTGTTGCTTCTTACAATTATCACACAAAAAAAAAATCAGACGACAAAGGATTGCTCCAAAGATAGTATAGATTATTACAATTAACCTAGGTAGATACCACTAATATTGCCACTTCACACAAGGTAATCTTGATAGTTCACCAACATGAGACAACATACTTCGATTCTACTTTGAATACTCGTAAACATAAAATCGACTATTTTACAATGTTTGTTGTAAATCAACATGAGTAACAACTCACCATGGTTTTATTCATCTCCCTGATATATTCTTAGGTTGAGAAATCATGCACGATTCGACCAACCCAATAGACGTGGCGGTATTTGTAACAATAAAGGAAACAACTGTAATGGACGCGTTTCATTAACCAGCATAGATATATTATATTCACCGAATCGCATTCTATCTCTTTCATTAAAAGTTCACTACAAACCTCTACTCATATCATATCAAAAATCACAAAAAAGAGTATCCATCATCTCAACCATACAGCCACAAAAGAAGGGAGTGGGACTGTGGGAGGCACTTATCATGATCCATACCAAAGGCACATGGTGATCGTGCCCATTTGGGAAGCCGGCCACCGCTAGAGCGCCGCCCCTCTCAGAAACACATCCCAAAGGACAGCAAGCCAAAAAAGAAGGGAACAGAGAGAGACGCCACCCCCGGCGCCAAAAAGCCCTCTCCAAAACCACGCCGCGCCGCAGCATTCCCGCGAACACCTCGCCGGCGGAGGCTGAGCCCCCGATGGCCGGGTCCGACGTCCCTCCCAGCGGCTCCGGCGCGGCCCCGGGGTCCCCGGAGCAGCCCAGGAAGCGCAAGAGCGTCGCCGCGGCCGTGGAGGAGGACGCGGCGTCGCCTTCGACGAGGCGCTCCACTCGGAGCTCGGCGTCGACGCTGGTGGACATCGACGGCGCGATGGCGTGGGCGCGGCGCGCGGCCACGGGGGCGCTGTGGGCGGTGCACGGGCGCAACCTTGGCATCGTCGACGACGAGGAGCGGGTGTCGGTGATCCTGGCGCTGCGCCACGCGCGCTCCGAGGAGGTCGACACCGACGAACCGGGCACGCCGTACTCGAAGGTGAGCATTCTTTCCAGGCTGAGCCGCGGGTTTCTTCGCCACGCGTTCGAGTTTCTGGGGGTTTGCATAGACGAGGATCGTGCTGTCGATGAATCGGTTTCGGGGCGCTCTTGTCTATTTTTGTTCTTCCCTGGATCAAAGATTGGGGGTGTTTTTAGGCTTACCGTGGTCCCGCTCAAGAAAGGTTCGCGGCCCTTAGAATGGGGATTTTCTCCATTGCGGTATCACTCACTTGCCACCATTGCATGCACCTGTGTTGTTAGGACACGGAATTATCAGCTGCCTCTGTATGTGTCTGTTTCTTCAGGGCGAGATTTGCGGCGGTTTGGGTGTCAATTGGTTCGTCTGCATCTTCCATTTTTTGTGACAGATTCTGTGTCCGAATAGGACATGATTCGTGCCATTTATTCTTATTCTTGTTAGTTCAGTTAATGTTTGATCTAATTGAGGCTAATTCTTGGGCATGCTTATGATTTTTTTTGAACGAACGCGACACAGACTGTGTCGGTTTCTATTAATATAGCAGAAATTTACAAGGTTCCGAGCGAAAACCAAACAGGAAAAAAAACAAAACTCAGGCCAAAGCCAGAAAGGAAAAGAAAAGGAAGAAAAGGAGAGCCGCGCCGCTACGCGCCATCGAGCATAGCCGCGAGGTGACGCGCCCCAGCCAGGCCCCAAGTCCTGGCCTCCTCTTTGATCTTCTGGAAGAGGGCAGGCGGAGGGGTTTCCTTTCGCCGAAAAATTCTCGCATTACTCGGCATGCTTATGATGATTGAATGGAGTGTGCTGTTGTTAACTTTCCATGTTATTATGGTTCTCATGTCAAGATTATGTTACAATGATTGAGAGTTGGTTGTATAGGATGAAGTGGACTGGAGGCTGTGGTGATTAATGTGTTTGTGAAGGATATTGTTAAGTTGTTCCCATTCTTATCAACTTCTGGCTGCACTTGTGCCCTGTCATAAATACTGTTTCACACTTCCACTGTTACCATGGTTGAGATTTCTGATGGTGCCATTAAAGTTATTTCACACTTTCCTTGATTGAGATTTCTGATTGTGTCACACGACACATTGTTAGTGACTTAGTGTCGCCATTGGTCAGGATGCACAGTGACTTTGTAGGAGGGTCACTTTTTCGCTGAGTTATGTTATGGTTAGATAGGAGCTTGCACTCGTTTGGGCAAGGCATTGTTCCTTTATGGTGTATTTATCTGTGCCCTTCTCTGATGTCTATGTAACGATGAACACAGAAAGAATTTAGAGAGCCATGGCTTTGTTGAAAATTACATTATCTTCTGTTAACTTCATTCTTATCTCAAACAAAGTTTTTTGTAGCCAACTGAGCAGAATTGTTAGGAATTGACAGGTCAGTTTGCACCCATTCATTGTGACATTAGCAATGCATGAAAATGCTGTCAATATGTGCTGATCCATGTCTGATTTATCACAAGTGCAAATGCTTGCGTATCTGCAATCCCCCTTTCGGATGCGATCATAAGAATTTAGAAATAAGGTATCATAGCTGTGGACATGTGCTCCTAAGGTCATGTAGTAGTAGATTGGTCCTTAGGTTTGTTAAATCATTATGAACAGTTGTATTATGGGTCTGAATTCCCAGGTCTCCTGACTGGTAAGTAAAACTTTTGTGTGAAATTGTATGTCACGAGACTGAAAACATTTTGTTCTCATCTTTGCTGTCAAGGAAAACCAATACAATGTCAGTCCTTCTACAAGTGTTTTGCTCATCTATTTTCACTGCTTGTTACCTTCCTTTTCTCATGTATCATTTTTAAGTAAGAGTTCTGCTCTAGTAATTGTCTCATTCACTTTCTGCATGCTAACAGAAACAGAAAAGACTTCACAAACAAGGCACAAGGAGTTCTGGGAGGATAGCTGGTGACTTGAGTAACTTATCTAGTTTTCTTCTATCAACAAGGAAACGTATTGGGGTAGACTCTGTCACGTATCAAGCTGTTGTCCCTGAGTTGGTTGCCTCATCTGAGCAAGCTAGGGATGAGTACAGAAATGATAACGAGACCTTACAAAAGATGGGCACGGTGGTCAGGCTGCCACCCATTGTGGAGCCAAGGAGGACAAGGAAAGCAGTGGATGAAAACTGTAAATGTTCTCATCCTGGATCTGAAGCCTGTGTAGGAGTCCATGTAAAAGAGGCCTGGAAGAGGGTTGAGTATCAATCGGGTAAGCAGGCTTTCAGAAACCTTGGGTTTGATGCAATGGGTGAGCGAGTTC
Organism: Alloteropsis semialata; assembly: GCA_004135705.1. NCBI lineage: Eukaryota > Viridiplantae > Streptophyta > Magnoliopsida > Poales > Poaceae > Alloteropsis > Alloteropsis semialata. The sequence goes on along the minus strand of CM014278.1, from coordinate 66,058,340 downwards.
TGAAGCTATGGACTGCAGAAGACAAGAAGAAACTTGCTGATATTGAGAAATCGGTTCCTCAGAATAATCACGAGGACTTCATGAAGATTGCCTTGAAGCAGTTTAGGTCAGCGAGAACAAGTGATTTGGCCAAGTATTACTACAACATTTTTCTTCCAAAAAGATTGGCCAGTTTGAATAGGGCAGAGGCTACACACACCACAAATGTAATTCTAGATGACGAGCGCAATAATCAAGATGATGACAAAGATGTGCATCGCACTGAAGAGAAGAGTAAAGGCTCTGAAGCTTCTTCCAAAAGGTAGGAATATCCCATGATCCTTTGAAAACCATTTTGCTTTCCGCATCATGGGTCTAGCAATCATATGTTATCATTTAAACATATATATTTTTTTTGGCTAAAGAACAAGTAACATTAGTGTAGGGTTTGGTTACAATTGCACAGTTCATTACCTGTCTAGGAAAATTACTTCGGTGGGTTATGAATCATGTCTGTGTGCATTTTTTTAAGGGGAAATTTATTAAATTCAAGATTTTTACATCAATCTGATACAAATTCCTTAAATCACATTGCCAGCCTCTGCATTACCCGGATATACACAGCCAAAAGAGAGAAAAAAAATGAAGAACCAGGACACTAATGATCTTTGTGCATATAGATTGGTTATACAGATCCTTGATAGTGTTTTTTCTTGCTGCAAACAGCAGTATATAGTCACAGTTTTTTATATCTCTTCCAATTACAAGTTGAATATGTCTTTGCTTTGTTAGCGTGGTAATTTCATTCAGTTTTCTTTGACAGGTCCAGCAAGTAGGAGCATTGGAAGAATTTGAGATGGGTTGGCTGACATTTTGCTGTAGAGGAAGAGGGAGTAGGGAATAAACAAATCTGAAATACCTTAATTGCCTGTACAACTGTTCTTTCTTTTTGCTGTTGGAATTGGGGTAGTCTTGCTGGTTACATATCTGACTATATGCAGTTGAAGTAGAAAAGTCTTTCATTTTTTGAGTGAATTCCCTCAATGCCATTGAAAACTATAGCACTTCCCTCATTGCCATCGAAATTTTTTGCTTCCCTTCAATGCCACCATTTTAAATTTTCCTTTCCTTGGTTGCCATTCCCGTTAGCTGCCTGTTAACTTGGTGTTATGTTGATATAGAAAGACGGCTATGCCCTTGTCAACAAAACAGAATGAACTTTAGTCCCATTCCTTAAATGCCATTGCACAACTGAATAATGTTTGAGATAATAAGTTGCACAAACAATGAACAATATACATAATGAACTTTTTAAAGATATTTTACAACCGACTAGCATATATATGTTTGAGATGCACACATATACAGCATATATATATATAAGTTGTTTACACAGAGATGAAACGAGGAGGCATTTAAGCATTCGCTCAGACAGGACACCTGTGCCAGCCAAGCAAAATAAAGTGATCATTACAGGTGTGTGTGCTCCAAACAAAATGAGTTATCAGTTGCTCATCAGTCATCATACAAATCGTAGTTTTTTTTAGCATGGGCATAAGAAAAATAGGCAACACAGAGGAGCACGCCAGCTCGTGGCCACCGGCGCCGGATGCAGTTGCCCACGAGTCTCGCACGGCCGCGCGCGACCCGACGACGCTCGCTGGAGCGGCCCTCCTAGATGGCAAGATGGCGCTTGCCATTGCAGAGCTCGCCCGTGCGCCCAGGCAGCGGGAGCCGCGCCACCCCAGCGCGCCGAGGCCAGAGGCCCGCGCCGCCCAGGCTCCGCTAGCCCACACGCGGAGGCCTGCACTCGCCCAGGCCGACGTGTATTCCCCTGCTCGCCTCTACGCTCGCCTGCGGGCTGCGGCGCCCGATCGCGAGCTCTTCCCCCGCGCTGGCAAGCCTCAGGTCTCGATCTAGGAGTTGGGGCTGACGGGATATGCCTCGTTCTCGAGCTAAATCGTGGACTCGGCAGAAGATAAGGCGCTGTGTTCGTGGGCCCATGATGTCATTGGATGAGGGGCAACTTAGGTATAAAAAATTAACGGAAGCAGGTGTGCAAGTTGTGGGCCCATCTGGTCAGTGGGCATTACTTAACAGACATTGACGGCAATGGCAAACAAGGAAACTGAAATTTAATCTAGTGGCAATGAAGGAAACATAAGAATTTTAATGGCAATGGAGGAAGAGCTAAAATTTTCAATGGCATCGAGGGAATTCACTCTTCATTTTTTGCAGCTTATGAAAGTGAATGATTCTTAGGCGTCGAACTAAAATCAGCTAGCAGTGAGTAAACATTTGTTGGTGAGTTAGTTTACCATGTTGGTGTCCTCTGGGTAGCATGTCCATGCTTTGTTCCATTTTATACTGACATACATGATACCGAATCGAGAACAAAAGACATGGAATGGAGATGCAGGGCTTACCAGAAATCTTTGCTATCTTGTATCATCATGCTTTTCTGGGAATTGTCGCATGAATACCTAAGTTCATCTTGTCATGCCCTATTGTCAGTTCCCGGTATGCTAATTTCTTCCCCTATGGTCGAGGAAGATAGTAAAAAAATAAATACTAGTTAAACTGTGGCTTTGTTCTGGCACATAGTATTGTGATAAGTACTCCATTGTTTTGTAAGTTGAGTATTTAGAAGCTGCGTTCCTTGATTGATTTGGGGGGTTACGGATAAAAACAATCCATGGACCAACCTAATCGACACAGTGCAAGCGCGCTCTCACGCAAGAAATTTCTGGGTTTGTGAACCATTAAGTTTCTTGGTGGAGCATACCAACAGCCTGCGTGATCACAATCGGATGGAGCTGGAGGCCACCGCGGCGGAGCAGCAGGGAACGCGATGCGGCCGGGAGGAGCAGCCGCCGCAGCAAGAGGCGACCGAGAGGCGGCGCCCGGAGGCCGACAGCGGCAGCCCCAGTGCGGTGGAAGCACGGAGGAGTACAACTGCCAGGCGTACGGCGCCACGAAGCACCACCGGCCCATCGACAACTCCCGCGGCGCCGGCGCCACCGATGCCCCCACACTCTCCGGCGGCGCCCTCGCCCAGACATTCAAGTGCGAGCCGTGTGCTCGTGACCGGCCGTTGATCGGGTGTGTGTGCACACGCACGTCTCGATCCAACGGCCTGGATTGCTTGAAAGGCTCTTCCACGATGGCTCTCAAGTCTCAACTTCTGAATCTTGTCACTGTAGCGAACGGAAACCATTTCTACATTCTTACATTGCGGTTGATGTGGCAAACTAGATACTCCCTCCAGTTTTTAGGCCGTGTTCAGATGGTGGGGCAAATTTTTTGCACCCTACTTTGACCACTAATTAGAGGTATTAAATAAAGTCAGTTTACAAAACTACCTCCACAACCTCCGGTCAAATTCGCGAGACAAATCTAATGAGACCTTTGACCGCACGTTTAGGGGATGATACTGTAGCACTACTGTAGCAAATTATGGATTAATTAGGCTCATTAGATTCGTCGCGCAAAGTTGCACTCATCTGTGAAAAGGTTTTGTAAATAGACTTCATTTAGGACTCCATGCATACAAGAATCTGAACACGGCCTTAATAGATGTCGTATTAGCTTTGTCCGTCAAAGTTATAAAACTTTGACCAAATTTATAGAAAATTATAGTGACATTTATAATACCAATCATATGTACTATTAACATATGCTCTATGGTTAACTCAACGAAACAAATTTGATATTGTAGATGTTTTTTTATTTTTGTATAAATTTGGTCAAAATTGAATAACTTTGACTTAGGACAAAGCTAATACGATAGGTAAAAACCAGACGAGTACGGTTGTTAATTCCTCGCCGAGAAAAAAAAACCTGTAATTGATATGGACAAAATTAGATAATTGCTGTTGCAGAGGCCAGAAAGCCCTCAGCGCCAGCACTAGCAGCGGTGCCCTTGAGAAAAGCAAGCTCCCAAACAGGCAGCGGCAGCCTATCCCAGAAGCAACTTTGTGGGCCAGCGAGATTTGCTTCTCCAGGAAGCGCTTTTGGAAAAGCTACCGCTCCCCCAAACAGGCCTAAACCCCACCTCAGCCCAGCCCATTTCCCACCGGCCGCGAGGCCCACCACCTCCGCGCCGCCTATAAGCGCTCCCCTCCGCTAGGGTTTCGCCTCGGTAGCAGCCGGTTTCACTTCTCCAGGTAAGGTAAGCCCCCTCCCCCGCGCCGCCGCCGCCCCCCTCTCTGGTTCCGCTCAAGCTGATCTCTCCCCCTGTTTGTTCGTGCGCAGAAAAGGGTTGGTCCTCATGGCGCCGCCGCAGCCAAAGTCCGGCCTCTTCGTGGGCATCAACAAGGGCCATGTCGTCACCAAGCGCGAGCTGCCGCTGCGCCCGTCCCACCGCAAGGGGGTAAGCCGCGACTCTGGCCTTTCCTAGCGTTGTGCTGTTGATGGTGCTGGGATTAGGGGTTGGATCTTCTGGTTTGGCATGCTTGGTAGATATTACTAGTCGATTGTTCGGTAGAATATTTGCTTAGATACGGTTGTCTAGCATGCGGGTAGTGGTGCTGTGATTAGGCTTTGAATCATGCTTGATAGTTAGTTTCCTGAACCTGGAGGCGTTTTGAGCATTTCAGGTAATGTGTGCTTAGTTGACCTTGTTCAGTTTTCTCAATTTTTCAAAATACAATGTTATAGATCTTCAATTCCAGCACGACAGCTGTTGTTTATGTTCTAAATATAGCCGTGTTTGGAAAAAAAAATATTCCACAGGTTTTCGTCTTTTCTATTAGCAGTAAATACATTATAGCTTTTGTTAGTAAAAATTCTAAAGGCTTCTACTCGTGAAGTTAAGCTGNAGGCTTGCGAAACCTGCGAGATGCCCAGATAGTATCACAAGGCGCACTGGACAACTGGGTCCCAATCGGAGGAGACATTGTCGAGAGAAATGTGGTACAGAAGAGTGCCCGTGAAAGGAGGAAGCTGGAAGGGCTTGACCTTGGAATGCAGGAGCTAAGGACGTACTTCCGGCTGTTTATGCTATCCACATTTTTGTTGATGTTCATGTTCTGCTCAAGGATATCAAAGAACAGAAACAGAGACTCAGGTAACACCTTTGATCCGTGAATACCAAGAAAGCATTGATTGGAGCTCGGTGCCAGATGAGTTTCAGCTCCAAGAGTGATAGCCATCTGTTGCCTCAGATGATCAACAAAGCCCGTGGAACGTTCAACTTTGGAACACCATTGTTCACCCTGCCATTTGGAGTTGGAGACGAGGATGCTAGGATCAGAATGGTATCAGGCACCTGTTTAGGTTGTAGTAGCTGCCAGGTGACTTGGTTAATCATTAACACATTGCACCTCTAAGTTGTAAAACTCTCCATATCAGCTTTTGTGATGCGCCAGCGTGGCCGACGACGCAGCCTTCCCCTTGTTTTGATCCTACCAAACGGACGTTTTGCAACAAATTATGATGTCGGCAATGCTTAACGCAGTGAATGTGTTATGTACATGTGTAATGTGTCATGACCTCATGTGCTGCCTGTATTTGTTCGTTCCCGTGTACCCATATCTCCCCCGCTGCTTTCCGCTTTCCGTCACGTTCTTGGTTAGTTGTTCTGCTCCTTCATGCCCCCCTGATTTTCCATTGTTTAAGATTTTTGCTATAATGGATTATAATGACTAAAATAAGATGGGGGGAGCAAGCTGGTATGAGGCGGACAAGCTAGGCTAGCCAACAATATACATAATACATGTGACACCTTCATAAAATGTAAATGTTGAATTAAGTTTGAATAAATATTGAATATAGTAATTAAAAATATTGACTATATAAATGGCTTTCCCTGTCCTGTCCTAGTCAACGACACGGACGGTAACGTTGAATCGTTGAATGAAGTTTAAGCAAATATTAAATCTAGTATTTTAAAATTTTGATTGTATTTATAAAAAAAAGTCATTGAAGGGAGAAAAGAAATACCCGAGCAAACGAACTGGAAGATGGAAATAGAAAAAAAAATGAGGAAAACAAATAGAACAGTGTAGATGGTTTTCTGTATTTGTGCCTTTGCTGGGCTTTTCTTGGGCTTAAAGTTTCCACCCTTCTGCAGCTCCCACACAACACACATGGAAGCCCCTTCATCAAGAACCAAAAGAGCCTAACGAGAGACGAGGCGGGGTAGGGAGATTTGGAAATTGCAAAGCCTTCTCCTCCACCTCCGGCCGGCGCTGCTTTCGCCGATCCAGTACCGGGGACGGCGGCGGCGGCGGCTTGCCGCAGACCGCAGGTAACCCTCTTTGCTCCTCTCTTACCTCACCTTCCTCCGTACGTGCTACTGGTGTTGCTTGAGCGCGGAGCGCGGAACGCGGGTCTCCTGTGATTCTCTGGGTTCCGATTAGGGTTTAGAGATTTCGTTGGGGTTCGATTGAGGGGTCAAGCGTGGACCGTGGGTCTCCTGTGATTCTCTGGTTTCATGGGTTTTGATTAGGGTTTAGAGATTTTGTTGGGTTCGATTGACAGGTGAGGTGAACTGGTAAAGCGTGGTTAGTGATCCGCTGGTCCAATTCGTTATTCTGTGTTGTTTCTGAAGTTTGAGATTGATGGGGAGGTCATGTTTGTTCGAAATGACGAGCATACCAATAAGCACTTCTCAAACTGATGAATCTCAAGTTTTAAGTCCCCTAACAAAGCTTGCAATGAAAAATGATTCATGCAAAGTTGGATTATCCCCCACTTTACATGATCATGGCTTCCTCATAATTGTCAATGAATTGGCAAATCTGTCACAGGCCCTAGTGCAAAATTCGGTCCATGATGTTAATTGTGGCTTGTGCAAATATTCTTTTACCCTTAGCCCAGTGTGTGGCTGTGTGCCCTCTCTGACATACATTCTGTCACAATTTTTACCTTGAGATGCTCTACAATACAAGTCAACTCAAAATACCTTTCATGTTGGCCCAGCCTAAGAGATTCACCATCAAATAAGGGCAGGAGGCTTGGGCTACTCCTGTAATCATGGTACTGGTTCAGAAGTTCTGAGATAATTGGGCGAGTCAGGAGGCTTGAAATAACTAGATGAGTAAAATGGTGTATATGTTGAGTGTGTTTGAGAGGGTTAGTGAAAAGGTTCAAGATGGGATGGGTGTGTAATATGAAGCTGTGTTGTAGATAGGATTGGGATATTGATAACGTGAAATTGCAGATTTGTTAGCAATGTGGCTGAAGTAGGATCGTTTTGAGGATTGGTATAGTGGTGGCAACTGATGGGAAGGGTTGGGTGGATTCGACGGGTTTGGTTGCGGTGATGGGTTTTGGGTGTAGTTTTCCGCAGCGGGAATTTTTCCCAGCAGAGTTTGCATCATCAGAACTGGTACCATTGGCTTCAGGATCTCTCAGAATCACAGCAGAATTTACTTCGTCTTGCTCTCCCGCTGACTTTTTCAGCCCTATGGTCGAGGAAGATAGTAAAAAAATAAATACTAGTTAAACTGTGGCTTTGTTCTGGCACATAGTATTGTGATAAGTACTCCATTGTTTTGTAAGTTGAGTATTTAGAAGCTGCGTTCCTTGATTGATTTGGGGGGTTACGGATAAAAACAATCCATGGACCAACCTAATCGACACAGTGCAAGCGCGCTCTCACGCAAGAAATTTCTGGGTTTGTGAACCATTAAGTTTCTTGGTGGAGCATACCAACAGCCTGCGTGATCACAATCGGATGGAGCTGGAGGCCACCGCGGCGGAGCAGCAGGGAACGCGATGCGGCCGGGAGGAGCAGCCGCCGCAGCAAGAGGCGACCGAGAGGCGGCGCCCGGAGGCCGACAGCGGCAGCCCCAGTGCGGTGGAAGCACGGAGGAGTACAACTGCCAGGCGTACGGCGCCACGAAGCACCACCGGCCCATCGACAACTCCCGCGGCGCCGGCGCCACCGATGCCCCCACACTCTCCGGCGGCGCCCTCGCCCAGACATTCAAGTGCGAGCCGTGTGCTCGTGACCGGCCGTTGATCGGGTGTGTGTGCACACGCACGTCTCGATCCAACGGCCTGGATTGCTTGAAAGGCTCTTCCACGATGGCTCTCAAGTCTCAACTTCTGAATCTTGTCACTGTAGCGAACGGAAACCATTTCTACATTCTTACATTGCGGTTGATGTGGCAAACTAGATACTCCCTCCAGTTTTTAGGCCGTGTTCAGATGGTGGGGCAAATTTTTTGCACCCTACTTTGACCACTAATTAGAGGTATTAAATAAAGTCAGTTTACAAAACTACCTCCACAACCTCCGGTCAAATTCGCGAGACAAATCTAATGAGACCTTTGACCGCACGTTTAGGGGATGATACTGTAGCACTACTGTAGCAAATTATGGATTAATTAGGCTCATTAGATTCGTCGCGCAAAGTTGCACTCATCTGTGAAAAGGTTTTGTAAATAGACTTCATTTAGGACTCCATGCATACAAGAATCTGAACACGGCCTTAATAGATGTCGTATTAGCTTTGTCCGTCAAAGTTATAAAACTTTGACCAAATTTATAGAAAATTATAGTGACATTTATAATACCAATCATATGTACTATTAACATATGCTCTATGGTTAACTCAACGAAACAAATTTGATATTGTAGATGTTTTTTATTTTTGTATAAATTTGGTCAAAATTGAATAACTTTGACTTAGGACAAAGCTAATACGATAGGTAAAAACCAGACGAGTACGGTTGTTAATTCCTCGCCGAGAAAAAAAAACCTGTAATTGATATGGACAAAATTAGATAATTGCAGTTGCAGAGGCCAGAAAGCCCTCAGCGCCAGCACTAGCAGCGGTGCCCTTGAGAAAAGCAAGCTCCCAAACAGGCAGCGGCAGCCTATCCCAGAAGCAACTTTGTGGGCCAGCGAGATTTGCTTCTCCAGGAAGCGCTTTTGGAAAAGCTACCGCTCCCCCAAACAGGCCTAAACCCCACCTCAGCCCAGCCCATTTCCCACCGGCCGCGAGGCCCACCACCTCCGCGCCGCCTATAAGCGCTCCCCTCCGCTAGGGTTTCGCCTCGGTAGCAGCCGGTTTCACTTCTCCAGGTAAGGTAAGCCCCCTCCCCCGCGCCGCCGCCGCCCCCCTCTCTGGTTCCGCTCAAGCTGATCTCTCCCCCTGTTTGTTCGTGCGCAGAAAAGGGTTGGTCCTCATGGCGCCGCCGCAGCCAAAGTCCGGCCTCTTCGTGGGCATCAACAAGGGCCATGTCGTCACCAAGCGCGAGCTGCCGCTGCGCCCGTCCCACCGCAAGGGGGTAAGCCGCGACTCTGGCCTTTCCTAGCGTTGTGCTGTTGATGGTGCTGGGATTAGGGGTTGGATCTTCTGGTTTGGCATGCTTGGTAGATATTACTAGTCGATTGTTCGGTAGAATATTTGCTTAGATACGGTTGTCTAGCATGCGGGTAGTGGTGCTGTGATTAGGCTTTGAATCATGCTTGATAGTTAGTTTCCTGAACCTGGAGGCGTTTTGAGCATTTCAGGTAATGTGTGCTTAGTTGACCTTGTTCAGTTTTCTCAATTTTTCAAAATACAATGTTATAGATCTTCAATTCCAGCACGACAGCTGTTGTTTATGTTCTAAATATAGCCGTGTTTGGAAAAAAAAATATTCCACAGGTTTTCGTCTTTTCTATTAGCAGTAAATACATTATAGCTTTTGTTAGTAAAAATTCTAAAGGCTTCTACTCGTGAAGTTAAGCTGGGTGTGGCCCTTCAGTATGTCTTTTCATGTTATTAGCTTTGTACTATGGAAAGCTGAAATTATTTTTCAGCCTTTACTTGATGTATTGAATTTGCTGTGATGTGTCTAGCAAATGCTTTCTTTGAAATGGCCTGTGATTTTTGTCCTGCACATGGAAAGAACACTAGTGTATAAGCAGTGTCTTTTTCTACTTGTTAGATCTGCATATTCTTTTCACTTGACAACTGCCTATGTGTTCTATCCTCACAAGTTAATATGACGATTTGTAGAAAGCAACGAAGCGGGTGTCCATGGTCAGGGGCTTGATCAGAGAGGTTGCTGGGTTCGCTCCTTATGAAAAGCGTATCACTGAACTTCTGAAGGTTGGCAAGGACAAGCGTGCTCTGAAGGTCGCCAAAAGAAAGCTTGGAACCCACAAGAGGGCAAAGAAGAAGAGAGAGGAGATGGCGAATGTCCTCAGGAAGATGAGGTGTGTAAACCTGAAACCTCTTCTATACTGCATTGTAGCTTTTCTTCTGTTTCATTTGACTGCTTTTGAGTTTTGAATGTGGGTTATATCAGTTGCTTATGACAAAATGTTCTTTTTTTATGATCGGTTCTACTAAATAATGATTGCTAAATGCTAGTTCATATGATCATGCAACTTAGTGTAAAAACTACTCTTGTTTGGTTTTGCTTATACTCGTCATAGTTTGCTACCATCTTGTTGGTCATTTGGTCCAATTTAATTTGGCATTGTGCCCTGAAACATTTTGTCGCCTTGTTATTACTCTCCTTTAGAGACATCTCACCTGTCACGTGTTTACTTGTTGGTATGTTTTCTGAAGCATTGTTCACATTGGCGTTATTGTGCTAGACTTTGTAATGACAATTGTATGTCTAATGTAACTTTCTGTTGGTATATGCAGATCGGCAGGTACTCACACTGATAAGAAGAAATAGAGCATCTCAAGTTTGTGAAGTTGGCGGCGACATTCTCCTGTCTTTGTTTTTCTTTCCTGTAGAACCTAATGGACATGTCAAAGTATCTGTCTGCTAAACATTGTGTTGTTAGTTTTGTGTCTTGCATTTCGCCCTGAATTACTCTGAAGATGAGATCAGTTACGTCCCTTGGAATTTTAACTCTTGACAACACTTTGACGGTCATGGGTTACAAGAACTTGCCGGAGACCACAAGTCTACAAGGCAAAGGAAACTGCTCTTTAGATAGCAATTACATCATCGAACTCATGGTCAATTCTATGTGCTATCTAACAATATGTGGCTGTTGCAGAGGCTGGAACTTTATCCATTTTCTAAATTTTCAAAAAAAAAAAACAGCATGCGGCTAATCTCCTTCGTGATCACGGACGAGCTTGCATGTTTGGCATGGATTCCTTCGGCTCCAGCTCCGCCTGGGTCTCCTGACGCGCACTGTAGCAGAGGCTGGAACTTTATCCATTTTCTAAATTTTCAAAAAAAAAACAGCATGCGGCTAATCTCCTTCGTGATCACGGACGAGCTTGCATGTTTGGCATGGATTCCTTCGGCTCCAGCTCCGCCTGGGTCTCCTGACGCGCACTGTAGTGAGAATCTCTTTTTCTCTCTCATCTCGCTCTCTCTCACTGACACGCTCGGAGCTGCCCATCTCGCTCTCTCTCACTGACACGCTCGGAGCTGCCGAAGCTGGTGAAACCATGCTCCCCCAGCTTCTTCTGATATAGCACAGTGATGCTATAGTGGTGAAGCTGGAGCTGATCGAATCTGTACCAAATAGGGTTTTTATTAATTGAACAAACAAAGAGTGCATCATTTCGTTATCAAATATACAAAACAAAAGGATGCACCATCAATGCTTGTTAATCCAAGCAGTATGTTTACTGGAGCATGACCACCATGTCAGCCGTGAGCCCGCGACCTGCCGTTGATCGGGTGAGACGGTGAGCGTGCACGCTCGCCTGTCCCTCGATCCAACAGATATACTGTAGAATGATCGATCTCAACTTCTGAATCTAGTCAGTGTAGCGAACAAAAATCATTTGTACCAGTGCGATTGACGTGGCAAACTAGATACGGCTGTTAATTCCTGTCCGAACAAAAAACATTAATGTAATTGATTTGGGCAAAATTAAACAATTGCAGAGAGCTAACAAAAGTTCCGTCATTCTTTGCTTCCCTTTGTTTCGTCACTAAATTCTGATCGTGAGTTTCGTTGAATTGGATCAGGAAAGTATACAGTTCGTTGTCATATCTGAAAACCAGATTGCACAAGATAACGTTATACAATGATCCACTGCACTAGAGATTTGTACTAATCTGACCATGTCAAATCTGATCGCTACGTACGTACCAACCAAACAATGACAACACAGCATGACTGATCAATAATTCAGAATGTTCTCCCATCCCTAAAAAAAAACGCTTCATTCGCATGCATATCCTTACTAATTTTACCGTCGGAGTTTACACAACGATTATATAACACGGTCATGGTTATAATTTATATATACCTTGTCGAGAAACCATCAAGAAATGGACATGGAATCAGCAATAAATCTGCGGCTCATAGAGGCATGGGCCGTTGACCCAGCAGCTGGACAGCAACAGCAATCAGCATCCATGACCTGCTCCGTGGAACAGCATCGAGTCATCGCCCCCATATCAACGCACTTGCAATCGCAGGCCGAGGAGATGAAGCAGTCAGCACCAAAGGAGAGCTTCCCCTCATGGCATCGTCTCCGGCACCATCAAGGAGACAGTCCAGCAGCGGCTCCAGAAGAAGCGGTGAGCTCTCAGGAGGCGCCGGCGCTCACAGCCACCGCCCTTCTTACGATCATGGGCGGGCGCGGTTCTCCCGGCAGCTCTCCTCCTACAGCGCTCGGTCCTCCCAGGTGAGCCGGAGCGGCTCGTTCAAGGCGGCGGCGCACCGGGTCGCCGGCGCGTTCACCATCTGCTTCGTGCCGCGGGCCCAGGTCAGAACCGAGGAAGAGGAGGCCAGGAGCAGAGGTACAGAGTGCCATGTTTCCATAGATTCAGGTAATTTTCCTTCTTGTTCCTCCCTCTTCTTCAGTAGGTTCTTTCTTGATTTTGACTACTGTTGAATTGGAAGTTGGAACTCTATCATGGCTGAAATGAAACATACTTCTCTGATTAAATTTAGCACCAAACCAGCAATAAAATTTTCAAACAAGAACTCTGAGTGTGTGGAATATTGGCAAATTGAGTGCAGCTGGGTCATGGCAACAAGGTAGGGCGCTCACCATTGCTGATTTATCCAAGGCAACCTCAAATTTCAGTGAGAAGAACATTGTAAAGCAAAGAGGTTCAAGCACGATGTACAGAGGAAAACTGAAGGATGGGTCTCAGATTGCCGTCAGATGTATCAGAAAGGTGAGGAACCGAAGAAGAAGCATATTCTGCATTGTTCATACAGCATGTAAGTCGCAGTAGCACTCGATTATTGGCAATACGCAAGTAATTAACTAGGTCTTCTGCTGTCGCAGTCGAACGGTCAGTTACTGACAGCTGAACTCTGGAGGGAGCTTGAGACTCTTCAGAATATGCAGCATCAGAATCTGGTGAGGTTCCTCGGATTCTTCGAGCGCAGAGATGACAGTCTGATTGTGCTCGAGTACGTCAGCAATGGGTCCTTGAGGGAACACTTGGATGGTACGCTAATGTTTCGTCATCATGCTTCTTGTTGCAGTATACCACAATGTTAACTGTTCTGTTCTGTAATACTATCTGTATCGAAGTAGAATCATTTGTCAGTCTACGAGGGTACTGATCTACACAATGCGAAATCATTCCAGAATCCTGCGGAAATGGTTTAGAACTCGCGCAGCGGCTCAATATCGCAGTCGACGTTGCTCATGCCATCGCCTACCTGCACGAGTACAAAGGTATGAACTCTATTGGATATACAGTATGTTCTAACTTCAGATCAAACTGTAACATGATTGTTGGATAAATTAGTGAGCTAGAGAAGGAAATGGACCTGCCTGGCTGCCTGATTCTCTGAAGCTCACTGATCTTATTTCGAGTTGCAGAGCATCCGATCATCCATGGAGGCATCCGGTCGTCGGTCGTGCTGCTGACCGACGCGCTGGCGGCGAAGGTGACCGGCTTCGGGCTGGCGGGAACGGTGGCTTCGGCCTCGGGCTCAGGCACAGGCTCGGATGGAACGCCGGCGAAGGGCGCCGCCGGGTACGTGGACCCGGAGTACCTGAGCACGTACCAGCTGACCGACAAGAGCGACATCTACTCCTTTGGAGTCCTCCTCGTCGAGCTCGTCACCGGCCGGCCGCCCGTCGAGTGCAGCCGCAGCGGCGAGGCCCGGCTTACCACCAAATGGGTAAGAAACGACTCGAGAGAATCAGTTGGTGCAGAGCTGCGATGCTCACAGCCATGCCGTGCCATCCGATGCAGGCGCTGCAGAAGTGCAGAGGAGGGGAGGCCGTGGTGGCCATGGACCCCAGGATGCGGCGGAGCCCGGCGTCGGTGTCGACCGTGGAGAGGATGCTGGCGCTGGCGGCGAAGTGCGTCGCGACGGACAGGAAGGACCGGCCGTCGATGCGGCGGTGCACCGAGGTGCTGTGGACCATCCGGAGGGATTACCACCGGCGGGAAGAGCCGCGCTGCGCTGCCGTGGCAGAAGAACGGAGCGACGAGTGGGTCATCAGATAGTTTGTAAACCAAACAGAGGCTATAGTTTTGGTTGAGATGATGCTTGCTTGGAATGATTGGTTTGAAACTGCAACCAGCCTGTAAACCTGCGATTTCTGAACCGCCTGCCAAATGGGGGATTGCTCTTATCAATATCATAGATTTCATTCACTTGTGCCGGGATTTAAATTCAAATTTTATGATTTTTTATAACTCAAATAATCGGCCACTGCTGCAAAATACAGGTATGCAGCACCAAACTGAATTTTGATAGAACCATGGAACAGACGAACAGAACAACTTCCATTGAGATGTCCTTTCCGGATCAACAGATCAAGTGTTCCATGGCAGGGGCGAGCCAACAAGAATGCCATTTCCAAGAGTAAACACTCAGCAGGTACTCGTGCACAAGATATGTACTAGCTCGGTGAAGTGACAAAAGCTCGGGCTATGGTTGAGCCAATATTATGCATCACCAGTTAGAAAACGACTCAAGTGTGTACAAAATTCTTCTGCAAAACTGAGTGGCTCTATTGTAAAACTATAATCCTTGAACTCGTTAACTGTTGGGGAGCAATAAATTGAGGGTTTTCTGTGCAGATTAAACTCCCCATTATATTACAGTGTAAACAAGACAACAAGCCCCCACCATCATGGAATGTTGGGGACACTTTTAGTCGCTTCATCTGCTTCAATGGGGCCCTGGCATTAATCACTAGTCAATATTCCGTGAAAACGATGGCAATGGTGCACCTTCTTGGGGCCGTAAGATGACCAGAACACCAAACATGCCAAGCATTGGCAGTAGCACAAGCCATTTCAGCAGCTTATAGTAGTGCATGTGGAAGGTGAGCGAGAACTCGTCAGAGAAATAAAGCCCATTCTTATCAACCATCTCAACGAGCACAGTTCCAGTAGTTCTAACAGGAACAGTGGGAAGCATCATTCGTTGCTTCCCTGGTTGATGATACACACTATTAACCACAATACGCCTGTCTCCTTGATAATTCCCAGGAACAAGTAAAGTTACCTGAAATTGAACAGTAAAAGGAAGGCAGTTGAAGTTAGCGCACATGTTTTAGCTATACGTCAGGTGAGGCCTTCAGCTGAGATAATATACCGTCACATTATAAGGAGCTTGATTCCCATAAGGCACCCTGTACTTGTCAACAATCTCAAACTCTAGCCAGAAATTCTTGCCCTCTTCATCACGGAAGGTCCTGGAGCCATGCTTAACATAAATACCTTCGCGGTTGTGCCGATATGCAGCATTATTCCTTCCTTGGTTTGATGATCTCCATTCCTACCACAGTACCATCAAATAACAATGAGAAGTTGGCTCAATAAAATAAAATACAACGGGAAGTTCTTTCTCTATTATGCTGACGAGGTGTTTAAAGTTTAAACATCCCAAAATGGGAAGAATAAAAATCTTAAATGGATATGTGATTCTGAAGTATCAAACAAGACTCATGCATAAGTCGCAAAGGGTTATAACCGAAAGATTCTATGCTCTATTCAAGAATCAAGATGAGTTAAATAATGTGAAGTAAAATGAAGACCTACAGAAAGAGATTGTCTACCTTGAGAGGATGGTGTGGTGAGGGAGTGGAAAAGCAGAAAACGTTGCCATTCATAGTGGTAACGATAAGATCAAGGTCATCTCCGCCATCCACATTGTCAGCCAAAACCATAGTGTACCTGCCAGTCAAAGTGCAAAGATCAGCCCCTCTTTTGACATAGGTGCAGGATACCCAATCCTCAACAAAGATATCAAACATCTTGCAAAGCAAAGAAATGACATACGATGTTTCTCCAATGTCAACAACATCCGCACAGCCACTGTATCCCTCAATCAAATATAAGTAACCGTCAAATGACGTCGTAGCAAGAGTTAGCCCTTTTGCATTATCTCCATGCTTGCTCATGTCAAGCAGTAGAACAGGACTCATGATTCTTCCATGTGCTCTATATGGGAAAGGTTGAATTTTTGAGCCATCCTTTCCACTAAGAACGTAGATGTTTCCTGACACAGTTGGGACCACAACATCGGTGTGGCCATCTCCATTGACATCACCAACGGTAGGTCGCTGTCATCATATGGTAATAATCATAATAATAATCAGATTGCATTTTAAAACTCAGCCAAGTAACAGAAGAAACATAAAACAAAGTTAAATGTTGTGATGAAAACATATGTGATATTTCTTTTGGACAGAAACCAAGTTATAATGTCCTCAGTCTGTCAGTCAACATATAGTGATAGAATAAGTTTAAGCCTAAATAGAATCTGTAAGTAAAACAATCTAAGCAAGATCCTGGATGAAAGAATTGGGAATTGCCCTGAGCTAAACTAAGAATGTTGCTTCTGCACATGCTGTGATTGAAGTAGTCACAGGACACATGGTGCCTTGCCATACATTATAGACACAAGGAATATTACATAGCAACAATCCATCAACATCTTAAAAAAGAAGAGTGGAACTTGCCTGCGGAATTAGACTCTTTAGATGCACTTCCCAGATCTCTTCTCCCTCTGCAGTCCATGCTGCTACATTTCCATGGGAATCAGTAGTGACCATCTCAATTTTGCCATCATCATTGATATCTGCAGCAATGACTGGTGCATGGATCTCGGCCATCTCAAGGGGGAATTTGTTCCTAACTTTACCTATTTGACAAAATCAATATAAGAACAGGACATGGATGTTTTACATATAAGTAGCTTAGCAGTGCAAAGAATAGAAGGCAACATGTACAAAGGATGGAAATTCACTGTATTCTAGAGAGGATTTCAGCGAATCAAGTCTATTTCTTTAATGAAAAATAGCATGTTACAAAACTGATTTTTTTTCTTCTTAAATGCAGGAGAGCTGTGTGTCATTTCATTAAGAAGATAATAAATAGTAGAAGGAAGGGTGAAGACCTTTCAAACACACACCAACACCCACACTGCAACTAATTAGTGGAGCGCCGTGTACATAGATAGAACCATCCTGCACTGCAAGGCTAATTGCCCACGGCAAGCTGACCTTAGCAGCAGCCCTAAGAGATGCTGCTACAGACATACACCAGAGAGCAGTCTCCTTTGCCACTGCTAGCAGTAAACTGTTTTGTTTCTCAGCCGAGCATAAGAGCTTTGTGTCATCTCATTAAGAAGAAAAGAGTACCGAATGTACGAAAGGACACAACCAAACCAAGACAGCCAGAACTCAGTAGAGACCAATACAAAACTGATTATTAAGTTTTTCCATGTTTCCCAATGAATGCGATTTTTCTCAGACCAGCAAAAGCTTGATTCTACCTAGGCTTCTGATTTTGTTCAGTTATGTCTTTTACTAGAGAATAAATCACTTTGTCCTATCTCTTTTTTCCATCCAGGGAACAAATCTTATTCTTCTTCCAAAGTGGTGGCTCAGCCAGGAACATATGGAGTGGTGCGCTCTACCCTTTACCAGGTAGGATTATTATCCCACAATTTGTAACTACATCAATAAATAACACTATTCTAGTTGGGAAAGCTATAATCTGGAAATTTGATGTGTACAAAGGAAAAACAGCTCAGAACAAAGCTGCTTTTGGATTCAATCATTAAATTACGAGATAAAAACTTACCACGATGATCAATAACATAAAACAAGCCGTATCCAGTTCCAACAAGGATGTCCAAAAATCCATCACCATCCAAATCAACCACAGTTGGAGAGGAGTATACATGAGCTCGGAAATTTACAGTATCTGTGCTCAAATCAAGGTCTGCAGTCCATTTAACCTGCCGTGTGTCAAGGTTAAAGACAACTATACTGCTTGCAACATATTTGTCTCTGTCAATTCCTTCTAGTTGTTTTGAGTGTTCTGGGTTGTCATAATATCTGCCAACAAAAGCTACAACTTAATAGTAGAACAAAGTCACTCACACAAAAAAAAAAAAAAAAAACACACACACACACACACAAAGTGTTTGTTGTGGTAGCAAGTTCTGTTATGAATCGGCAATCGTGAAAGCAAGATTAACAAACACCTAGCAGTGGCACCAACACCAAATGTAGCATAGCATGACTAACAAACATCTACATTTTTATTCACCAAGCATCTGTGTCTGCTAGTTTTGTAAAAGGAAAAATGAAATATGGAGATAAAGCATTATTCAGGGAAGAGAAGGTTCAATCTGAATGAGACTAATACATGATAATGGAGCACGAAAGTTTTGTAATTTTATTCTGGGGACAAAAATTGTAAGTGTTACAGCAGGACAAAATACATATGTTTCTTTTTTTCATTTTCAGGGTTACTCAAGTTCAAATTCACGTCGACAGACAAACAGTTTAAGTTAGAAACCTCATTTCTATTATATAGTATTATATAATTACACCAAATTTTAATTAAGAGTAAAATGCACCCCGGGTCCCTAAACTTGTCCCGCATGTTCATCTAGGTCCCTAAACTCTCAAAACGTGTATCTGGGTCCCTAAACTCCGTAAAAGGGTCCATTGCGGGTCCCAGTCGCGCCATGTGAGCACCTAATGACGATGTGGCATGCCACGCTGGCAAATATATACAGAAAACCCCCTTTCTTATATATAATCACTCACGATAATCCCCTCTCCTATCTCTCTCCCTATCCCTTCCCCTTCTTGGTGGCCACAGGTGCCATGGCCGGCGCCATCTCCAGCTCCTCCTCCCTCTTCTCCTCACTCTCCGGGCCTTGACCGGCCCCTCGCGGCACGGATGGCGGCCCCTCCGCACACAGGTGCGGGCGTGCGGCGTCCCTGGCCGGCCGGCCCCAAGGCAGGCG